>UESW01004116.1:842250-1221226 GCA_900491605.1 Calamus simplicifolius | reverse complement strand
TTGGAAGCAGGGATGAAGGTTGGTCGGCGCCCTGTAAGGTGGTAAGCTTTCTGAAAACATTAAAAAGTAAACGAAAAAATTAATTATTATTCGCCATTGATGACGGCCATAATAAATAACGAGCACCGACCTACAGTCTCCGTCTCCATTCAAGGTACGAAATTTTGCGGCCTTTCCCTTCTCTCCCTTCGTTCTTTTTTTTGTTTTTTGTTTTTTTCCTTCTTTCTTTCTTTTTTTTATATATTGATGGGATTCCCTTCTTTCTTTCTCTTTGACATACTATCGTCCAGAAGATGAAGAGACTTGGGCTCGGTTAGGTGACGGAATGCTGCATTGCTTTTAAGTAACTTGCTAATCAATTCAATCCACCTATTAGTCTTTGGCGTTCTTTGAAGTCCAGTCAAACAAAACCCAAAATAGTTCAGTGTTGCACGTGTTTGCAAGTGCGTGTATAATTTACATATCCGGAATTATTTAACAAGCAACAAAGATTATAGATGGCAAGTGTCACGTCTCAGACTCAAAAAATTTAAGCTAGGGTGACAATCCGCCGCATGCCAGGCATGCAAAGCGTCTCAATTTTGATACATAAACCAATATAAGGCAAGAATTATAAATATTCAATCCAAAATCCATGATTTATTACAAACCATAATTATTAATTTTGGGCTACCAGCCCTACACACAAGTAATACTGGGTTACATCAATATAATGGATCTTATTTATTTACTAGAAGCTCCATCTACCCAATATCCTTCTTCACTCCTGAGGTTCTGAAAAACATTGTGAAAATTATATGAGCTCACACTCAATAAATAAGCCTAATAATTGCAAATCATCATATTTTATCATATCATATCAAGATATTTTGAAATCATATTTTTATAATAACTACCAATTTCAAATGTATTTATCATGCTATCAGCACATTTATATCATCAGCTCACAATAATTTGAAAGTTTAATTATAATAAATACTAGAATATGCAATGTAAACAACCACTGTTTATATATTCATTGTTTTCTTATGTCCCACGGCCCTACAGCACTCATCTAATGTATCACTCTTAAATGTCCCCTAAGAGGAAGGGTCCTGGTACCAGCGTTATGCCATATCACAATCGATCAGAACACATCCTACAGATGTGTGTCCTCCATATATCTTTCTCTATGGAGGTGGTCACGTATCACTTGGCATTCCACATCATATGAGAACCGTGGACATATACAAGTAATTTCAATGTCATCATTATAATTGCATATTATCATCTCGATAGTACCAACATAATTTTGCAAGATTAATATAATTATTTTTGCATATACACATATAAGCCATATCTTGCAAAATATTATCTGCTACAATAGTCATAACAAATGCTTATTTGTAAATATGTGGTACTATGTATAATTCAATATAAATGAAACTTTATTTTCATTTTTCATAAATATGCATCTAATTATAAATTCATAATTTATGAATTAAATAATTTATAAAATTATAATACTGGCTTACTTATCTCAGTACGCAATTCTAAATGGTAAACCAGCTATTTGGACCCCTGGTACCTACAGCATCATTTAAATAATTAAGTTTCTAAAATCTGAATAATAAAATGATTCTTAAAACTCTACCCAGACCACTCCACGGGCCCAACTTTGGGCTCGAATATCTCTCAACATATACACCCAAATGGGGAAGCAAATTTTTTCAAGAAACTAGAATCAATCCTGATTCGGACCATATAATTATTTTGCCATTCTCGGCCCACTACAGGGCCCAAAAAGTGGCTCAAAAATGGCTCACAGACTGGCCCAACAGGGCCCAACACCGGCTCAGCCCAGCCGGCCCAATTTTTTCCCTATTACCGTTTCAACCGAAACAGGGGTTACATGGCGCCGGCGGCCAAATTCGGGGCGGCCCCGGCCGCCAGCCGGCCTTCCCTCTCACACTCTCTCTAATTTCCCTCCTGAATCTCCTTCCTCTCTCACGATCCGCCACGGCACGTTACTGTGCCGGCGGCACGGCCGGCCACCATGGCCGGCCGAACCTCCACCGGATGCTGCTCGGCACCGGTGGGGTCTCCGACCGGAGCTCAGGCCCGATGAGGCGATGGGCATGCCGCCGGGCCCGAACCGAGGATCAAACCGGCTGTCAGGCTCTCTCTCTCATCTCTAATCCCCTCTCTCTCTCTCTCTCTCCGGCACCCCACCGGATGCCGCTTCGGGTGCCGGTGGGGCTGCCGGTCAAGGCTCAGGCCCGGCGAGGCGGCGGGCACGCCGCCGAGCCCAAATCAAAGTCAGCACAGGAGAAGAACGCTGTGTCTCCTCCGCGCTCCTCCTCTCTCTCTCTCCTCTACTCTCTCTCTCTCCTTCCTGGCATGGACAGAGGAACTTACCGAGAGCAGGCACGCGCACGAGGATGATGAGGAAGAAGCATCTGCGTCTTCCTTTAAGGGTGATGCAAACTCCTCAGATCAAGGGATTTGGGACTCCATTCGTTACGGGGTGATTTAAAATTCAAACACCTCGCGCAACTGCAGGAGTCCTGGCGTCAATCGTTCGATCTCGCGATCAACTCTCGCGAGCAGTTAACGTAATCCCGGGGATTACATTCTCCCCTCCTTATAAAAATTTCAGCCTCGAAATTGATACACTTTCATTAGAGAAAATTAGAATTCCAAATTTTGTCACACAATCAACTAAGTTTTATTCAAAGTCAACAGTCGTAGTTACATCATTAACTATATTAAGATACAAATAGTTGTGGATACTTCTTTTTCATTTCCTCCTCAAGTTCCAAGTAGCCTCCTCTCAGAATGATTACTCCATTGCACCTTGACATAGGGAATGGTACGCCGTCTCAGAATCTGATCTTTGCGGTCCACGATACGCACAGGGTACTCCTCATATGATAAATCTTTCCTCAACTGTATAGGCTAATATGCTATGACATGGCTGGGATCGAAAATATACTTCCTCAACATAGAGACATGAAAAACATTGTGACCCATGCTAAATCGGAGGCAGTGCCAGGCTGTAAGCAACCTCCCCGACTCTGCTCAAGATCTCAAAAGGTCCAATATAACGTGGACTCAGCTTTCCTTAATCCCAAATCTCATCACATCCTTGGTTGGTGATACCCTTAAGAAAACATGGTCCCCAACCTGAAATTCCAATTCTCTCTCCTGATATCAGCATAACTCTTCTGCCTGCTCTGAGCTGTATAAAGACGCTCCCTGATCAATTGCACCTTATCAACTGCCTGCTGAACTAGCTCAGGGCCTAACAATTTTCTCTCTCCCACATCATCCCAACATAAAGAGATCTGCACCTCCTACCATACAGAGCTTCAAATGGAGCCATCTGATACTGGCCTAGTAACTATTATTATATGCAAACTCCACCAAAGGTAAGTGATTATCCCAAGCTCCACCCAAGTCCATCACACAGGCTCGCAACATGTCTTCCAGAATCTGTATGGTCCTCTCTGATTGTCCATCTGACTGGGGATGATAGGCTGTGCTGAAATTTAATTTGGTTCCCATAGCCTTATGAAGACTCTTCCAGAACTGGGACACAAACCTGGTATCCCTATCTGATACATAGATACAGGAACACCATGGAGTCTCACGTTCTGCTCAATATACAAATTAGCCAATCTTTCACTAGAGACCCCAACTCTGAAAGGTAGGAAATGAGCTGATTTTGTTAGTCTGTCCATAATAACCCAAACTGCATCGTTACTCCTGGGAGTTTTGGGCAGACCAGTCACAAAGTCCATTGTAATCTTTTCCCATTTCACTATGGAATCATCAGAGACTAAAGAGGTCCCGCAGGCCTTTGATGCTCGGCCTTCACTCGCTGACACACCAAGCACTTGGCCACATACTGAGCAATCTCCCTCTTCATATTTCCACCAAAAATTTTCTTTAAGTCTCTGTACATCTTAGTGCCACCTGAAGGAGAGTAGTGAGCCTCCTTCAAAATTTCAGCCTTCAGCTCTCAATGTTTGGCACACAAAGTCTTCCTTCAAATTTCAGGATCCATCCTCCATTACATAATTCCTTCTGACTCCTGACTACAAGCTTCTTTAATCCTTTGTAGATCGGATCTTCTATCTGGGAGGACTTGATTCTGTCAACTAGGGTCGGCTGGAGTACAAGTGCTGCAACAAGCCCATCAGACTGCTGTACTCTCAAACCAACCTCCCACTTTTCAGATCTCTCAATATGTGAGGCTGGGAAGTAATCATAGCAGCTAACTCAGAAGAGGATTCTGCTCAAAGCATCAGCCACTACATTGGCCTTCCCAGGATGATACTGTAGATTCAGGTCATAATCCTTCAATAGTTCCAACCACCTCCTCTGCCTCAAATTCAGCTCCTTCTGTGTGAAGATGTATTTTAGACTCTTATGATCTGTATACACATCACACGACACTCCATATAGATAATGCCGCCAAATCTTCAGAGCAAAAACCACAGCAGCCAATTCAGATCATGAGTAGGATAATTCTGCTCATAAGGTTTCAGTTGTCTGGAGGCATAGGCTATCACCCTTTCATTCTGCATCAAAACACATCCCAATCCTTTCCGAGAGGCATCAGTATATATAGTAAAACCTTCAGATCCTGTCGGAAGAACAAGAATGGGAGCTGATACCAGGCGTTGCTTTAACTCCTGAAAACTTTTTCACACTCCACTGTCCAGTCAAACTTCACTCGCTTTTGGGTTAAGCGAGTTAGGGGTAGAGCAATGCGAGAAAATCCTCCATAAATTTACGGTAATACCCGGCTAACCCCAAGAAGCTTCTGACTTCTGCCACATTGGAAGGTTGGCTCCAGCTAATGATAGCCTCAATCTTTTTCGGGTCCACCGATACACCATCTTTAGATATTATATGACCCAAGAAAGATACTTGATCCAACCAAAATTCACACTTCTGCAGCTTGGCATAAAGCTTCTTCTCTCGAAGAATCTGTAGCGATCCTCAGTGGTCCTCATGCTCCTTATGGCTCTTGGAATATATCAAAATATCATCAATGAAAACCACTACAAACTGATCCAAATATGGTTTAAAAATTTTGTTTATCAAGTCCATGAATGCTGATGGGCATTAGTTAACCCAAACGGCATCACCAAGAACTCATAGTGGCCATATCTGGTTCTGAATGCTGTCTTAGGCACATCCCCTCCTTGACTTTGAGTTGATGGTACCCTGACCTGAGATCAATCTTTGAGAATATCGGGCTCCTTGGAGTTGATCAAACAAGTCGTCAATCCTTGGCAGAGGGTACTTATTTGCACTATTACCTTATTGATTTCTGGTAATCAATGCAGAGTCGAAGACTGCCATCCTTCTTCTTAACAAATAGAACTGGAGCACCCCAAGGAGAAGCACTGGGTCTGATAAATCCCCGATCTAGAAGCTCCTGTAATTGATCCTTCAGTTCCTTTAGCTCAGCCGGAGCCATGCGATAAGGGGCCTTTGATATAGGTCCAGTTCCAGGAACTAGATCAATAGAGAACTCGACTTCCCGATCAGGGGGTAAATTAGTCAAATCCTCAGGGAAAACATCAGGGAATTCTCGAGCTATAGGAATATCCTCTAACTTGGTCTCCTCCTACTGAAGGTCCTTGACTACAGCAAGAAATCCTTGACCACCACTCATCAGATACTTTCCAGCCTGCATCGCTGATATGAACACCGAGGCTAGGTGTTTTTGACCACCAGTAAAACTGAATTCAGGCTGACTTGAAATTTTGAAGTTGACAATCTTCTGAAGCAGTCTACTGAAGCATGATAGGAGGCCAACCAATCCATTCCAAGAATAACATCAAAGAACTTCAGTGGAAGGACAATGAGATCAGCATTCAACCTCCTATCCTCCAAGACAATTGGGCAAGATTTGCATACTGTGTCAACCTTCATAACATCTCCATTTGGAAAAGCAATATGCAACTCTTGTTCCAGAGAACAGGTGTCAATGATGCATTCTTGTCAAGATAGTCGTCAGATATGAAAGAATGCGTGGCACCCGGGTCAATTAAAGTTTGAGCATAAGCAGTGCCTACTTTAATCATTCCTGGACATAAGTGTAATTTATTTTAACATCAAAAATTGAACCTAACTTCTAATTAATTATCAATGCATTGCACTAGGTAAGAATGTACTACTAGATATAAAATTAAATGGTATACCTGTCACCACAGAATTAGAGGCGGCAACGTCCTGCTGAGTGAGGTTGAAGACCCTTCCCTAGGTCCTCGGTGGTTGCTGCTGATACTGCTGGCTCATCCCTTAACTTGAAGAAGGCTGTTGATCCTTCCGAAATGGACAGGTGGCGATCTTGTGATCAGTTTTCCCACAGATAAAGTAGGCACCAGTCAATCTGCGGCAAGGCCTTCCAGGGTGGAAGTTCCCACAATGAATGCAACGAGTCTCCTTATTCTGTGATTCAGCTGGGGCCTGATGTGCACCTTTCTTCTTGGCCTGAGCTAGGGATTGGCCAGAAGTAGGCCCTTTCCTCTTCCTCCGCTGCTCCAATCTTTCTGAACAGCATTCATATCTCTCTCAATCACCAAGGCCTTATTCACCACAGCACTATAAGTGAGAAGCTCAAATGCATTGACTGCTTGCCTCAGCCTGGGTCGCAGTCCCTCAGTGAATCTGGTGATCTTGGCCATTTCATTGGTCACAATATTTGAAGCAAAACGGACCAACCTGGTGAATTCAGCTTCATATTGGGCCATAGACAGATTCCTTTGCTCCAATTTGATAAACTCCAATTCCATCTATCTCTGCACACTCCTAGGGAAGTATTTGTCGAAGAATGCCTCCCTAAACTCTCCCCAAGAAATAACCTGTCCATCCCGACACTGCTCCTCAACTAACCACCAATCATAAGCTTCCCCTTGGAGAAGATAGGTGGCAAATCTGATCCGCTCCATATCCTGACTACCATGGGCCATAAAAGCCTTCTTCATGTCTCACACCCACCGCTCAGCAACAACAGGGTTGGTGGATCTAGAGAAAGGGGCAGGGGCAAACTTCTTGAAATCTGCAAAGCTGTGGCCAACCCCTATCCAGGATTGAGGTAGAGTAGGCTGGGTCTGCGAGCAGTAAGGGCAGGCTGAGTCTGCGGAACAGTGGAAACAGGCTGAGTCTGCAGAACAGAAGGGGCAGACTGAGTGGACAAAGCCTGCAGAATCTGATGCTGCATGTCCCGCATCGACTGCGCCATACTCGAGAGAACCTGAAGCATCTCGGTCTGGAGTCGCTGCTGATCAGTCCCGACTGAATTGACAGGGGTAGCACCTTCGGTGGCTTCCAGACCTTCCGGTTGGCCAGCATTACCAATCTGAGAACCCTCATCATTTTGTTGGCTTCTAGTGCGACGTGCCATTCCTATCTCGTGATAAATTAGTTGTAATTAATATCACGGTAAACTTTAAATGTCAGGCTTTCAAAGCATAATACTTGAAATTCATATAAAGTTATAATTGTCTCAATGTCATCTTAGTATTTTGCCTGAAGTGTCATCATGTATGTGTCCCTAAGGTCATAACCTAGACTCTGATACCACTAAAGCTATCACGCCCCAGACTCAAAAAATTTGAGCTAGGGTGACAACCCGCCGGATGCCAGGCATGCAAGGCGTCTCAATTTTGACACATAAACCAATATAAGGCAAGAATTATAAATATTCAATCCAAAATCCATGATTTATTACAAACCATAATTATCAGTTTTGGGCTACCAGCCCTACACACAAGCAATACTGGGGTTACATCAATATAATGGATCTTATTTTATTTACTAGAAGCTCCATCTACCCCAAATATCCTTCTTCACTCCTGAGGCTCTGAAAACATTGTGAGAATTATATGAGCTCACACTCAATAAGTAAGCCTAATGTAATTTCAAATCATCATATTTATCATATCATATCAAGATATTTTGAAATCACATTTTCATAATAACTACCAATTTCAAATGCATTTATCATGCTATCAGCACATTTGTATCATCAACTCAAAATAATTTGAAGTTTAATTATACAATAAATACTAGAATATGCAATGTAAACAAACCACTGTTTATATATTCATTATTTTCTTATGTGTCCCACGACCCTACAGCACTCATCTAGTGTATCGCTCTTAAATGTCCCCTAAAAGGAAGGGTCATGGTACCAGTGTTATGCCATATCACAATCAATCAGAACACATCCTACAGATGTGTGTCCTCCACATATCTTCTCCTATGGAGGTGGGTCACATATCACTTGGCATTCCACATCATATGAGAACTACAGCGACACATACAAGTAATTTCAATGTCATCATCATAATTGCATATTATCATCTCGATAGTACTAACATAATTTTGCAAGATTAACATAATTACATTTTTGCATATACACATATAAGCCATATCTTGCAAAATATTATATGCTACAATAGTCATAATAAATGCTTATTTGTAAATTTATGGTATTATTTATTAATTCAATATAAATGAAACTTCATTTTTCACATTTCATAAATATGCATCTAATTATAAATTCATGATTTATGAATTAAATAATTTATAAAATTATAATACTTGGCTTACTTACCTCAGTACGCAATTCCAAATGGTAAACCAGCTATTTGAACCCTTGGATACCTACAGCATCATTTTAAATAATTAAGTTTCTAAAATCTAAATAATAAAATGATTCTTAAAACTTTACTCAGACCACTCCACGGGCCCAACTTTGGGCTTGAATATCTCTCAACATATACACTCCAAGAAACTAGAATCAATCATGATTCGGGCCATATAATTTTTTGCCATTCTCGGCCCACTACAGGGTCCAAAAAGTGGCTCAAAATGGCTCACAGACTGGCCCAACAGGGCCCAACACCAGCTCAGCCCAGCCGGCCCAATTTCTTTCCCTGTTACTCCCCTATTTCAACCGAAACAGGGGTTACATGGCGCCAGCGGCCAGGGCCACCGCCGACCAAATTCAGGGCGGCCCAGCCACCGGTGGCCGGGCCAGAGCCGATCGCCGCCGCGGCTGGCACTCTCTCTCTCTAATTTCTCTCCTGAATCTCCCTTCCTCTCTCACGATCCACCGCGGCACGTTACTGTGCCGACGGCACGGCCGGCCACCATGGCCGGACCTCCACCGGACGCCTGCCCGGTGTCAGTGGGGGTGTCGACCGGAGCTCAGGCCCGGTGAGGCGATGGGCACGCCGCCGGCCCGAACCGAGGATCAAACCGGCTGCCGCCGGCTCTCTCTCTTGTCTCTAATCCCCTCTCTCTCTCTCATCTGCGGCACCCCATCAGACGTCGCTTCCGGTGCCGATGGGGTTCGGACAAGGCTTAGGCCCAGCGAGGCGGCGGGCATGCCGCTGGGCCTGAATCAAAGTCGGCATAGGAGAAGAATGTTGTGTCTCCTTCGCGCTTGGCTTCCTCTCTCTCTCTCTTCCTCTGACTCTCTCTCTCCTTCCCTGGCATGGACAGAGGAACTTACCGAGAGCAGGCGCGCGCATGAGGATGATGGGGAAGAAGCATCTGCGTCTTCCTTTAAGGGCGATGCAGACTCCTCAGATCAAGGGATTCAGGACTCTATTCGTTACGGGGTGATTTAAAATTCAAACACCTCACGCAACTGCAGGAGTTCCTGGCATCAATCATTCCGATCTCGCGATCAACTCTCGCAAGCAGTTAACATAATCCTGGGGATTACAGTAAGGGAGGATTGAGGAGCGATCGAGCATGCGCTTGTAAGAGATTGGCTTCAAAGGGGAGAGAGAGAGAGATAGAGAGGCTATAACTACTTGAGAGTCCCATCTTAGGTGACAAACAAAGAGAAAGATTCTAATGAAATCTTTCAGATGATTCATATATATTGAATGGTAATTTCTTTTTCTTTATTTTTTTTACAAACAAACGATCACACTAGTCTAGTGTGAATCAACCCAGATAGATCAGAATATAAAATTTACTACAAAACAAAAGGACAGGGGTCACCCAACCTTTAAATCCATGATCCAGCGTGCTGAGCCACTGAAGCCACCGCCCAGTCAGCCGCCGAATTGGCTTCATAGTAGATCTGACGGATCTGGGCACTATCAACCTCCCGCAGGATAGACCATATGTCACTGAGAATCGGATTAGTGGGGGCTTGAGAGCAATTCTCCTTCCGCAGCCAACGAATGACCGTCATAGAATCACCCTCGATCATGAGCCTATGAGCATGAAGAATCCGAGAGGCATAAGAAATGCCCATCCAAGCAGCATAAAGCTCGATCATAGGGACAGACGAGTCGAAGGTACCAAAACCTTCCACCGCCAACATATCACCCTGAGGCCCATGGATGATGAAGGCAGAACCTGCAAATCTTCCATGGACATTCCCATCAAAGTTGATTTTGACAAACCCTGCAAGGGGGGCTCCCAGGAAATAAAAACCGTATGCCGATTCGCTGCCGAAGCAGCAGGGGATCCCCAGAGGCCAGAGGAGTTAGAACCAACCGCATGAATAGCACAGGCGCAGTCCGCCATCAACGATCTAATCTTCTACATAATCATGTGTGAAGAAATAATGTCATCCATGAAGATGAGCTGGTTTCTCGACATCCATATCTGATATACCGTGGCAGCCCAAAGACCACGCTTGTGCTGAGAGGCCCTTCGAAGATCATGAAAGAAGGGGGAATGCGGGGAGCCCATATCATCCAATCTGCTGGAATAACCCATCAAGTGCCATATCCATCTAGCTCTGGGGCATATGAAGATAGAGTGGTCGGTAGACTCCTCCATACCACACAAAGGACAGATCGACTAGATAGGTAGACCCCTTCGAGAGAGCAGGGTGCAAGTTGGAAGGCAGTCCCACAGAAGCTTCCAAATAAAGAGCTAAACCATGGGAAGGATGGGAAGCATCCAGATCCAAGCAGCATCCTCCGTGTGCTGAGGCTAGGGCCTGAACATCTTCATAAGGTCCCTAGTGGGGGCCCTAGAGAGACAAGATCTCTGCCAAAGCCTGAAGTCAGCCGAGCGGCCAGGGATAAGAGGAATCAAAAGAATCTGCCGAGAAAGCTCCTCACCAAAGAAACGGGTCACTGTGGGGATATGCCAGGGGGGATCTAAAGAAATCAAATCCTTAACCCTCAAACTGATGGGGGCATCAATATTAATAAAAGAGGACCACTGAGAGAGGGAGCTCATAAATCCAAGTATCCTAAATAACATCAATCGAATAATCATCTCCAATATCATGAGATATTATTCAGGATAAACTGACCATACCAACATACCTCCTTTCAAAAGGAGGAACACCCCCGGGGAGGACAGAATGTGCAACCCGGACATCCAATCACCATACCTCAACGCATCAAGAGCTCCATAGACACTGCGGCTCGAGGAGGAATCGCGATGCATGCTTGGCCAATAGAGATTCTCTTCTAACAGTCAGAGACTAGATCCCGAGGCCACCTTCTTGGATTGGCATACAGATGGTGTCCCAAGATAAAAGGTAAATACTGTGGCCATCTTGCATAAAGGCCCATAGAAAATCTCTGAAGCATCTCTCAATCCTCCTAAGACAAGTAATCGGGATGGTAGCATTCGAAAGAAGATACAGAAGAAGAGAGGAAAGAACCGAACGAATAATGGTAACCCTAGCCATCATAGATAAGCCGGTGACCTGCCAACCCTCAATGCGCTGGCGAACCCGCCTCTCAAGATCAGAATAGTCAGAACAACGGGGTCGTCTACCAGTCATAGGGATCCCCAAATACATAAACTGGTCAGTCTGAGTAGAGATACCCAATAAATTGATAATGGCTTCCCTGGTGGATTTGGTAGTCTTCGGGCTAAAACAGATAGAAGACTTAAGAAAATTGACCTTCTGACCCGAAGCCTGACAATAACGCTAAATAATAGAATCAAAGGAAGCCGCATTATCAATGGAAGCCTAACCCAGGAGAATGCAGTCATCGGCAAACAGAAGATGAGAGACCGAAGAGCCCCCGAGCCCAGCCATAAAAGGGACTATCTGACGATTTTGTTGAGCCTGATAGAAAACTTGTGAAAGATAATCCGCAGCCAGAATGAACAGCAGGGGATAAAGGGCACCCCTGATGCAACCCCACAGAAGAGTGGAAAAGCTCAGTCGGGTTCCCATTGATGATCAGAGAGAAAGAAGGACTTTGAATATATGCCATAATTCACTCAATAAATAGACCGTCAAACCCAAACTCCTGAAGAGAACGGTGCAAAAAGGCCCAACTTAATCTATCATAAGCTCTCTCCATATCGAGCTTAACAGCCATGAGGCACCATATGGCAGGGGCTCTCTAGAGATCATGCATAAACTCTTAAGCGATGAGGACGTTATCCGAGAAAGTATGCCCTCTAATAAACGC
Source organism: Calamus simplicifolius (assembly GCA_900491605.1). NCBI lineage: Eukaryota > Viridiplantae > Streptophyta > Magnoliopsida > Arecales > Arecaceae > Calamus > Calamus simplicifolius. The sequence continues at coordinate 1,208,804 of UESW01004116.1, read as the reverse complement.
CCCCTGTTTAACTGAAATAAGATGGGGAATCACTACACAAAGGCGGCCAGCTAAAAGACGAGCACATACCTTATACAAAGTAGTGCACAGACTGATGGGCCGAAAATGCTGAGGGAGAGAAGCATCCGAGCGCTTGGGCACAAGAGTAATAAGAGTCTGGTTCCATTCCGAAGGAATGTATTTAGATTGGAAGACAATCTGAATACCCTGAACCACCTCCTACCCAACAATATCCCAATAGTGACGGAAAAAGAAAGGTGGAAACCCATCAGGCCTAGGGCTCTTTTTCGGACCAAGCTCTCAAAGAGCTAGGCGAATCTCTTCTGCAGTGATCGGTCTGACAAACATATCATTATCCGAGGAAGAAACCTTCCTGGAATCAGGAACCTGAAAAACCGGAGCCCCATCACCAGGGACTCAGACCATCTAGACTGAAAGAAATGAAGAAGCTGATCCCGAATAGAGTGGATGTCCTCCTGATAGTGCCCCTTAGCATCAACTAACCTCCGAATCCTATTAGTTTCTCATCTCTTCATAGTAGCCTGATGAAAAAAATCTGGTATTACGATCCTCGTCACGAATCTACTAAAACCTGGACCTCTGCCTCCAATACAACTCCTGCTGCCGAAGAAGAGAGTAGTGATGAGCAAGTTTGTCATGCAGCAAAGAGAGATCGGAGTCTAGCAGAAAATCGTCCTGGTCCTCCTTCGCCTGAAGGGCACTAATATCGGCTTCAACCTGTTCCACTTGCCTGATCAGATTCCCAACCTCCAACCTGTTCCATCTGAATAGTTTGCACCTTGCCAGCATAAGACGATGAGATAAATGATAAATAGCATTACCCTGACAAGAAGATGCCAAATCTAAGAAATGATAGTCCGGCCTATAGAATGGAACGTCCAAAACTCTCAAATCTAAACTGTTTCTGCTGATGCTAATCAACCTCCGTGGATATCAAAATGGGACAATGATCGGAAGCAATCCTAGGAAGGTGAGTAACAGTAACAGCAGGGTACTTTTGAAGCCACTGAGCCGTGGCCATAGCTCTGTCCAGTCTCTCCCAAACACGAGCAGACCCCTGACGGTTATTGCACCAAATGAATTGGGGCCCCGAATACCCCAAATCCAACAACCCAGAAGAACCGATAAAGGTCCTAAATTCAATAATGTCATCTGAGCCAGTGACCTGTATGCCCCCGTGTTTTTTGTTAGCCTTGGTGATACAGTTAAAGTCACCAGCAATGATGGATGGAAGGCCTTGAGCAAGGAGGGAAAGCAGCTCAGACCAAAGGACCCATCTCTCCCAGTAATCCGTACTGGCATAGACAGCTGATAGGAGCCGGGGTTAGAAGTCCCCTCAAAGACAACAAGGCCAATCTGCTGGTTACACTGATGAAAAGCATCAATCCTAATAGCAGAGGCATGCCAAATGGCCAAAATACCCCCAGACAGACCCTCAGCCTCCACCGCATAAGAGGACCAAGAACGGGCAATCTGTCTTCGAAACGGGCCAGACTATCTTTCGACAACCTAGTTTCTAAAAGGACACATATGTCAAAATTATATAACTGCAACAATCTACCAAAAGAGGATCGAAATGAAGGCTTTCGAGCTCCTCTAACATTCCAAAGTAAGATCTTCATTTACATGCTGGAGGAAGCTGGGACCCCCCTGGTCCTCCGCTGTAACACTGTTAAAAAGGCACCCTTCAGACAAGGTACCATCCTCAGTTATCTGTGATGAACCAGCCTTCAGACCTTTCGAATCAATGCCAAGCTCAGCAGACCGGGAAGACTGAGCCGAGGACAAGAAAGCTGAGCCCTGGCCCATGATACCTCCAGCGGATGCCTCAAAAGAAGAGTGACAACCCTAGCAGGGTGGGCCATCACCACCTCCTGGCCACTTCCTGGAAGTAGGAGGGCAGGGCCAACTTGACTGAAGAAGAAATTTTGTCCACTTTACTTTTAGAATTAGGAACCATGCCCCTTCCTCTTCTCCAATTTGGAGTTCGACCTTGGAGCCTGACTATCCGTCGATCTGGCCCGCTTGAGGGGGCCCGAAAATGCATCCCTGCTCTGCAGATGGCCTCCTACACTAGAAACCAATCCAAGAGAGGCAAAAGGATTCTTAGACACCAAAGATTGGGTCATATTAGAATCAGAGGCCCCAACCTTATCAGAATGCAGCAACCCCCTTACTGAAACTTTAAAACCGACACGCTCACCCTGTCCCGGCACAGGCTCCGCGGCAGAAGCCCCTTGCTCCATTTCCACCACTGGAAGGGTCGACGCACCAGCTGGATAGGCCGCCACCTTCAGGGACACGGGAAGCCGCCGACGAGCCACCTTCACCGGAGACTTCCAACCCTCAAACAAGGAGCCCGGGCACAAATCAGCTTTCACAGACATTGGAGCTGAGCTAGGGGCTGAGGCAACCGGTGATGACTTCGGCTGGGGCTTTCTCCTCTCAGCCAATTGGGGGCCAGAGGCAACCCTCCGTTGATAGACAGCAGCTATCCATGGGCCATAGACAAAGCCGCTAGAAGAATCCTCCGCATCAGTCATGGCCATAAGCGAGCACGGGCCTTCAAGATGCAACGTGCCACATCTTGGGTAGATCCCCTCCATGTTTTCGTATGCAAAATTGCTACCAGAAAGGGCCGAGAATCCCCTGTACTCGAGTCCTTGGCTGAAGAGGGAAACGAAGGTCGACGTTGACGCACACCCTCGCAAACCCTTCCCTGTTCTTCACCAGGGTAGCAGCATCGGCATAGATGAAATGACCCGCTAGCTCCAGAATTACCCTGAGAATGTCCTTCTTCCAGAATTCCATCAGAAGGTTAGGCATCCTCACCCACAGCAGTGCCGAAGAGATGGAATCGTCCACTGGAATGAACTCTGGCCTCCATGCTTCAGTCCCAATGGCCTGGCCGTTAACCACCCACGGACGGTTCAGGACCAAGTCACAGGTAGCCGGATCTTCAAACCAGAAGATATGGCAATGAAAAGTCAGACTGATAGGGACGATGACACCAGGGACTCCAGCATGCCTGAATTCCTTGATGAATGCTTCAGCCGGAGCCCATCTATGGAAGGATCGTGCGAGAACGTTCCTCTGCTGCCAACCAGTCATCTCAGCTTCCAGCTCTACCACCGGGACACGGACAATGTTCGGAAACTAGGCCTCCAGCTCGTCACCTCAACCGGCAAAGGTGACGGAGAGACCCATTTGAACCCGAGATCCGTAGCCCTCCTTCTGGGAACCCGGCCATCCATAGCCCCATCGAAAGCCATAGGAGAAAAGGGGATGGTGAAACGAAGGACCAGAGAGAGACAAACTTAGAGACGACGAGGATCGCTGGAGATCGGGAAAGAAAGAGGCCGAGACACGAATCTCAAAGCAAGGCTTTCAAATAGAACTAGAGAACAAAACACACGATTCTCAAAGCACACGCACGTAGTTTAATTTCTTTTTTTCAATAATGATACATGGAAATATCTCTCTCTTCTCTTTTTAAGGAGGCTAGCTTACCAATTTAGTAAGGGAAGTTATTTACGAAGAAGAACTAGTGAAGTACAAAAAGCGCATAATCATATTTTGCCTAAGAGTGATTTTAGGAGCTTATGGTTATTTTTAGTCTTCCTAATAGAAATACAACTTCAAGAATTAAAGGAGAAGAGAATTTTTTAGATAATAACAAATAGAAATGAAGATTAAAAAAAAAGTCTAACCTTTTTTTTTTTCCAAAGGTGCCATCATGTAGATAGAAGTAATTGGTCCCATGCTAATTTCTGTAAAATAGGAATACATCTTTTCCTCTAGAAAGCCTAAAGGTGATGTAAATTGCAAGGTCTTAAAGGCAATTTGGGGATGGTCATGTAATAAATGTTACAATCCTTTTGTAAAAGATAAGTCAATAGAAGGTGAAACTTATTTCCTCTTTTATGCTATAAAATAAGCAATCTGAACTAATAATCCATTCTTATTTAGAAAGAACGTGTTCTTTATGAAGCAGATTTTGTAGAGCCAATGAAGCAAAAATCTTTCTCCAAAGCTAATAAAGAATTGCTGATCTCATTGACCATTAAATCTGAAATGGCAAAACTATAAGCTTTACTCCACTCAATGAGAGTTAGCTCTGAATGGAATTTAAGGAAGTTTGAGGCTAATGGCACAATCATTAGAAATCAATTATTTACTATCATTTTTCTTAGACCACTTGAAAGGGAGGAGTTCTGCAATTGCAAGCTTCACAAGATCCATGACTTTAAGAGAAGCATACTTTCAACCTCGAGTTGGCATCAGAAATGGAGACGAGTTGATCGACTATCTCTAAGACCAACGCTAAGGATGTTATGCAATGTGGTTGGTCCGTAAGCTCAAGAAAGGGAGTGCCTCCTACGGCATTCACTAAGCAGAAAGGAAAAAAAAAAAAGGATATCTAGTGTTGAGGGAGGTGACTCAAAGTTCTCACAATGGAATCCAACTGGTAATCCAAACCAACCAAGAGGAGTTTGGGCTACAAATCCAGAGGAGAGAAGCCTTGCTTGAACCCTAGGCTCGAGGCAGTGTTAGAATTTTCTTTAAACTAAAAAAACTATATGAAATCCTAAGATCATCATATTGATCATTAAGAACATTAACTAAAATTCATGGATCAATTGATGTCGATCATTGACTATCGCGGAATTACTATAACTGTCAAACACAGATGGATGAATGCGTCCTAGCTCCTTAAAAGAAAAGAAACTGTGTTGTGATTTGATGTATTGGGGACCATAACTGATAGGGTCTTTATATAGGGTTTCCATAATCCCCTAAATGGTATCTACTTAATTTAATTCCATATCGATCTAGAAATTGATGGGTTATCAGTATTAGACCACATAATTTCAACCCATATCAAATAGCTTATATAATTGAATGAGAATATATGTTGCCCAATATAGAATACGTGATTTCTTATTGATTTATCTAATATAGAAAATTCAATTTTATGACACAATATAAATTTCCTATTGATTTACTTGATATAGGAAATTTGATTTCCTAACAATCTCTCACTTGGGCTATATATTATTCGAATCAATTATATCATAAAATTCCTTAGGCACACATCTGTAAGCTATTTATTCTTAATTTTTTTTAAATAATCTGGCCCATCTCATATACTAATGATGGAATCATCGCAGCTTTTATCACAGTATTATTGTGATTAACTATGATCATCACCATACTAATATACTCAATGACATAGATCAAATATGGATGAGTAGCATGAAAATTACATGCAATATGATCTCAAACATGTCTATTTCCATCTAATCCTTCTTTAATCTTTAGTGAGATCAATTCAAATTTTTAATGCAATAAAACATTGCATATAGAAAAATATAAGTAAGTTCAGAAATGAAAATATAAACCATCAACTTTATTCTGCAGAAAATTAAACAATCGGATATCCAAAGTAAAACATACAATAAGGATACTCCCACTAAACCAAGATATTATCATAATAACGCCCATAGGAGCAGTATGCATATGAAAGACCTTAGGCATCAACTCTTGGTTAATGGATCGACTAGCATAAAATCTGTCCCTATATGTTTTATGAATATCTGTCTATTCTAACCCTCTCCTTAACAACTAGAAACTTGATATCGATAAACTTTGACTTCATCGAGCTTCTATCAAAATCAAAGTCAGATAAACCAATGATCTCTAAACTGTCTGATCTCTGATAAATGAGCATATAATCTTTTGTTTTCTTCAAATAACGCAACACGCATTTGGTTGCCTTCCAATATTGCATTCCTGGATCACTCAAATATCTACCCAAAACTCTTACTATAAATGCTATATCAGGACGAGTGCAGACTTGAGCATACATTAGACTCCCTACCACTGAGGCATATAGAATATTTGCATTTCTTTCCTTTCAAGATCATTATTGGGGCATTATTTGAGACTAAATTTGTCTCCTTTAGCTATGGGTTTGTCTTTTAGTTTACTATCTTTCATGCCAAATTTACTTAAAATTTTCTCAATATAACGTTTTTACGACAACCCAAGGATACCTCGAGAATGATCTCTCAGCATCTGAATACCTAATACAAAGAGGCATTACCAAGATCTTTTATTTTAAATTTTTTTATCAGAAATTTCTTGGTTTCATGCAATAGACTTATATCACTACTAGCAAGTAAAATGTCATTGACATATAATACCAGAAAAATATATTTACTCCCACTGAACTTATGATATACACATTCATCAACAACATTAGCCTTAAAACCGTATGAAGTTATGACTTGATGAAACTTGTGATACCATTGACAAGAAACCTGTTTGAGACCATAGATGGATTTTGCAAATCATAGACTTTGGATCACCTGATATAAAGTTTTTTGATTGTACCATATAGATCGTTTCGTCAATGTCTTCATTGAAAAATACTGTCTTGATATCCATCTAATGAAGCTTTAAATCAAAATGAGCTACCAGTGCCATTATTGTTCTAAAAGAGTCTTTCGAAGATACTAGAGAGAAAGTCTCTTTGTAGTCAATGCCTTCTTTCTGAGTAAAGCCTTTAGCGACTAGATGTGCCTTATATCTCTCGACATTACCCTTTGAATTCCTTTTGGTTTTAAATATCCATTTATAGCCAATGTGCTTCATACCTTCAGGCAGTTCGATAAGATCCCAAACCTTATTATTTTTCATAGATTTTATCTCATCCTTCATGGCTTTAATCCAATTTTGGGAGTTAGAACTACACATAGCTTGATAAAAGTTAATCAGATCATCTTATGTTAAATCAATGCCATCCTCATGTTCTTGGAGAAAGATGATATAATCATCTGGAATTGCGCTTCTCCTCTCTCTAGTGGATCTTCTCAATGGCACTTCTTGAAGTTGTTGAGTTTGTTCTATAGGTGGTGCTTGAAAGAGGATTTTATTATTGTTTTATTCTGGAACAGTATCAAGAATAGGAACCTGAACATTTTTATCTAGTACTGAAGTTATATCTTGAATGACAATAGGTACAAAGACTTGATCACCGTCAATAACAGAATCTTCTTTAAAAACAACATTCATTTGTTTTCTTCCCTCCAAACTTAATATCCTCAAGGAATCTCACATTTTTCATTTCAAAATAGATCTTGATGTGGGATCATAAAACTTATAGCCCCGAGAGCGTTCAAAGTAACCAATAAAATAGCAGTTAATCGTCTTTGAGTCCAATTTTCTTTCATATGACTTGTAAGGTCGTGCCTCAGCTGGACAACCCTAAATTCGCAAATGCCTAATACTAGGCTTTTGGCCTATTCAAAGCTCATAAAAGGTTTTGGCAACTGCTTTGCTTGGTACCATATTAAGGATATAAACTATGGTACCTTCAAGGCTTCTTCCCAAAGTGACTCTAGTAAAGAAGAATGGATAATCATGCTCCTTACCATATCATTAAGAGTTTGGTTTTGTCGTTCTGCAACACCATTCATGCTGGGATTTAATAATTCCATATGATACAAGCCTCTGAATTTTCTACTTAAAGATATGACCTAAACGCTTGTGCCATAAGGTAGCAGAATTCTTATTTAATTTTTTGCTTTGTACCATGTGAACTTATTTGCAATATTTTATTATGGAAACTAACGACATCAAGCATATATAGATTATCAATCAAGGAATTAGAACCAATAAGATTTGAATTTTGGTAGAGACTAACTTTATTATTTCCAAATGAACAAGAAAATCTTGATTTGTCCAAAGAAGAAATAGAAATTAAATTCCATCAAAAGATGGTACAACGTAAGCCTCAAATAAATCCAAATAAATTTTAGTCCTTAATTCAGTTAATTGCAATCTAAAAGTCTCAATGGCCTTCACTGCAACTTTATTACCGTTGCCCATAAAGATGAATCTTTCAGCATCATTTGGTTGTTGGCTTCATAGGCAACCTTGCATAGATATTCTTATGTGAGTAGTAGTACTAGAATCTACCCACTAGGTATCCTTAGGTACAGAAGCTAAATTAACTTCAGAATAAACTAGAGTCAGAAGCTACCCTTTTTACATGCCATGTAGTATACTTGGGACACTACTTCTTCATATGCCCTGGCTTCATGCAGAAGTGGCAGGCAAACTCCTCATCCTGCTTCTTTTGTTTCTTCTCCTGAGAAGATCTTTCCACAACATCCTTAGCTCTCTTTTTTTTTTTTTTTGAGAAATTGTCACCAAATGAATACTTTTAGTCTTATCCCTTTGTTGCCTCTCTTCCTCTTACACACAGTGAGATGTAAGCTCATTGAGGGACCACTTGTCCTTTTGAATGTTATAACTCACTTTGAATTGCAAGAAGTGTGTAGGAAGAGAGATCAAAATTAAGTGCATGAGCAAGTTCTCAGAAAACTCTAACTTAAGTAACTTGAGTTTTGATGCGAGATGAGACATCTCTATGATGTGCTTCTTTATGTTCCTTTTTTTCTTATACTTCATGGTGACGAGTTTAGCCAAGAGGTTACTCGCCTCCGATTTTTCGTTCTTGGAAAATATTGCTCAATTTTCTCAAAGAATATTTTGGCGTTCTCACTCTTAGCAATAGAACCCCGAAACACTTCTAGAATAGAGCGTTTCATGATCATCAAGCACATTAGATTAGAGCGATCCCACTTTTTAATTTTAATCTCATTGAAATTTTTTGGGGTAGCAGTGGGACGCTCCAACCTAAGTGCAAGATCCAAATCCATACAACCGAGAACAATCTCCATGGTTTCTTTTCAGATCTTAAAGTTCATCCCGCTTAGCATTGGAATATTGTTAACTTGGGTAGAAACTTTAGTAGGATCATAAACTAAATGGAGAACAAAATAAACAAGTACACTCACATCAATAAGTATGTCATACAAATAAAATAATGCACAAACAAATAATTTGAATTGGGGACCCGTCATAAGATACCCAACATAATATTAATTTCTCATCTTTAGACAAAGAAATTAACTGTAAGTGGTACTCTTAGCACATGATCAAATGCTGACAATCAGTTCCGTCAAATAAGAGACTTTCTTTGGATTAACTTTTGTTCACATGAAAATCTTTATGAACATCACACATTTATCACCATAAGTATATCTATTATTTGGCCAAATAATAACCTTCCTTTGGGTTGGTCATTACTTGCATAAATAATACGCATACACATCTCATATTTCAAAATAAAGAAATCTACACAATAGAGGTTACTTTGACAATATATTATTTTGATTAATTTATTTTAAATATTAGATAAATTTGTACAAATAAATATGCACATAGATTTCATATATTTGTTCATGTAAATATGTTAAAATGTGCGGCACTTGGGACTCTCCCAAGTCAGCCTCTCTTGGCACGTCTCTATGGCTCTCCTAGATAGTCGGTAGTTGGATTAACGCACTGAGATACCATCAGTAGCCTTCCTTATTGTGCATTCCTGATGTCCCTACCAAACGTCCCTCCTTTGGACTATGCCTAAATGAGAACAATATGAACCAAGAACATTCGAGCCTTTTGGTATTTTTCTAATCCCAATAATAAGTATATATTTATCTAAATTTTTACTTTAATCAACATCAAAATTTATTCAAAAGCAATAATACATGCTAACTAAAAGTAAAGCCATAAATCCTGAAGTAATATAGAATTAGGAATTAAAACTCAACCTGCAAAACCAAAAGCAATATGAATCAAACCTATTAAATATGAGTATCAAAACAGTATCCGATGAATAAAGCCATAATAACTCAAAGGCCAAAAAAAAACTGAATGAATATAGATCATATATATGTTATGATCAAACAATAGCTAAAGAATCCAAAGACCAAACCCACCATAAGCACAAAGCCGATTTGTATTTACTTTTAATCGAATAAAAAAATTTCCTGATGAGCAAACACGATCGCTCTAATACCACTTGTTAGAATTTTCTTTAAATCAAAAAAAATATATAAATTCCAAAATCATCATGTTGATCATTAAGAGCATTAACCAAAATACCTGGATCCATTGATGTCGATCATTGACTATCGCGGAATTACTATGATCGTCAAACACCGATGGATAAATGCAATAGAGAGTGATTTGTGGCCTTCATCAACCAAATCGCCTTAGCTCCTTAATGGAACCATCGTCTCTCTTCCTGATGGGGAGAAGAGAAATTATATTGTGATTTGGTGTATTAGGGATCATACCGATAGGTCTTTATATAAGATTTTTATAATCCCCAAAATAGTATATACTTAATTTAATTTCATATCAATCTAGAAATCGATGGGTTACCAACGTAATTTCAACCTATATCAAATAGCTTATATAATTGAATGAAAATATATGTTGTTCAATACAGAATACATGATTTCCTATTGATTTATCTAATATAGAAAATTTGATTTCTTATCAATATAGAAAACTTGATTTTCTATTGATTTACCTAATATAGAAAATATATAAGGAATCTATCCTAACAGGGCACCAATCGGTGAATCTTGAGATTGGTGATTAGATTTTGAGAAGACCGAATAAGATATTTGAAAAAGCCAACACTCAAGGGAAATCAGTTCTTTGGTCATGGACTGTGCTCGGGTTGGTTCTGATGTCTCTGGCCTCTGGGGAACAAATCAAGTCAGCCTTCATCTATTCTCGCACCAGTCACAGCCAATGTGATAAACGACCAAAGTAGGGACATTCGAAGGTCGTCTGTAGCTAGAGGAACCATTGCCAATGGGGCATCTGAGAGGAGGTCTAAGGTAGACCAATGAGGATTTTCGGTCACCAACAACAAAGGTGAAAAGTAAAAGCAAATAAGGTACCCCAGTTAGGAAAGTGAAGTCATCTTAAATGTAAGATTGCATCTGATGCATTGCCAATAATCCTAAATGGTAATATGGATTACTTACAAGATAGATTATCACTGGATAGATTGCTAGTAATGTTGATTACTGTGTTGGTATACACAGGTGATGTTACAATAATATTGATTATGTGGGATATGACAAATAGATTACCAGTCATATAACCAAAATATCCCTAAATCATATACTAAATCAAATCTATTAAAAATATACCCCAAAATAAATCAAAGTATTTATAAAATAGAAGATACTAGATTTTTTAATATTTATGTTATTATCATAAATTTATTATTAAAAACAATTTAGTTATATAATTAAGATTAATAGAATATTGATATATTTTTTTAATTTTATTTTTTAATATTAAATTAATTAAAAATTAATTAAAATATTATTTTTAAAATTAAATTAATTAAAAATAAAAATTCAATTAATTTTTTAATTAATTTAATTTAATATTTAAAAATAAATTTAAAAAATTATTTTTTAAAAAATTAATTTTAAAAATAAAAAATAAAAAAATATTTTAAAATTAAAATTTTAATTAATTTAATTAATTATTAAAAAAATAAAATTAAAAATTATTAATTTAAATTTTTAATTTAAATTTTAATTAATTTAAAATTAAAATTTTAATTAAATTTTTTTTTTTAATTAAATTTTTAATTAATTTTTATAAATTTAAAAAAATAGTAATTAATTTTTTTATTTTTTCAATTAGATTTTTTATAACTATTTTTTTATTTTTTAATTAGAGTTTTTTATAACTATATTTTTTTTATTTTTTAATTTTTTTCTATTCAATATTTTTTCTTTTCTATGGACGAATAATATCACGGTTTATTTTTGTTTGAAAAAATAAGAAATGAGATAACAACAGCGAGATAGAGAGAAGAGAGAAAAGAAGGGAATAATTTTGTTTGGAGAAAGGGATAATTTTATTTTTATAAAAAAGATAGGAACAATTTTATCAAAAGAAAAATTTATTAGATTACAATATAACCAGTAATATGGATAATCACTTCCCTGAGGTCATTTGGAGGAAATCCAGATTACCATTGTAGAATAGATTACCATTCAAAATAAGTACCAAACATGATTATCCGTGGGGCCCTTTTAAATTACTCCGGTTATCAAAGGCTCCCTAGGGGCAATCCTAAAGCTTCATCTAATTGGTTTCCTCAATAGAGGCACCAATAACAATTGAATTTGTTGAGGAACCATGAAGTTGTCTAATGTCTTGATGTGTATTAGTAACCGATAAAACCATTAATTTTAGGATTATCAATGACTAGATCAATAAGTCATTTTATGTTAGCTTAGGATGGGTCACTTGAAGAGTCACCCCACTGTACTTTCCAATCGGTTCTTAGTGCCAAATCAAAAGGAGGAGATGCTTGTTTGCACCCACGATATCCATAAAGATAGCAAATAAACCATCCCCCACTATTAATGTACAGATAATTGAGAGATGTTAACTACAACCTCACAAAGAACCATCAACTTTATGCAAGATATGATTTGGGTGCGACTTGATCTATGAGGCCAAATCTAGATACAATCTGCCTGATCAAGTTTATGTCCAAAAGGTGAAGCGGAATGCCAGATAGAGAGCTCATGGCTTGGATCTAAAATTGATGAGGTCACCCTCCTTCCCTAATGGATCAAGGCCTAACCATGGACTACTTCTTTCCGCCATTTGATATTGTCATGAAATGCCATCAAAAGGCTTGCTCATATTGACATGCCTATGCATGATTACATGTTGACATCAAAAGGCATAATTACATATTTACATGCTCGTGCATCATTGGTAGTTTAGTTAATGAACCCAATTATGAGCTTTAAAAACATGCAGTTGCATGTTGCCACATCAATATGTAATTATATATGCACTTGTAAGTGATCATGCATGAATATAAGAGCGATCTATTTCCAAATGAAACACCAAGAGAAATATAAAACTTGGCATACCATCAAGTTTGCAAACATGTTGATTGCAAATTTTGGTCATACTAACAGATTGGCACATAAAATCAATTAATTCAATGCATGCTAAAGGAATGGTTTTAACCTTATCAATTAATTGAAATGTCATAAATTCAGTCTTTAATACTTTAATATTTTTGATTTATGTAAATTGATCTCATTTTGCAGGATAGAACTTTAAACACTATTGGCATAGTTCTATACAAGAACATATTTCAGAATATTTTGGTAATGTTTTTAGCACATAAGATTGATATATAAGAAAGTTATGCAATATAGATGGCCATAATTTTGTCAACTTATGAAATGTCCAAAATTTAAGATACTTATCATTCTAATATTTTGTGTTAATTTTAACAGCGCACTGTTTGTTTAGATCTTATGCGGGTATGGTTCACAAAAAAACTGTGGTGGTTGGCTTCAGGCCCGTTTTTATGCCAAAAATAGTAAAACAAATATAAGTGCAATATTGTTCACTAGATTACACTGCATTAATAATTTCTTTACTTATCGGGAGATATTTTTGACTTTGAGGAAAAATAACACTGATTGAACGCATAAAGTTAGATGTCTTCCACCGAGCCCTCACCTGGTGAAAGGCTTTAAACTAGTTTAATTAAAAAAGATACATTTTATTGTTGGGTAATGGGTCAAAATAGGCCTAAATATCCTAATAGGTCTTAAAGCCCATTACCTCCTTATGTATGTGAATGAGAAATTATGGAGACATTTAGTTTCACATCGAAAAAATTAAGAAAGGAAGGTTCACTTATATGGAAACACTTCCTTGAAGCTTAAGTTCCTTAGGCTCACCATAAGTGGAGAGCTTGAGGGTGACGCACGTGTGCGAAGGGCGCAATGAGATCGAGATACGGTGATCAAATCACGATCACGATCGTGATCTAATGGCTCACACCCATCGGTTTGACCGGTCAATAGGACCATTGGTGATAAGGCGCTCCTCCGATCGATCAACGGTTAGTGATAAGGCATCCGTCCGATCATACAGTTGGAGATAAGGCGTCGCTTCGATCAAGCCGTTGTGATAAGAGATCGTGAAAAGACGTATTATAGCCGCACTATGACTTATCCGATCGTGGAATTGCCTTATCTGATCGGAGAAACTACCGTTCAGATCATGAAAAGGCTTATCCGATCGCCTGATCTGAAGATCACGATGTCTAAAGGGCATATCAAGGGTGATAAGCCCTTAACCCTCACATCCTCCGATCAAAGAATTCAAATTAAATTAAATTCGTAGTGTTGCTTCCAAGGGGCACCTAAAAACCTATAAATAGGATCCTAGACCCTCTCATTTCATTCATTCTAATTCCATTCCGAATTGAGTTCTCTCTTAGGCATTTGCATACTTTCCTAAGAGTAGTATAACAATAGTGCATTAAAAAGAGAGTAGCATTCTTGGTTCGAATTTTTGATGAATTGCAGTGTTGCTTTCATGAAAATGAGACTGTTGTATACTGGGAGACAATCGTCATACTGACAGTGAGCATCATTACGGATGAAATTATCTTAAGGACATAGAGTGTAACTTTATCCTCAGTCTAATAGATTAGGTAGCCACCATCTGCCACACCCAACATTTATTTCTATATTTACAGTAAATAAGGGATCACATGTAAAGGAGTTTGTCTTAGTCCCTGCACTGGGCCTCCAGAACTCTTTTTAGCATCAGCCTGATCTGCGAAAGGGTTAATGTACGTCAAGGTGCAACCATTCCCAAGACGAGCTTCTGCCTCTGCTCACATGAGGGATTTTGCTCACTTTAATGACTTTTCCATCTTCCTCTCTTTTCTTTTTCTTTTTCCCTGAAAAAACAATCGTCTTCATTTTATGATATAGCTTGCTTTTAGTTTAGCATTCGCTTTTATAACAAGCTGACAAACTACTACTATTCTTGTTCAGCAGAATATAGAGCAGGCAAAGCCTTTGCTTCTTCTCAATTGCATTTTCTTTAAACATGAGAGAGAGTGAGGAGCTTTTAGTCATGAGTAGGTTTTAGAAATTTCCTGTTGTTTTTTCGATATGCCTTTAGAGCAAGCTCTTGCAGGCTCTCTGAGCAAATTACTTCAAGTTATGTATTCTTTTGTGTTTCAATTTTCCTTTTTGGATAGAACTTATTTGTTTGTGACTTAAAAACATTGTCATTGTTTCAGATGGTGTAATTTAGCATCATGACAACTTTCACATTCATTTGACAAATAGTGACAGCATGCGAAGCTCTCTAGGTAAGCCAAAACAAAACAATGACAGCATGTGAAGCTCTCTAAGCAAGCCAAAACTATCCGTTTTGGCATTACATATGGTTTTGAAAGTGCCAAAACTATTTGCTTTGGCATTATGCATGGTTTTTGAAAGTAACCGTAAACATGGATTTTTTTTTTTTTTTTGAGGAATTATTCTATGAGAGCTCGTATTGATGAATGTTTAGCCCGACATCAGTTATGTATTGAGAAGATTCTATGTATTTACAGAAAATCAAGAAGTCTAAATAATACCTTTTGATTAGTTTTTTTGAATGAAATCATAAGTTGTTACAAATGATATACCATAGCAGAACTAGCCCATGGCCCATATGGACTAAAAGACATGGCAAATGGGATATATGTACTTATGATTTAATTCGATTATATTTAAATGTGGATTTGGATATTGACCTTAAGTCTGATGAGGATGTGAAGGCTTGAACGGAAGGAGTATGTAAGAGCCTATGCAGACGAGTATTTAGTCATATATTGGTTATATATTAAGAAGATTAAGAATACTTATACAACATCAGAGAGCCTAGAGATCATAGATTATTACTTGTTATGTTCTCTTGGTATGGATATTTTTCTTTTAGTTTTAAATTTGTTATTGTTGTTTCTGAATGCACTGATGCATATTTTTCACTTGTTTTCTAGCGCTGAACTATGTCCTTGCCTGCTTGTTTGAATAAACAGAGCAGGTGGATAAGCATAATAGGAAGTTTGGAGGATTGCATCTTCTGGTATATATTCCTTTCTCCATTTTTTATTTAGGAATTTTATTCTAGCATCTTGTTGATGCTTCTATAACATTAATGGAGAAGGATCATTACCTCTCCTAAGGTATATTCCCTTTCCCTTTTCTAATTTTTGACTTTTTTTCCCTTATATCTTGTTGATGCTTTGCTACTGGTCTTTTAGATGTGTAACAAAAACATTTGTAGGGCCATGAGTCTATGAATACGACGAAGGAAACATTGACCTGGAGCATGGGAGAAACATGGATAAATATTATAGTAATTTGTCACAAGATTATGTTATGCCTGGTAAACAAGTCAGACAAACACCTGTCATAATTCGAGAAATTACCAATGAATCACTTTAAGAAAAAAGGCCTTGATTTCAACCAGATCAATCTTACCTTGATTAATTCTAAGGCTTCTAGGGGTGTAAAATCTGGAACTTTCTGACAACTTGCTAGCATGCATTATGCACTGGTTGCACAAGGTGACCAAGCTGCTGTGTCACTGCTCACTAGAGTTTCTTCTTTCAAGCATCACCTTTGACTTGCTTGCTGAAGTAGTTATTGTTATCATGCAACATCTTCCACCAACTTCTTGGGAATCACATAAGGAGGTAAAATTCATTTCTAGTATGAGCACATTCTTCTGCTGTTAATTTCTTTCTTCTGTTAGCATCTTTATTTAATGGTCAACCTTCAATATCTCATGATGCTTCTGTAAGCCATGCTTGTTCTCCTCCAAACATATAGATCATCTTGCATCTTTTGGACCTTGGAACTGTCAAGTTATGTTTTGAAATTTCTCAAACTTCCCTTGCAATTTCAGAAAACCCACCAGAGGATGAAGAGAAAATAATGGTGGCAATTGAAACTACTTCACAGTTAGCAGACTGGAGAACTGTTCACACCTTATTTTCTTCTTAAGTTGCCCTTAGCAAGGACTCTGGGTGAATTAGTATTTGTTCTCCCTTGTTTTTGGTGCACAAGACCTTATTAGTTCCATCAACAAACAATGCTGCTGTAAACTCAGGTGTGGCACATTCAAAGTCCAGATGAGCCACATAGGTTTGAGAGCTTAATTATGCTACCTAAGTTCTTAGGTTCCTAAGTCATTTGGGTTGGCTTGTGACCCAAGAATAGAGAGCATGTGAGTCATGGGTGTACGTAGGCTCGGGTCTAAGTGTTTTCTTGCATAGCTTAGAACGGAGTTTTTTGAGAGAATATTTAATAACCTAATTGTAGGTTATGGGACTGGGTTCATGGGGATTGGGCTTAGGTTTTCTGGATAGGCTTCCATATTTTAGGAAGTTTGTTAGGGAGTTGGTTACGGGCTGGTGCAGAAAAGTTTTATCATTCAAGATGGATAATTATTTAAGGCTCTCTCTGGATGCAAAGAAAATAAATGCATTCTCTTTTTCTTCTATGTCCATCTATTTTTTTTCTCCATCTTTCCTCATGCGCCTCGCCTGATCTCGATGGAAGCTGCGCAACAAATGGTATCAGAGCATCAGAGATGCGCTTGAAAAAGGAAGAGAATATGTAAAGAGAGAAATCAGATCCTAGATTCATATCCAAATAAAAAAAAATTCCTACAGCCAGGAACAAAGAACGTGGGAGGCTTCAATTGAGCTCCAAGCCATGGGGAACACACGACTTCGTGAGAGAGCCATGGGAACGGACGGCTTCTAAGAACACATCAAATTCGCGTGAAAGACGTGGGAGTTATCATCGCGTGGGGAGGAAGAAGGATCGGGTGATTCGATGATTTCTCCCAAGTGCGTGGCCACATGGGGAAGTTCTTCCAAGGAAGAAGAGCATCGTGGCTTTGTGTAATTGGGATCTTGGATGCTTCAAATTTCCTCCCATGCTTCAATGCATCGAGATCCATGACATGGTGAAAGAAAGGCTACGTGAAGAGGAGAGCTCGGTCCGGGCTTCACGTCCAGGCTTCACGGTTAATGCACACATGGAGGAGAGAGGAGAAGACTTCATGATTTCGCAAAGTAAAAAGGAGATTAATAAAATAAATCCTAAAAAGGGGCTATGCGTGGATCAAACCAGAAACTAAAGGAAACAAGCAAAAGGCAACTAAGCAATTTGAATGATTGCAACAAGCAAGGAAAAGGCTAAGCATCTTATCCAAGGAGAGGCTGCAGGAGGAGATTTCAACCAGGATTTTGCCTTTAGGTATTTTTCTTAATTTATCTTAGTGATTGCTGTTTGTGGCCTGATCAACCATGAGTAGTGGAAGCAAAGTTGAGTTTAAAAAATTTAATGAAAAAAGGTACTTTTTCATATGGAAGGTGAGGGTTGAGGATTTACTAGTGCAGAATTTTCTTGATGTTGCTTTGGAATCAAAGTCTGATGAGATATCAGAAGGGGATTGTTGTCTCTTGAGAAGAGGGCATGTGCAGCGATTAGAGGGTGTCTTACTGATTCAGCTTTGTACAAAGTCCTAGATGAGAAGAAACCGAAGGGTCTTTGGGCCAAGTTGCATTCCTTGTACATGGGCAAAAATATGTGCAATAAACTTATGTTGAAGAAATAATTATATAGTCTTCGGATGCAGGAAGGTGGGGATATTATTCTTCATATTCAAAAGTATGATAGGATATGCAATGATTTGATGACTCTTGTTGTTAAGATGGAGGAAGAAGATAAATCTCTTTTCTTATTATGTTCATTGCCTATATCTTATGATTATCTTGTTACTACACTGCTTTATGAAAAGAAATATTGCTTTATAAAGATATTGTATCTGTGCTGAGATCCAATGAATAGCAGAAAAAGATGACAGAGGAAGGTGTACCTCAGGAGGGCCTCACGGTGGAAGAGAGAACCGGCAGAGGCAAGGAGGTCAGCAAGCACATAGGCCGATCTAGGTCCAAGTCAAAGAAAGGCAAAGGCAAATTTAGGTGTTACAAGTGTAATGGGGTTGGACACATAAAGAGAAATTATCCTCTTTGAAAGAAACCTTAAGAAGAGAAGAAAGAGAAGGAATCCGTCAGAACTGTTGAAGATGTAGGGATTGAGGAGGACCTCTTGGTGGTTTCAGATGCACACAAAAGTACAACAGATAGTTGGTTACTTGATTCAGCCTGCTCACATCATTATACACCGCATCGGTCCTGGTTCGCAGATTATACAAAAATCGATGTGAGGAATATGACATTAGGGGATAATCATTCTTGTAGGGTGACAGAAGTTGGCACAGTTAGGATCAGGATGTTTGATGGGGTTGTAAGAACTCTTACTCATGTGAAGCATGTTCCTGACTTGAAGAAGAACCTAGTATCCTTGGAGTACCTGAAGAGGAATGGATTTAGCTTCAATTGTCGTTCCAAGAATGGTGTACTCAACATCATGAAAGGTGCCATGGTTGTGATGAGGGGGAAGAGGCTGAAAAATAATTTGTATCAGCTAGTTGGGTCTGTGATGTGTGGAGGGTCTGAGACAGAAGCAATAGTGCACAGTCAGCAGGATATGTACCGCATATGACACTACCATCTTGGTCACATGGAAGAGCGGGGCATGAGGGTGCTGATGAAGGATAGGAGGATTCTAGCTTTGGATGAGGGTGTTGCAAAGGTCTGTGAGCCATGTCAGATGGGCAAGTAACACAAGGTAAAATTTTCTACCAGTTCAACGCACAATACATATCCCTTGGAGCTAGTACACAGTGATGTTTGGGGTCCAGCTCTAATTTTGGGCAGGAATGGGTCCAGATATTTTATGACTCTGATTGATGATTTTTCAAGGAAGGTCTAGGTATATTTCTTAAAAGAAAAGTCAGAGATCTTCTAATTTCAAGCATGGCAGGCTGAGGTGGATAAGGAGACATGGAGATGTGTAAAGGTAGTGCAGTCTGATAACGGTGGAGAATTCACAAGTAAGTAGTTTCTGAAATTTTGCACAGATGAAGGCATCAAAAGGCAATTTTCAGTGGTTAGAACTCCTCAGCAAAATGGAGTGGCTGAGAGAACGAATCAAACTCTCATGGAGAAAGCTAGATGTATGAGATTGCAAGTAGGATTACCTAAAATGTTTTGGATAGATACATTTGACACAACAGCATACTTGGTGAACAGGTCTTCTCATGTCAAGCTTGATGGGAGGTTACCAGAGGATGTGTGGTCTAGTAGATAGGTGAAGCTCAGCCATATCAGAGTTTTTGGATGTACAACATTTGTACATGTGGATGCCAGTCAGCGGAGTAAGTTGGATGCCAAAGCCCAAAAAATGGTGTTCATTGGATATCTGCGAGGAGTCAAGGGATACAGGCTGTGGGATCCCTTGGAGCAGAAGGTCACGATCAGCAGGATGTGGTTTTTGATGAGAGCTCAGTTCTCAAGAAGTAGGAGATAGTGGAGGTTTAGTCGGAGGCCTAGTAGATGCGGGTGGGCAACAGGAGGCTCAGCAGGGCGCATCTGAGCAACTGACCTCTTATGATATTTTATCTTTTGTAGGATCATCAGAAGGACATAAGATTCAGGTGGAGTATACTTCAGATATGTCTTCACATGCGGGGACTAGCCAGATGCATGCTCACAGCAGAGACGAGCAAAGGAAGGAGTCACATCATGGGATAAGCATTGGCATTGCACTACATAAGCCAAAGAGGGTATTCGGCAATAGGAGCAATATAGGTTTAGCGAGACTATGTCATATGTATTGGTGGCTGTCAGTGGAGGACCAGTTACCTACCAAGAGGTAATGACAAGCCAGGATAGAGATAGGTGGGTCCAAGCTATGGCGGAAGAGATGCAATCCCTGCAAAAGAATCAGACTTGGCGGTTGGTGTCACTGCCAAGTGGAAAGAAATTCATTGGTTGCAATGGGTATTTTGGTGCAAAGAAAGAGCCACAGAAAGGAGGGGATTAGGTATAAGGCCAGGTTAGTGGCCAAAGGATTTTCTCAGAAAGAAGGCATCGACTACAATGAAGTTTCTCACCAGTGGTATAAAACACATCTATCAGGGTATTGCCGAGCATTGTAGCAGTGCAAAATTTGGAACTGAAGCAGATGGATGTCAAGACGGCCTTCCTTCATGGGGATTTGGAGGAGGAGATTTATATGGAGTAGCCGAAGGGGTTCATAGAACCGGGGTCAGAAAGAAAGGTATGTCGTTTGCAGAGATTCTTGTATGGTTTGAAGCAGTCGCCGCGTCAGTGGTACCTGGGTTTGATACCTTTGTGAGGAGCATCGGCATGTCTAGATGTGAGTATGATTCCTGTGTTTATTTTTGTATTTTAGAAGATAATTCTAGAGTATACTTGCTTTTGTATGTGAATGATATGTTAATTGCATGCAAGAGTAAAGATGTTGTAGAGGATCTAAAGGCAGTATTGTTAGCTGAGTTTGAAATGAAGGATTTAGGTCCTGCTACACAAATTTTGGGAATAGAAATTTTTAGGGATAGAGACAGAAGGTTGCTTCACTTATCTCAGGGGACTTATATCAGGAGGGTCTTGGAGAGGTATAGTATGGATGGTGCAAAGTCAGCCACATTACCATTGGCTGGTCATATTAGGCTCTCCAAGACTATGTCATCGAGTTCTAAGACAGAAGCCGAGGAGATGTCCAGAGTACCATATGCTTCAGGAGTTGGTAGCCTCATGTATGCTATGGTGTGTTGTAGGCCTGACCTTGCATATGCTGTTAGCCAGGTTAGCAGATTCATGGCTAGTGGTAGAGCACATTAGAGAGCTCTGAAAGGGATCTTCAAATATCTTGTTGGCACAGTCAGTGTTGGTGTATGCTATGGGTATAATAGCATGGAGAATGTTACTAGACTGATCATGGAGGCTCAGGATTGGATAGCTAGTTTTGTTGATGCTGACTATGGAGGTGATTTGGATACCAGAAGGTCAATGACATGGTATGTCTTTATGTTGAATGGTGGTCTAATATCATGGAGGTCAAGTCTGTAGCCAGTGACGACTTTGTCTACTATAGAGTCAGAATATATTGGTATTTCAGAGGCTGCAAAGGAGGCTATGTGACTGAAAGGTCTTGCACTGCAGATGGGGATAGCACAGGAGATGATCAAGGTATTTTCTGATAGCCAGAGTGCTTTATGTTTGGTCCAAAACCCGGTCTATCATGCTAGGACCAAACATATTAACATCAGATACCACAAGATCAGGAAGCTTGTGGAGGATGGTGAGTTGGAGCTTGTAAAAGTATTTACCAAAGATAACGCAGTGGATGCACTCACCAAGGTACTGCCTCGAGATAGTTTTTTCATATGTGAGCACTGATGGGATTGATGGACCAAGTGGAGTTTATTGTAACTTTGATGCACCAAGATGGAGATTGTAAGCTCAGGTGTGGCACATCCAAAGTCCAGGTGAGTCACATAGGTTTGAAAGCTTAGTTTACCTAAGTTCTTAGGTTCCTAAGTCATTTGGGTCAGCTTGTGACCCAAGAATAGAGAGCATGTGAGTCATGGGTGTATATAGGCTCGGGTCTGAGTGCTTTCTTGCATGGATTAGAAGTAAGTTTTTTGAGAGAATGTTTAATAACCTAATTGTAGGTTATGGGACTGGATCCATGGGGATTGGGCTCAGGTTTTTTGGATAGGCTTTTATATTTTAGGAAGTTTGTTAGGGAGTTGGTTACGGGCTGGTGCGAAGAAGTTTTATCATGCAAGATGGACGATTATTTAAAGCTCTCTCTGGATGTAACCGTATAGACTAAGAAAGAAAATAAATGCATCCTCTTTTTCTTCTATATCCATCTATTCTTTTCCTTCTCCATCTTCCCTTATGTGCCTGATATCGGCGGAAGCTACGCAACAACTGCTGGCCTGGAGCAGAAGCATAAGGTTGAGCATAATATTTTTTCACCTAGAAATTTCTGTAATATTAATGATGCTGGTGATGTGCCCTACGCCATCAGGATATTTGCTGTCATTTATGGTTTTATCTTTATTTAATAAACCATTTTATTTATCATGTTATTATTTATGCTCTTCTAATATGATAAAAATGTTTCCTTGAATAGTTTATTCTTCCTTATATCATTAAAGTATGTGACTTAAATAGTGAAACTATAAGGTGATAAGAATACTATTCTAAATTATCCCTAATCATTCATTATATGGAACGATAATGAAGTAAGATTAGTATGTTGGTTGATTGATGATCACGTTTTACTGGTCATGGATATGAGATATCAAGTCAACACATAGATACATGTAAAAGTACATTGTATTGGATCGACCCATCATGAGAGTATCATATGGATTCTGTTATGAATACTTCTCTTCATGATGTTGTTATTTTAGTCCTTTGACCTGATGACACTATGGATCCCTACATAGTGAATTTCATGTTTTGATACGGCTCTTCATCATCTTTAACCAAATGATCATAAGACTGTGATTGGATATGAAATAAACTACGTTGAGGGATATGAGTGTTTGTGAAGGAATTTGTCCTTCTCATTAATTTGAGAGAGATATGTTGGACCCTCTTGAAGAGTGAGACTGAGAAAAGTACATGGCCATGCTCAAAGGAATTGATAGAAGTTATCAGTAACATTTGGTTTATTCAGTCAAACTCTGGAATTAAGAAAACTTGTGATTAAACAATCTATGAGTGATGTGATCTATGCCTCATACTTAATCACTAAATATGTGTGACAAAGGGACTAGATAATTGACATTTACTAGGTAAAGTTGGATCGATGATCTTCACTCAATTTGGGTAGACATAATGTCTTGCTAGATACCAATCATGTCTTGTGGGCCGGAAAGGGTTTTAGTCCTACTGTCAACATTGAGTGAACCTACAGGGTCGCACACAAGGAATGACGCGTATGAGTTATGGGTTTAATTTATATAAACCCAGTAAAAATTATTTATATATTTATTATTCTTAAGTATTTAAGATTAATAAATAATAAATAATAATCTTCACTATTGTGTCTTTTAGGAATCCTAATTAGATTAGGAGTCCCATTAATGAGAAGACGTATCTTTTAGGAATCCTAATTAGATTAGGAGTCCCATTAATGAGAAGACATGTCTTTTAAGAATCCTAATTAAATTAGGAGTCCCATTAATGAGAAGACGTGTCTTTTAAGAATCCTAATTAAATTAGGAGTCTCATTAATGAGAAGATGTGTCTTTTAAGAATCCTAATTAGATTAGGAGTCCCGATAAGACGTGTCTTTTAGGATTCCTAATTAAATTAGGAATCGAAAGATGTGTCTTTTAAGAATCTTAATTAGATTAGGAGTCCCATTAATAATAAGAAGACGTGTCTTTTAGGAATCCTAATTAGATTAGGAATCCCATTAATGAGAAGACATGTCTTTTAGGAATCCTAATTAGATTAAGAGTCCTATTAATAAGAATATTCTTTTCTTTGAATAGGATATTTTCATTATAAATAGACGTTGTTGCTCTCATCCAAAATAGACGACGCTTGCCGTCAATATTGGATTTGCAGAGAAACTCTGCATACCAAAATATAGGAGAGCTTTTTAGTGAGATTATTCCTGAACTGATCTAGAAGAGTTCTAGAGAGTGCTAGCACACCGAGTCCCATTGTGAAGTGGTCATTCGTATGGATACCGTAGGGGAAGTTGTGGTTTCGCAGCGCCTAAAGATCTATCTCATCAATATATATATATATTTACTCACATAAGGTACGATTCTCGTTCCCTAATCAATTTAATTGAAATACATGGATCCTTATGGGGATTTAGGTTATTTTTCCGCTGCATATCTTTAGTATTAGCCCCTAAATTCCCAACAGTGGTATCAGAGCGGGTTTGTGGATTCAATTAAATTGATTTCATTTGATTATATAGATGTGTGATGCATATTGTTAAACGAGATTATTGTACATGAGATGTGAATGACTCAGTCAAGGTGGGGTTATCAATTTGATTGATAGTTGGGTTTAATAAAGAAACCCTAATTTGCGTTATGACACGATCTTAAACCATAATTCTGATAGTATTGGAATTGTACAAGAAAAACATTTTCTTGGACAGTTTTAAAGAATTTTCTCACTAGAGATTTAAAAATTTTATTTTTCTGTCCGGGGCGCTGCCCTTGAAACCCCGCAAGGGATGCTGTCCCCTTGACCCCTGCCCGCTAACCGGCTAGCAAGACCGTTGTTGCTCGTAGGGTGTCAAATATGATTTGGTTAACATGAAAAATTTTATGTTACTTGTATTTTATGTATTATGCATGGTGCATAGCATGGCCCTTTAGACTCATGTGATTGGCAGGTTTATTATGGTTTTGTAGATTACATCGGCTTGCGTGTCGATAATTTTATTGTAATTATTTTATCGGCCTGTGTGTCGTTATCTTGATGTAATCTATTTATTTCACTAGCATAGAATGTAGATTTTCTTTTAATATAAAATTTGAGGCCATTCATGTCAATAAAAGGAGATCATTCAAAAAGAGATCATAGTGATGATGTTCCAAGCAAGAGGTTCATGTCATCAAAGGAAGCCCGAGCATATAGTTATGCTATGACATCGTAATGATGATTTACTTAGTTCATGGGCCATGCTATGACACATTTATGTTTTATATATACATGTATGAGATGCTATATAGATGATGTATGTGATGCGTGCACAGACCAAAGTCAATCCCATAGAATAGACATCATATACTTAACAATAAAGTCCCTCTATTAATATTAAGTCATAAAAATGCCTCTCATAGTTCGACACCTATCAAGGCTTTGATCATCTAAATGTAGGTTCTGCCAAAGCAGGGTGCATTAGACCATCTTAGTTAGGTAGGGTGGATAAAAGTGCTATCCTCACGTCAAAATGGTTAGACTTAAATAGGCTATCAAAATGGTTTTGGGCCTATGGTATTAATGGGATTAGTATGCCAGGACATGTGATGTCAATCCCATAGCAAGAGTTACATATGATGTAATTGGAAAGAAGTTTCTTACCTAAATAACTAGACTTTAAGTGTCATACCAAAGCTGACTTAAAGTTTAGTAAATATGGATCTTAACTCACTAAGAAATATCGAAAGTTGAAAAGTTTCCGAATTAACATTGGAGGGTTGTTAATTTGATAAAATAGTGAGAATAATTGAAATTGCTTAAATAAAGATATTAACTCTGTAACTCCTTGTATGTAGATCATGACATCAAACAACACATCTAATCTTACTTTGAGATCGATTCTCGAAAAAGAAAAATTGAATGGCACAAACTTCCTTGACTAGCATCGTAACTTAAGAATTATTCTTAAGCAAGAAAGGAAGTTGTATGTCATACACACTCCAATCCCTAATGAACCTGCTGTTGATGCTCCAAGAGATGAAAGAAATGCTTACAATAAGCATAAAGACGACTCTTTGGATGTGACTTGCCTTATGCTTGCTAGCATGGACTCCGAGCTTCAGAAGCAAATGGAGGACATGGAAGCGTACAATATGATTGTACACCTCAAGGAAATGTTCTAAGAGCAAGCAAGACAAGAGAGGTTTGCAGTCACTAAGGCATTGAATGGATGCAAAATGACTCCGGTAGCTCTGTGAGTACTCATGTGCTCAAGATGAAAGTTACATTGATAGACTTGAAAAACTTGGTGCTCCACTTAGCAGGGAGTTGGCTACAGATATGATCCTTGCCTCCTTACCTCCCAGCTATGACCAATTTGTGATGAATTACAATATGCACCAAATGGATAAGTCTATAATGGAGTTGCATGGGATGCTCAAGAATGCTGAACAAAACATTAAGGTGACTAATAATGTTTTGATGGTTCAAACGGGAAAGGGCAAAAAGAGGAGTGGCAAGGACAAAGGCAAAGGCAAAGGCAAAGCAAAAGGTGAGACCAAAGCTAAAAGGCCTAAGCCCCAGCCCAAGCCGAAATAGCCCAAGGAAGGAGTTTGCTTTTTCTGCAATAAACAAGTTATTGGAAAAGAAATTGCAAACTGTATTTGGAGGATCTGAAAAAGAGGAAGGCTAATGAAGCCACAACCTCAGGTATTTATGTATACAAGTCAATTTATCTACTTCTACATCATGGGTATTAGATACCGGATGTCGATATCACATTTATGTAAATGTGCAGGGTCTCAGACAAAGTAGAAAATTGGCTCAAGGTGAAGTGGACCTACGAGTTGCAAATGGAGCAAGAGTTGCTGCATTATCTATAGGATGTTATGAATTACCTTTACCTAGTGGACTTGTTTTGACTTTAAGTAATTGTTACTATGTGCCTGCTATGAGCAGTAAGATTATTTCAGTTTCGAGTTTAGACAAAGATGGTTTTAAATTTATTATTGAGAATAATTCTATGTCCATCTATCATAGAGACATTTATTATGGTTTTGCTCAATTATTAAATGGGCTCTATGTTCTAAACTTTGATGAAACAAATTACAAGTCTGTTTATAACATTAATACTAAAAGGTTTAAATCTAATAATTTAAATCCTACCTATCTTTGGCATTGTCGCTTAGGCCATATAAATGAGAAGCGCATATCAAAGCTTCATCAAAATGGGCTTTTACATTCATTTGATTTTGAATCATATGAATCATACGAATCTTGTTTGATGGGTAAGATAACTAAGGCTCCTTTCACAGGACAAGGTGAAAGAGCCACATATTTATTGGCCCTTATACATACCGATGTATGTGGACCATTAAGTTCACCGGCCAGAGGAGGTTATTTGTATTTCATCACTTTTACTGATGATTTCAGCAGGTATGGATATGTATACCTAATGAAACATAAATCCGAATCTTTTGAAATGTTCAAAATATTCAAAAATAAAGTACAAAATCAGCTTGGTAAAAATATTAAGATACTTCGATCAGATCGAGGTGATGAATATTTAAGTCAAGAGTTTTTTGACAATCTTAAAGATTGTGGGATAATTTCACAATTGACTCCTCCAGGAACACCACAATGGAATGGTGTTTCTGAAAGGAGAAATCAAACTTTATTGGATATAGTTCGATCAATGATGAGTCAAATAGATCTTTCAAAATCCTTCTGGGGATATGCCCTGGAAACTGCTGCGTTCATATTGAATAGAGTTCCATCAAAATCGATTCAAAAGACACCATATAAGTTGTGGACTGGAAAACCTCCTAGTTTATCTTTTTTAAAGATATGGGGTTGTGACACTTATGTCAAACGTCAATTGTCTGACAAATTAGCACCCAAATCAGATAAGTGCATATTTGTGGGATATCCTAAAGAAACAAAAGGATACTACTTTTACTACCCATCAGAGAACAAAGTGTTTGTTGCTCATAATGGTCACTTTTTGGAAATAGAATTTATTTCCAAAAGAACTATCGGGAGTAAAATTCAACTCGAGGAAGTTCGAGAACCATAAATTTACATGGAAACGATGATGGATGTTCAATCCAACTCACAAGTAGTTGCTGAACCTAACCACTAACACAAGGGCCACGTAGAATTGGTAGAATTCGTCGTAAGCCTGAGAGATATGGATTTCTCATTACTGACAATCATGATGTGATGCTCATAGATCAAAATGAGCCTACATGCTACCAAGAAGCTATGAAAGGCCCTGACTCTAAGAAATGGCTTATAGCCATGAAGTCAGAAATGCAATCCATGTATGATAATCAAGTATAGACTTTGATTGATCCACCTAATGGTATTAAATCTATTGGGTGTAAATGGGTTTTTAAGAAGAAAACCGACATGAATGGCAATGTGCATACCTATAAAGCACGACTGGTTGCAAAAGGTTTCAAACAAACATATGGTATAGACTATGATGAAACTTTCTCACCTGTAGTCATGCTTAAATCTATTAGAATTCTTTTTGCCATAGCTGCGTATTATGACTACGAAATATGGCAAATAGATGTCAAGACAATGTTTCTATATAAAAATATACTCGAGGATGTGTATATGACACAACCCGAAGGTTTTGTTAATCCAAAAGATTCGCATAAGGTATGTAAACTTCAAAAATCCATTTATGGATTAAAGCAAGCATCTTGGAGTTGGAATCTTCATTTTGATCAAGCAATCAAAGAGTTTGATTTCATTAAGAATGACGATAAACCTTGTGTATACAAGAAGGTTAGTGGGAGCGCAATAGTTTTCTTAGTACTCTATGTAGACGACATATTACTTATTGGAAACGATATTCCTACTTTGCAGAATGTCAAGACATGGTTAGGAAATTGTTTCTCAATGAAGGACTTAGGTGAAGCTACCTATATCTTAGGGATTAAGATCTATAGAGATAGATCTAAAAGAACCATTAGCCTAAGTCAGAGTACATACATTGACAAGGTGCTAAAAAGGTATAGCATGGAAAATTCCAAGAGAGGATTCTTACCAATGTCACATGGAATTAAATTGAGTAAGACTTAATGTCCTGTTTCAAAGGAAGAACAGGAACGCATGAGCAAAATTCCATATGCTTCAGCTATTGGATCTATCATGTATGCCATGTTATGTACTCGACCAAATGTCGCTTATGCTTTAAGCATTACTAGTAGGTACCAGTCAGATCCAGGTGAAAGTCATTGGATCGCTGTCAAGAACATTCTAAAATACTTGAGAAGAACTAAAGATGTGTTCTTGACATATGGAGGACTGGAAGGTGATGTTGTGGTAAATGGTTACACAGATGCTAGCTTCCAAACTGATTCAGATGATTTCCGATCACAGTCTGGTTATGTGTTTTGTTTGAATGGAGGTGCTGTCAGCTGGAAGAGTTCAAACAAGACACCGTTGTTGATTCTACTACAGAGGCTGAATATATTGCAGCATCGGATGCATCTAAGGAAGCGGTTTGGATTAAGAAGTTCATTGATGGTTTAGGAGTTGTTCCTAGCATTAGATCCAGTGTACCTTTATTGTGACAATAATGGGGCCATTGCACAGGCTAAGGAACCTAGATCACACCAACAATCCAAACATATACTCAGGCGTTACCATCTCATTCGAGAGATCATCGATAGAGGAGATGTTAAGATATGCAGAGTACCTACAAATGACAACATCGCATATCCATTAACTAAGCCTCTTCCTCAGTCTAAGCATGATCGTCATAATAGTGCATTAGGCATTAGATTTTTATCTTGTTAGGCCTAGTGCAAGTGGAAGATTACTGGTAATGTGCCCTATGCCATCAGGATATTTGCTGTCATTTATGGTTTTATCTTTATTTAATAAACCATTTTTATTTATCATGTTATTATTTATGCTCTTCTAATATGATAAAAATGTTTCCTTGAATAGTTTATTCTTCCTTATATCATTAAAGTATGTGACTTAAATAGTGAAACTATAAGGTGATAAGAATACTATTCTAAATTATCCCTAATCATTCATTATATGGAACGATAATGAAGTAAGATTAGTATGTTGGTTGATTGATGATCACGTTTTACTGGTCATGGATATGAGATATCAAGTCAACACATAGATACATGTAAAAGTACATTGTATTGGATCGACCCATCATGAGAGTATCATATGGATTCTGTTATGAATACTTCTCTTCATAATGTTGTTATTTTAGTCCTTTGACCTGATGACACTATGGATCCCTACATAGTGAATTTCATGTTTTGATATGGCTCTTCATCATCTTTAACCAGATGATCATAAGACTGTGATTGGATATGAAATAAACTACGTTGAGGGATATGAGTGTTCGTGAAGGAATTTGTCCCTCTCATTAATTTGAGAGAGATATATTGAGCCCTCTTGAAGAGCGAGACTGAGAAAAGTACATGACCATGCCCAAATGAATTGATAGAAGTTATCAGTAATATTTGGTTTATTCAATCAAACTCTGGAATCAAGAAAACTTGTGATTAAACAATCTATGAGTGATGTGATCTATGCCTATACTTAATCACTAAATATCGTGTGACAAAGGGACTAGATAATTGACATTTACTAGGTAAAGTCGGATCGACGATCTTCACTCAATTTGGGTAGACATAATGTTTTGCTAGAGACCAATTATGTCTTGTAGGCCGGAAAGGGTTTTAGTCCTACTGCCAACACTGAGTGAACCTACAGGGTCGCACACAAGGAATGACGCGTATGAGTTATGGATTTAATTTATATAAACCCAGCAAAATTATTTATATATTTATTATTCTTAAGTATTTAAGATTAATAAATATAATAAATAATAATATTCACTATTGTGTCTTTTAGGAATCCTAATCAGATTAGGAGTCCCATTAATGAGAAGACATGTCTTTTAGGAATCCTAATCAATTAGGAGTCCCATTAACGAGAAGACGTGTCTTTTAAGAATCCTAATTAAATTAGGAGTCCCATTAATGAGAAGACATCCTAATTAAATTAGGAGTCCCATTAATGAGAAGACGTATATCCTAATTAGATTAGGAGTCCCGAAGACGTGTCTTTTAAGAATCCTAATTAGATTAGGAGTCCCATTAATGAGAAAACGTGTCTTTTAGGAATCTTAATTAGATTAGGAATCCCATTAATGAGAAGACATGTCTTTTAGGAATCCTAATTAGATTAGGAATCCCATTAATGAGAAGACGTGTGTTTTAGGAATCCTAATTAGATTAAGAGTCCTATTAATGATAATATTCTTTTCTTTGAATAGGATATTTTCATTATAAATAGACGTTGTTGCTCTCATTCAAAATAGACGACGCTTGCCGTCAACATTGGATTTGCAGAGAAACTCTGTGCACCAAAATATACGAGAGCCTTTTAATGAGATTATTCCTGAACTGATCTAGAAGAGTTCTAGAGAGTGCTAGCACACCGAGTCCCATTGTGAAGTGGTCATTCGTGTGGATACCGTAGAGGGAGTTGTAGTTTCGCAGCGCCTAAAGATCTGTCTCATAAAAAAAATTTATATATATTTTTACTCACATAAGGTACGATTCTTGTTTCCTAATCAATTTAATTGAAACACATGTATCCTTATGGGGATTTAGGTTATTTTCCGCTGCATATCTTTAGTATTAGCCCCCTAAATTCCCAACAAATGAGTCCACATGATCTCTTATCTATTATGAGAACAAACCTGATTGTAAAATAGCACATAGAAATTGGATGTCTATGAAAGCTTTGAAGCTATCTGTTGGCATGATTCAATAATTTTTTACTTAGCAATCCATTTCTACATAAATAAATGTCATGCATGATTTTGTGCTCACAAAACATTTGTGAGCTCACCCACTGATTCATGCATCTATGTTCCATCTATTTGTTTACAATTTATGCACAAAAACAAACTGGTAAATATACAAGTAAAATAATATTGTATGTTAAACTATCCTGTTATCGGCACATTTAATTGTGCATCATTTACTTACCATTGTGTCTGCATAATTTCTCAAGCTTACTTCCTCAATGGATGGTTGATAAGCTATAATTGAATCATCAATGTCAATGAGGTCTAATCATGTAAGTGTCATGCCCCAGACCCTATATTGGATCTAGGGGTGGCAACCCGCCGCATGCCTGGCATGCAAGGCATTCCGAAATATAACATTTAATACCAGAAGCGGTAATAACTATATATCATCCAATTTAAATGGTTCTTAATACAAACATAATCATAGGTTTTAGGCTACATGCCCATCATACATAAGTCACTGGGGTTACAACAAAATGTTGGATCTTAGTTTCCTCTGAATGAAGCTCCAACTATCCCAGATCCCATTCTTCAGTTTTGTGGCTCTGAAAAACATTGTAAGATTTATATGAGCTTACACTCAATAAGTAAGCCTACTATTATATAATCATTTCGTCAAAATATTATCAAACCATATTTCCATGTATAAAACTTCCAACTTCAAATACATTCATCATGTTATCAAAACATGTATATCATCAGCTCAAATAATTTTGGAAGCTTAATTATACAATAAATGCTGAAATATGCAATGTAAACAAATCCACTGTATTCATATAATTATTATTTTCTTATGTGTCCCATGGCCCTACAACACCCATATGGTGTATCACTCTTTAATGTCCCGTAAGAGGAAGGGTCTGGTACCAGCGTTATGCCATATATCATAATCAATCACAACACATCCTCTAGATGTGTGTGCGTTATGCAATATATCAATCACATCACATCCTCTAGATGTGTGTCCTCCACATATCTCCCCTGTGGAGGTGGGTCCCGTATCTCTCGGCATTTCACATCGTTTCACATCATATGAGAACCGCGGCGACACATATCATTATCATATTTACATGTAGTACATCATGCATCATCATGAGCATAAGCTCCTCATATTACATATACAGTTGTTTGTACATTCATAGCATAAAATACATCAATAATACCAGTATATCTTGCAAAGCCAAAATAATAACACCATTCAATTTTTGCACATTTATAATTCATTACTTTGCAAAATATAAGTAATCACATATAATTATAATATACCCAATTGTATAACAAAATTCCATTTTGCCTTTTTTTTTTTCAAATAATGCAATATATCCATAATTTTTATATTTTAATAAATCATGAAAATTATAATAAATGGCTTACTTACCTCAGTACGCTAATTCCAAATTGTAAATCAGCTATGTAGACATCCGGTTACCTACAGCATTAATTTCCATAATTAAATCTCAAAAATTGGAACAATGCAGCATCCCCTAAGGTCTACCAGTCTAATCCTGGGCCCAACTTTGGGCTCAAATATCTCTCAATTTATAAGCCTGAATGGGGAAATAAAAATATCCCGAGAAACTAGAATCAATGCTGAATCGGGACATATTTTTATTTCTCCATTTCTGGCCCAATACGGGCCCAAATCGCAGCCCCAAAACAGCTCACGATCCGGCCCAATAGGGCCCAACGTGGGACGGCCCAAGCCGGCCCATGTCTTCATCGTCTCCCCCGCCTCCTCCCTGTTTCGCCCGAAACAGGGGGAGGTTGTGCCGGTGGCCAGGGCCGCCGCCGGCCAAATTCTGGGTGGCCCGGCCATCGGCGACCGGGCCAGAGCCGGCCGCGGCGACGGCCGGCTCCCTCTCTCTCTCTTTCTCCCTCAATTTCTCTCTCTCTCTCTCGCTCGATTCACGGCACGCGACTCGTGCCGGTGGCACGGCCGGCCACCGTGGCCGGCCGGATCCTCACCGGACGGTCGCCCGCCGTCGGTGAGGCCTCCTGGCCGACGCCCAGGCCTGGCGAGGCATCGGGCACTCCACCGGGCCCGAACCAAGCCGTGAACCGGCTTGGTTCTCCTCTTTCTCTCTATCTCTCTCTCTCTCGATCTCTCTGCAACTCTCTCTCTCTCTCCCTTACCTGTGGCTGGCCGGTGGGGGAGAGCTCATGGAGGAGGAGGGGCGTTCCCCCCCTCCTTATATAGCGGCAAGGGGAGGGTTATCCCTCCCCTGTACCCACGTGAAGGGGGCGCGTCGGCGCCCCCTTCCTTGACTGGTTGCGGCAAAGGTTGCCGCAGCCGTCAATAATGGCGGAGGAAGGGGCGGCGCCCCCCCTTCCTCCGTCAACAATGGCGGATCCTCACCACGTGAGGATCCACCACTGTAACAGGGCTTCACATTCTTCCCTCCTTATAAAAATTTCGGCCTCGAAATTGGTGTATCTCATATAACATTTAAAATCCAAAGCTTTATCATATGATTAATCTTCTTTACATATGTTAAGTTGCAAACAATTGAGGATATTTTTCTTTAATTTCTTCCTCAAGCTTCCAAGTAGCTTCCCTCTCAGAATGGTTACTCCATTGAACCTTGACATAAGGAATGCTACGCCGTCTTAAAACTTGATCCTTGCGGTCCACAATACGCACAGGATGCTCCTCATACGTTAGATCCTTCCTTAACTGCATGGGCTCAAACTGTATCACATGGCTGGGGTCAGGAATGTACTTTCTCAACATAGATACATGAAATACATTGTGTACCCCAGAGAGTGCCGGAGGTAATGCCAAGCTATAAGCTACCTCCCCCACTTTGCTCAAAATTTCAAATGGTCCAATGTATCGTGGACTCAGTTTACCTCAATCCCAAATCTCATCACATTTTTGGTTGGTGATATCTTCAAGAA
Source organism: Calamus simplicifolius (assembly GCA_900491605.1). Lineage (NCBI taxonomy): Eukaryota > Viridiplantae > Streptophyta > Magnoliopsida > Arecales > Arecaceae > Calamus > Calamus simplicifolius. The sequence continues at coordinate 1,173,876 of UESW01004116.1, read as the reverse complement.
GACATGATCTCCAATTTGAAATTATAGCTCCCTTCTTCTCACATCAGCATAGCTCTTCTGTCGGCTCTGAGCTGTGCGGAGTCATCCCTTGATCAGTTGTACCTTTTCTACTGTCTATCGAATCAGCTCAGGGCCCAACAATTTTCTCTCCCCCACATCATCCCAACATAAGGGAGATCTGCATTTTCTACCATACAAGGCCTCAAATGGAGCCATCTGGATACTGGCCTGGCAGCTATTATTGTAAGCAAATTCCACCAAAGATAAGTGGTTGTCCCAAGCACCACCCAGGTCCATCACACAGGCTCGCAACATATCCTCCAGGGTCTGTATGGTTCTCTCAGACTGCCCATCTGTCTGGGGATGGAAGGCTGTGCTGAAGTTCAATTTGGTCCCCAGAGCTCTATGAAGGCTCTTCCAGAATTGGGACACAAACCTAGTATCCCTATCTGATACAATAGATACGGGAATACCATGAAGCTTTACAATTTGCTCAATATACATGTTGGCCAATCTCTCACTGGAGATCCAACTCTGAATGGCAGGAAATGGGCTGACTTCGTTAATCTATCTACAATGACCCATACTGCATCATTGTTCCGAGGGGTCTTAGGCAGACCAGTCACGAAGTCCATAGTGATCTTCTCCCATTTCCATTGTGGAATCATCAGAGATTGAAGGGTCCCGCAGGCCTTTGATGCTCAGCCTTCACTTGCTGACATACCAAACACTTGGCTACGTATTGAGCAATCTCGCTCTTCATTCCTTTCCACCAAAAGTTTTTCTTTAGGTCTTTGTACATCTTGGTACCTCCGGGGTGCACCGTGTAAGGAGAATAGTGGGCCTCATTCAAAATCTCTGCTCTTAGTTCCACCATATTTGGCACAGAGCCTGCCATCAAATCTTAGGGATCCATCCTCCATTATAGCAAATTCATTTTGAACCCCTAACTTCACTGCTTCTTTAATCTTTTGCAAGTCCAAGTCTTCTTTCTGGGAGGACTTGATCCTGTCTAACAGAGTTGGTTGGAGTACAAGTGTTGCCACAAGTCCATCGGACCGTTGTACTCGCAATCCAACCTCCAGCTTCTCAAGATCCCTCCGGATGTGAGGCTGAGAGGTGATCATAGAAGCTAACTCCGAGGAGGATTTCCTACTCAGAGCATCAGCTACCACATTGGCCTTCCCTGGATGATAGTGCATGTTCAGGTCATAATCTTTTAGTAGCTCCATCCACCTCCTTTGTCTTAAGTTTAACTCCTTTGAGTGAAGATGTACTTCAGACTTTTGTGGTCTGTGTACACATCACATGCTTCTCCATATAGATAATGCCGCCAGATCTTTAAGGCAAAAATCACAGCAACCAACTCCAGGTCATGAGTAGGATAATTTTGCTCGTATGGCTTTAGCTGTCTGGAGGCATAAGCTATCACCTTCTCATTTTGCATCAGAACACATCCCAATCCCTTCCAAGAAGCATCCGTGTATAGAGTGAATCCTCCAAATCCTGACGGAAGGGTAAGGACGGGGGCTGACACTAGGCATTGTTTCAGCTCCTGGAAACTTCTCTCACACTCCTCAGTCCAGTCAAACTTCGCTTGCTTTTGGGTCAAGCGAGTCAGGGGTAGAGCAATGCGAGAAAAGCCCTCCACGAATCTGCGATAATATCCTGCCAGCCCTACGAAGCTTCTGACTTCAGATACATTGGAAGGTCGACTCCAATTTACGACCGCCTCAATCTTCTTTGGGTCCACAGTTATGCCATTTTTAGATATTACGTGACCCAAGAATGATACTTGGCTCAATCAGAAGTCACATTTCTGCAACTTGGCATAAAGCTTTTTCTCTCGAAGGGTTTGCAGAACAATCTTCAGGTGGTCCATATGTTCCTCCTTGCTTTTTGAATACACCAGGATGTCATCAATGAACACCACCACAAACTGGTCTAAGTATGGCTTAAAGATTCTGTTCATCAAGTCCATGAATGCTGCCGGGGCATTAGTTAACCCAAACGGCATCACCAAGAACTCGTAGTGGCCGTACCTAGTCCTGAATGCTGTCTTAGGCACATCTCCAGCTTGGACCTTGAGTTGATGGTATCCTGACCGAAGGTCAATCTTCGAGAATACCCGAGCTCCTTGGAGTTGATCGAACAGATCATCGATCCTCGGCAAGGGATACTTGTTCCGCACTGTTACCTTATTGATTTCTCGGTAATCAATGCAGAGTCGAAGACTCCCATCCTTCTTTTTGACAAATAACACTGGAGCACCCCAAGGAGAGACACTCGGTCTGATAAATCCCCGGTCTAGGAGCTCTTGCAATTGGTTCTTCAACTCTTTTAGTTCAGCTGGGGCCATATGATAAGGGGCCTTGGATATAGGTCCAGTGCCAGGACCAAATCAATGGTGAACTCCACTTCCCGGTCTGGAGGCAATTCGATCAAATCATCCGGGAAGACGTCAGGAAACTCCATAGCCACTCGAATATCCTCCAATTTCACCTCTTCCTGCTGAAGGTCCTTGACCACAGCAAGAAACCCTTGGCCACCCTTCATCAAGTATTTGGCAGCCCGCAGTGCTGATACAACACTGAAGCCAGGTGTTCCTGGCTTCCAGTAAAACTGAATTCAGGCTGATTAGGGATTTTGAAGATCACCATTTTCCTGAAACAGTCTACCGAAGCATGATAGGAGGCCAACCAGTCCATCCCAAGGATAACATCAAAGGACTTTAGTGGAAGGATGATTAGATCAGCCTCCAGCCTCTTGTCGCCCACGTTGATCTGGCAGGATCTGCATACAGACTCCACCCTCATAACATCTCCATTTGGGAATGCAATGAGCAACTCTTGCTCTAGGGGAACGGGTGTCAACGATGCATTATTGGCAAGATAAACATCAGATATAAACGAATGTGTGGCACCCGGATCTACTAAAGTCTGAGCATAAGTGTTGCCTACTTTAATTGTCCCTGATCACAAAGTTTAGTTGTCTTAGATGTCATATAGCGGATCCTATTTATCCTTCATGATTAATGCATTATATCGCATATGAACCAAATAATCTTAAAGGGGTACTTAGGTAATAGGTATACCTGCCACAACGGAGTTAGAAGCGGCAGCATCCTGTTGGGTAAGGGTGAAGACCCTTCCCTGGGTCCTCGGCTGCTGCGGTTGGTTCATCCCAAGATTTGGAGAAGACAGCTGCTCCCTCCGAAGGGGACAAGTGGCCATCTTGTGATCCACTTTTCCACATATGAAGCAGGCACCTCTCGGCCCACGGCACTGCCTGCCCGGGTGGAAGTTCCCGCAGTGAGGGCAACGGGTCTCCTTACCCTTCGGTCCTGAGGGGGGCTGATATGTATCTTTCTTCTTAGCCTGTCCCGAAGACTGGCCCGAAGGAGACCCCTTCCTCTTCCTCTTTAGCTCCCACTCCTTCTGGTTCTATTCATGTCTCTTTCGATCACCAGGGCTTTACTCACCACAGCACTATATGTGGAGAGTTCAAATGCATTGACTGCTTGCCTCAGTTTGGGTCGCAGTCCTTCAGTGAACCTGGTGATCTTGGCTCTCTCAGTGGTCACTATTTCCGGAGCAAACCGAGCTAACCTAGTGAACTCGGCTTCGTACTGGGCCATAGAGAGATTCTTCTGCTCCAGCTCCAGAAACTCAGACTCCATCTGTCTTTGCACACTACTAGGAAAGTATTTGTTGAAAAAGGCCTCCTTGAACTCCCTCCAGGAAATAGCTTGTCCACCCAATCGCTGCTCCATATGCAACCACCAATCATATGCCCCCCTTGAAGGAGATAGGTGGCAAATCTAATCCGCTCCTCCTCATGGCTACCATGGGCCATGAAGGCCTTCTCCATCTCCCTCATCCATCCCTCAGCATCAGCGGGATTGGTAGATCCAGAGAAGGGAGCAGGGGCTAAGCTCTTAAACTCAGCAAAGCTCCGACCCCCTCCTTGCCAGGGTTGCGGGGGAGCGGGCTGGACTGGTGGTTCAGGTTCGACTCGCGGGTTTTGCTGAGTAGGAGGGCCGGGCTGAGCAGGCACCACTTGTTGGATCTGCTGTTGCATAGCCTGCACCATTTCCACAAGGGCCTGAAGTATCTCAGTCTGGCGCTGTTGTTGGCCATTCCCAGCCACATTGATGGAACCAGAGCCTCCAGAAGTTTGCTGGCCTCCCTGCTGGCCAGAGTCACCAGCCTGGGAACCTCCAACTTGTCGCATACTTCTGGTGTGACGAGGCATGACTATTCCCTGCCAAGTTTGGTTCCAATCAATATCTTTAGAAACCCTTAAGTTTTCAAAATATATTTATTAGAAAAATTTTATATCTTCTTAGAGTTGTTACCCTCCCAGTGTCATCCTACTATTTTGTTTAGTGTCATCCTATGTTTGTCCCTAAGGTCAAACCTAGGCTCTGATACCACATTAGCTGTCACACCCCAACCCTATATTGGATCTAGGGGTGGCAACCCGCCGCATGCCTGGCATGCAAGGCGTTCCGAAATATAACATTTAATATCAGAAGCGGTAATAACTATATATCGTCCAATTTAAATGGTTCTTAATACAAACATAATCATAGGTTTTAGGCTACATGCCCATCATACATAAGTCATGGGGTTACAAAAAATGTTGGATCTTAGTTTCCTCTGAATGAAGCTCCAACTACCCCAGATCCCATTCTTCAGTTCTGTGGCTCTGAAAAATATTGTAAGATTTATATGAGCTTACACTCAATAAGTAAGCCTACTATTATATAATCATTTCATCAAAATATTATCAAACCATATTTCCATGTATAAAACTTCCAACTTCAAATACATTCATCATGTTATCAAAACATGTATATCATCAGCTCAAATAATTTTGGAAGCTTAATTATACAATAAATGCTGAAATATGCAATGTAAACAAATCCACTGTATTCATATATTATTTTCTTATGTGTCCCACGGCCCTACAACACCCATCTGGTGTATCACTCTTTAATGTCCCCTAAGAGGAAGGGTCATGGTACCAGCGTTATGCCATATATCATAATCAATCACAACACATCCTCTAGATGTGTGTGCGTTATGCAATATATCAATCACATCACATCCTCTAGATGTGTGTCCTCCACATATCTCCCCTGTGGAGGTGGGTCCCGTATCTCTCGGCATTTCACATCGTTTCACATCATATGAGAACCGCGACGACACATATCATTATCATATTTACATGTAGTACATCATGCATCATCATGAGCATAAGCTCCTCATATCACATATACAGTGGTTTGTACATTCATAGCATAAAATACATCAATAATACCAGTATATCTTGCAAAGCCAAAATAATAACACCATTCAATTTTTGCACATTTATAATTCATTACTTTGCAAAATATAAGTAATCACATATAATTATAATAGATACCCAATTGTATAACAAAATTTTATTTTTTTTTTTTTTTTCAAATAATGCAATATATCCATAATTTTATATTTTAATAAATCATAAAAATTATAATAAATGACTTACTTACCTTAGTACGCTAATTCCAAATTGTAAATAAGCTATGTAGACATCCGGTTACCTACAGCATTAATTTCCATAATTAAATCTCAAAAATTGGAACAATGCAGCATCCCCTAAGGTCTACCCAGTCTAATCCTGGGCCCAACTTTGGGCTCAAATATCTCTCAATTTATAAGCCTGAATGGGGAAATAAAAATATCCCGAGAAACTAGAATCAATGCTGAATCGGGACATATTTTTATTTCTCCATTTTCGGCCCAATACGGAGCCCAAATCGTAGCCCCAAAATAGCTCACGACCGGCCCAATAGGGCCCAACGTGGGACGGCCCAAGCCGGCCCACGTCTTCATCGTCTCCCCTGCCTCCTCCCTGTTTCGCCCGAAACAGGGGGAGGCCGTGCCGGCGGCCAGGGCCGCCGCCGGCCAAATTCTGGGTGGCCCGGCCATCGGCGACCGGGCCAGAGCTGGCCGCGGCGACGGCCGGCTCCCTCTCTCTTTCTTTCTCCCTCAATTTCTCTCTCTCTCGCTCGATTCACGGCACGCGACTCGTGCTGGTGGCACGGCCGGCCACCGTGGCCGGTCGGATCCTCACCGGACGGTCGCCCGCCGTCGGTGAGGCCTCCTGGCCGACGCCCAGGCCCGGCGAGGCATCGGGCACTCCGCCGGGCCCGAACCAAGCCGTGAACCGGCTTGGTTCTTCCTCTTTCTCTTTGTCTCTCTCTCGATCTCTCTGCAACTCTCTCTCTCTCCCTTACCTGTGGCTGGCCGGTGGGGAGAGCTCATGGAGGAGTAGGGGCGTTCCCCCCCTCCTTATATAGCGGCAAGGGGAGGGTTATCCCTCCCCTGTACCCACGTGAAGGGGGCGCGTCGGCGTCCCCATCCTTGACTGGCTGTGGCAAAGGTTGCTGCAGCCGTCAATAATGGCGAAGGAAGGGGCGACGCCCCCCTTCCTTCGTCAACATGACGGATTCTCACCACGTGAGGATCTGCCACTGTAACAGGGCTTCACAGTAAGCGAACAAGAATTATTTTTATTTAATATTTCTCTAAAATTCCTGCTAAAAATCTGTGCTTATCATGTCCCACAGGGTGCAATAGCTGCCATAAATACAATTATTATTCTTTGACATGATTCTCCTTTTAAAGTGCCTGTGCCATATGAATGTCATCATTTCACTCCATATAAAAAATGTTATTACCCTTTACATAAAACACTCACAAAAAGAAAATGTTAGAAAAGAGCTATACTTTTATATTCATTTTCAGAAATATCATTGTAAAAAGATAATAAAGTTATGTGTGTGTGTAGAGTAATCTTTACGTGAACATCAGCATTAATTTGTTTAGTCAATATGATATAAAATAGAATTTAGCTACTGAATCTTTTATTTATTACAGTTTGTTATATTATTATATAATATTTCAATAAAAGTTGAAATGAAGTTTTTTATTTATTATAATTTGTTATATTTTAGAATTAATATTTATGAAATATAATTATAATTTTATGCTGATCATTATAATTTATTATATTTTGAGAACAATAAAAAATTATTGATGATGGAAGTTGTTTTAAGGCTTATTGGTATAGAAATTTGGTTATTAAAAAAACTCCTTATTTATTATCATTGATTATAATTTTATGCATCACATTATAATTTATTATACTAAAAATTATCAATGAAAATTACCAATGATGGAAGTTGCTTCAAGGCTTATCTGGTATAAAAATTTAGTTATTAAAACTTCTTATTTATTATATCATTATATTGCATTTAAAAGATTAGAAAAAAAATCATATTCATGTAAATTGCATGCGTGTATAATTAGATCTAAGCGAAAATATACTTTTTGATTTTTAAATGTTTAGTTATTATAATTTAAATTTTTATTTTTAAAATATTGTATTTATTTTGAGGTCAGTAAAAATTAATGAAATTATGTATATTCTTGATGTGAAAAAACGGATTATTTAGTTAATTATCCAAAAGTATGTTGGTCAAAAATTTGTCGCCATCTTGGTGTTATTATTGATTATTTTTTATTACTATAGTGGATGACAAACAAACCGACTTTTCTATGACAATAATTTTGATAAATAACTTCGTTTTGAAAAAACTAAGCGAAGTTGGACCGGACGCCCGCGGATTCTTCCCATCCGGTCCAACGCGAGGCGACGACGTTGAAGGATTTTATTTTTTTTCCTTATCTTTCCTCGAAATGACGCAACCGACGCCGAAAATTTGCGCCACCGCTATCATAAATAACTTCATGCTGCGCTCCGAACGGAGCAGCGTGTCTCGAGGCTTTGACGACCGAGCGAACTAGCCTAGCGCAGCGCCTCGCAGAAAAGTGTTCGGCGAAGGCGAAGGCGAAGGATTCTATTCCCGGAGCGACTGCTGGCCCGCCGCTACGTGGCGGCCGCCCACCGGTGGGTAGATACGGTGCGCTGCGCGCCGATACGACAGCCCTTATCGATCGGGTCGGGTCCCCGCGAGACTGTCGCCGATCTCTTCTCCGCCCTCTCACCGCCGTACGAGCCGTCCGATCACTGCGTCGTCTCGTCTCTTTTTAACTATATATCGCGTTCTCGGCGGCATTTTCTCGACGAGTTCCTCTTGGAATTCCGTCCGGTACGTCGTCGGTTCCCGTTTGAATTAGGATTAGGCTTGTTTTCTCGTTTTCTAATCGATCTGAAATCTGTTTCCTTTGGTTTTGTTCATCTCTGATTTCATTTCTTTCTTGAAAAATCTTTTTCTAGTAATTGAAAAATTAATGGTTCTTTTTCTCTTTCTTGGGTTTATTTTATATTTCAATCCTCGTCTTCTTTCCGCCTTTTTTTTTTTTTTTCCAAAAAGGAAATCAAGCAAGATACTAGGGCGGAAGAAATTTTGTTGGTTTTATTTGTCTATTTGATCAAATTTTTTTAGATGTAAATGTTCGATAACTTTCCCTTTTTGTTTTTTTTGGGAAAGAAACGATATTCTTGCATTAAGAAGGGCTGTTTCGATTTTTCTCTCTTTATTGGTGTGCATGAATTTGGTTAGAATGTGCGGATGGTTGTGATGTGTGATTTGGGAGACTAGGCCCGGCGTCTAGTTGATTGCAGCGGTAAATGGGCTGTTTTCAGTCGAGGGTCAAAAGACAATACCCAGGATACGAGGATCCGGTGCTTCTTGCCTCCCAAACGGCTTGTAAGTTCCCAAAATTTTCGTTTCTCGAGCTTCTATTGCGTTTCTTTTTCCGAGGTCTTGCATATTGTGATTTTGATACCCTACTGCTCGTGTAGCATTTCGATGGTGTTCTAGCACTCTTGTTCAATTTAGGGATTTAGAAAAAAAGGGCTATTACTAGGTTTTCTCCAGCTGTAGCATCCTTGACATGCTTGTCTGATGCAACAGGGGATTGGCCACTGCATCAGGGGATCGGCCTAGTGGAATAATGATTTTATAGTTTGAAGTTATAACAAAATTGTGTTAGTGATTATAAATATATGCCTGAATAATCAGACCTAATGTGCACTTTGTTGTTGAGCTGGTATAGATTCCGTAATTGTCTTTATGTATGGTAGGGGATAGAGGAATCTCATTTGAAATATTGGACAGTCGGCTAAGATGGTTAACTTTATTAGGTCCTGCTTTGGAAGTTTTTATTGGATCCATCTGGATCAGCAGGGAAAAGAGTACGGGGGAAGGAGGGAAAAATGTCTCCTGGATTCGGCTGAACTCCCCATGATCTCGCTCTCCTTTCTTCTTCTCCTTCTTCCCCTCCCTCCAGTACTGTCTTTCTCCACTGATCCCGTTGGCAGGATTGTGCCAAACAGCCCCTTACACTTCATTTTGCCCTTGTGTCAAATCATAATGCTTGATAGAAGAAAAGAGTTTGAACTTTAGAAGGTATATAAATTTACCCTTCTTGAAACATATTAGGAAAATTAAGGATGCATTTTTGTCAAAAGATAACATCACTATTTTCTTGATACACCTTATTTTACAGGTCACCACGGGCTATGTCATTAGGATTGCAGAACCCTTTTGCCCTAGATCTCAGAGTAATTCATTTTTTAGAATTAAAAAGGAAAAGATTCTTATATTGATCATGTTCTGGACCTAGGCTTTCCTCAATGTTACTTTATGTCAACTAAAGTTTAGGCTTGCCGAGGGCTTCTCAAACTTTTGTGTTAGTACATTCCATTAATTAGAATATACATGATATCCGGTAGAGATTTCAAATTCCACTTCACTGATTTTTGTCTGCCATAAAGGATGTTTCATTAGCTTCTTTAGGATCATTTAAATTCTCACTGCAATATTATAGCCTGTATCGGGTACAAATGCGAGTCCTTAATGTTTAAGTTATTTAGGCATCTTGGCCAAGTTGTATTCCATGTGGCCACTTAATTACATAAAGCATTCATCTGCGACTAAAAGCATTGCAAATTTTGAATTCTTCAACAACTGCATGACCTCCATTGCTTTTGGTCAATTATACCAAATTATCTAGTTGCTCAATTCTCCCTCTTACCCTGAACTGAATGGCCCATTATTTTCTCTTGCCATGGATGTGCCAATTGTGCTGCATCTTAGTGAAACCTGAAAAAACTCGTCAATTCCTTCTCATGAATCCACTCACCCATGAGAATATCATGTCTGCAAGCTCTATTTTTAAGCGATTGCCATTCAATTAATAAAAATAATATTTTCTCCTGTTATTTTTATTTCTTAAAAAAAACAGCTGTGGGAATGTAAGAGTTATGAATCTTTATGTAGTTCTGCAGTCTATAAGGTTAGGTCATAAGGTTGTGGATGCTGTGAAGTCTTTTTTCTCATATTTTACTTCCCCTAGTGTTAAAAGAGAAAAAAACAAAGAAAAAAAATCTTAAAGTGGGCGGGATATTATTCTTATCTTGATTCTCTCTCTCTCTCTTTTTTTTTTTTTTGGGGGGGGGGGGGGGGGGGGGCGATGTTTAGTTTTTGTATAACTAATTTCTGTTATTTTCTAGTCAGCGTCAGTGAAGTAGAGGCACTCTTTGAGCTGTTCAAGAGCATCAGCAGTTCTGTGATTGATGATGGGTTAATAAATAAGGTAACATACTCTTATACATAGCATATCTATTATGTATATGCTCTCTCTCTCTCTCTCTCTCTCTCTCTCTCTCTCCTCCCTGCTGTGCGTGCAAATTATCATGAACTTCTTTGTGGAAGTAACCTTACAATAACATCCCCCGTCCTTGTGCAAGTATATGGATACTTTTAAACAGATTCTGTGCAAATTTTCATGAACTTCTTTTGTTCTTGTTTAAGCATCATTGTGGCACTAGAATCTGTGACTTCAGTTTAATATGAAACAATTTCTTTCTTTTCTTTTCTTTTCTTTTTTTTAATAAATCAGAACTATACATTTTTATATGTTTGTGCAGTGGTAAAAAATTGGACAATCTGAATAATACGAAATAAGACATTTTTTGAACTCTTGATGTATAGAGTAGAAATCTCTAAATCATATGATTTTTGTTAAGTATTTAGAAATAGTAAATTATATCCAACAGCTTGGATCATTGATATAGGAGCCGTATCATCCAAATCTAGACCTCACTGGATATAGGTAGAGATTCTCTTGATTGTAGCTAAGTCAAGCACGCGCCTTCTCTCTCTTTCTTTCTCTCTTTCTCAATATGTGTGCATATATCACATATCATTTTATAATTGATAAGGATTTGATTGTTTAAAGTCTAGAATTCAAGTGTCGAAGCACAAATTTATCTCTCCGACTTCATTAATTTGATAAATATTTTTAATGCTAATTAAGCTTTACTAAAAGCAATGTGCAGTTTGCACCCATGGTTTTTATAGTGCAATTGGTTTGTGGTGCATTTGTCCTGTTGATCTAATGTTTGTGGCTTAGAATCTACATGATTTTTTTTTGTTAATTTAATCTTTGAATGCATAAAACTTCCAGGTTAGCAACTGCATTCCTTTTTTTCTTTTTCAATTAAATGATTCGTTTCTGATAAGTGGAGATAAGTTTGTGGCATGTTCTATAAGTCATATGTGAAGTACTTGATGTTCAAGATCTGTATATCAGGTGAACTCATTCTATATGTTCCCTTATGCAGGAAGAGTTTCAGCTTGCCTTATTTAAGAACAGAAAAAGGAAAACCTCTTTGCAAACAGGGTATTGTACTTTTTAGTTCACTTTGCTTCTGGCTTTTGCTTAGTTGACAATAATTGGTGCCTTATATTGTCTAAAATGGCTTGAATGTGCATCTGACCATCAATTGCTTAATCTCATGTAAACAGATCTAGTTTCCTATGGTTCATGGTATTATGCCTGCTTTTATTTATATTTCCTCATTTGCTTCCAATGTTGGAATATAAACTTAAAAATGTCTAATTTATGACTAGTTTACATTATTTCTTCAATAATTGTATTTACATTAAAGCTGCCTTTCTGTCTTATCTCATTGTGGTGATGTAAGCATCTCCCGGGGAGAGAAAAAACACCCTTCTCTTGACATTATAAGGGGGTATAGAGATATGTAAGAGGACCAAAAGGGTTTAAAGTGAAGGAAATAAAGCAGGAGTTTTAATCTTTGTTAAAGGAATTATCATCTTCAATTTAGGTTGCATTTTCTCATTTTTGTCTCCAAATTTTTCCAACTTTTTGGCAAGGCCTAATATAATCAAGTAATAGAATAAACAGTTATTGAGGATACATGGATTCACTTTACCCTGTTACATAGTAATCGGATTTGTGGATAATCTAGAGCATGATTTCCTAATAGGAATATTGTAGTCCATGGTTCATGGTCTCGATGTTGGACTGTATATCTGTAGGAAACTAGTACGGTATGATTATAGTTCCATAGCATACAGTGCTGACAATACTGGTATACCAATTTTATAAATTTTTTATTTTTAAGGTTCGAAGGCTCATTTATTTAGCTTTGAGATGAAAATAGGGTTTTGCAAGAAAAGGTTTCACTTCCATTCTCTTTTCTGCTCCTCTTTTTCTCCTCTCTCACCTTAAAATAGAGGGAGAAACTGGCATTAGACTCTTTCTCCGTCAATTATTGAGGTCCTAAAGAAGTGTGGGGATGCTTACGGGGTTAAACCACTTAGAATCAAGTGGTTCTATGCTGTTTGGTCTGGTAAGGACCAGTTTACATTTAATTTGGGCACAAACCTATAGTGAGACCACAAACTGTCACAGTTGATGGTCAATACAATGCTAGTCAGTGGTTTGGTCAGATATTGCATAATTTGTGATCAGTGGCCAGGCCCAACTATAAAAAGGGCCTTACAGAAGGGAAATGTTGTTGCTATGCCCAAAATTTATGCTGCATTTAAGATATACAATAAATTTCCTGCCATATCTGTAGAAGTTCATTGACATTCCATTCTACAGTCGATGGTGGTTTCATATTATCCACACTCCATCCCATAGCAGTGCATGAACACCTTGAATTGAATACTTGTTGAGAAGCAATGAGGATTTAGCTGTTCCATATTTCAGATTTGTTCTCTTTTTTTCTTATTCTTTAACTATTTAGTTCCTTTCTTCACATCCAGGGTTTTATCCAAGACCCTAAGCCTCATAATTTTTCTTCCTCTCTGTGGGCAGGAGCAAATTGACTTATTGGAGTTGCATGCTCCCTCTTGTTAAATATTCTACCATCCATCCTCTATTGCTATTATATCCTAATCAGTTCCTCTTGCAGTAAAATTGTGCCTGTCAAATGCTTTCAGCATGTTAGGTTTATGTTAGAAGTTTGTGTTTTCCTTATGCTCATCTAACCACTCTCTGTTGCTCATTAATGTTGCAATAAGAAGTTGTTATTGGTCGCATTGATTACAGAAGTTGAGGAACTAACATTTTGACCTAAGCTCTTATGCCAATTTGTATGTTTGCAAAGGCCTAACGAGGATGACACTGCAATAAGCATCATGTACATTTCAACTTCACATACACAAACCATGTAATAAGCCTCTACAAAGATGTCTAGAGTAAATGCGTATGAACATATGGGTCATGTAACATTTATAATAAAATAGGCTTAAAAATCAAAGATGCATCATGAAAAATGAAGAATTCATTCATAAATCCACTAATAAGTTAGAGCATAAAAGAAGCAGCACAATTTGGGTTGTGGAGACCATAAGATAGCCCATGCAAAGCATTCATGACAAAAAATGAAGGTTTATTAACCCTAGGGTTGACCTGTATAATAATTCATTGAAGTGACATCAATACAACACATTTAACTGGATATGTTATTAGAAAGCTAAGATAATAAAGAAGCTATTCAAAGTTAAATTATGTTCATGGAAGTGGCATGCAATGATGATGATGATGATGATGATCATATGCAGTTGGTCCAATAACTAAAAGGTGCCCTAATGTGCAGTGCGGATACCCAAGAGATTCTCCAGAACCAGAGAATCAAGTAATATACAATTCTAAATGGGTGAAATTCATGATGGCCAATGGTGGTTCAATAAACCTGCTAATGAAGTTAATCTGTAATAATCATCTAGCTTAGCCAGGTTTTGTCTAGACTGATAAGAAGACCATAGAAAGCAAATGATTTGGCTTGAGTGACTGATCATGCTTTATCCCATCAAATTGGTTGCAGTATCTCATTCAGATGGAGCCCAGATTCACCCTCACAGGTCTGTGATAGTATACTATAAATATTCAAACCAACTCATCAATAAAATATATACTTGCATGGTTGGAGTTAATTTTTGTCTACAACTGTGAGGAATGTATACTTGCATGTGCATGTAGACACAATTGCGTTCTAATGGCTTACATGGAATCTAGATGATAATCATTTAAACCTAGCCTGTCTGCTGTAAAGTTGACCGTCTTTTTTCCTTTTTTAATATTATCTTCAGACTTGTGAGTTCTGTATGCTGTGCACCTATCTGTGCATAAATTTCCATTTGCAACCCCCCTTCATACACCAATTTGGGTGCTTCTACTTTGTGTAGAAGTTTGTGTCAGTAAATTTCTCCTGTAGTCATGAACAAATAAGGATGTTAAATACATCTATGCAGAAGAATATGAAAGACCTTTGGACACATTCATAACTCTTGGTTTAAGATTATTTTATTTACCAAGTAAAATAATTTGAAAACAAGTTATATAAAAGAAAAGTATTCAGGCTAGGCATTGCCTTGGCATTTTTTAATCTCACGAGGCATATTAATGAGTTTCACTTGCATTTGGTTGTGGGAATATCTTTCATTGGCATCACATTATTATATCAGGGTAAGCAGGTTGGTGTGCTTGTGCTCATTTTGTATTCAATACAGCCTGTAATGCTATTGTGCTAACTCTTTGTAGGTTTTGGTTATGGTGGTAGACTGCTGTTCTAATTTTCCTAAAATATAGTTTAATTGATCACCATATATGCAGATCTTTGACCTATTTGATGTGAAGCAAAAGGGAGTCATTGACTTTGGTGATTTGTTCGGGCACTCAATGTATTTCACCCAAATGCTCCCCATGAAGATAAAGTTGATTGTAAGTCACTATCATGTTTTATCATCCTTGGTTTATTGCTAGAAATCATTACATTTGCTGAAGTTTTCCTTGACTCCAGTTTCATTCAAGCTTTATGATTTGGATGACACAGGCTTCATCGAACGGAATGAGGTAGCTTGAAACTGTTTGAATGATCAATATGTTCCTTGAAATGTTTATGTTAAACTCTTATGTGAAGTTTACAATTGTGCTTCTATATCAAAATTCATTAGCTTATGAGTATAAATGACAGAATTGATACTTTAGCAACCATTTCTTAACCAACATTTTAATTACCAAATGCATATATGGATGAGCATGGTATGCATGAAATGTCAAATTTTCCTCTTCTTATCAACAATTTCATTCTAGGTTTTGTCATTTGAGTAGAAATTGCAAATTCAATGAGGTAATGTAATTCATTACTTTTTTAAAATTTGTAGATTGTTCTAGTTGTTAAGATGGACATAGGATATCATAGTTTGAGGAAGGATGCTGCTTTTTTTGTTTCGAGTAGCCCCTTAAGGAAGCACCCAATCCCTAACTTGCCAAGGCTTGTAATTATTTTGGCGTAGCTCGAGTTTTTTTACCCACCATGCAGGTGGACGTTGCATAAAAAGGAGGGAACATATTTATAGGTCTTTAACTAAGAATTTGCCATAATTTGCTTAAACCATTCTCATAACAGGAGTCTATTAGAAAAACATATTTAACAATAATCAATCATGTGCCATTTTTTTATTCTGTAACTCCATCTTGAGATGTTTTTATGACTTTATTTACCTTTTAAACCCAACAATTTTAGAGATGATGAGAGGAGTGCAGACTAGAAAAAATCCCTCTTCTTCTCTTCTCACCTTCCCTTTCTAGGATGGGAAAGCATATGCAAGTACATAAATAGAAACTCATAATTTTTATATCCTTTGCCTTAAAGCTGTAGATTTACTCTTTCCCACTGAGATTTGCTGAAGATGCCTTGTTAGGCCTACCACTTAAGGGGCATCTGGTTCATGGATTGCAAGATTCCATTCTGGCACCGTATTATTCAGCATGTAATTCCTCAAATTTAAGTACTTAGGCATGTGGGATACCTACATTTGGTCCATGCAGTAATCTGATGGCAGATTACTTGGTATATCACATTAGCATGTTTAGTTGACAAGCCAGATTCACGTGGAAAGGATGTTACAATTTAAAAATGCTCTTATTTTCCAAATTTAAAAGAAGCCAAAGTAGCAATATTTTTAAATAATAATAATATATATAAAATATGTAATAATTAATTATATTATTTTTAGAGTTGAACTTAATTATATTCGAATGTAGCTAAGTTTAGAATCCGATCATTTTTCCAATCCTTGAATTTACATGGATCTTGGAGCTACCTTACCTTTTCATCTTTGGCATATGTAAATTATATGGATCCAAGAGAGGGAGATGATCGGATTTAGGTTTGGTTACATTGAATATAACCAAGTCTACCTCTTATTTTTGTATAATATAATACAATTATTAATAATATTATATAAAATACATAATGGACATAGTATTAGAATATATTATAAATATATAATATAATTATTATAATTATATATTATAAAATTAAATATTTATAAATGTGATATTCATAATATATTATAAGTAAATAATTATTTAACTATTGAATACAATTAAATATTACCAAATATTATTAATAATAATATTAATAGTACTATAGAGTATAATAATTAATATATAATATTATCATAATAATAACTACTATATATTTATTGTATCGACAAAAATAATAATATATTTATAATATTATATGATGTTAAATTTTATTAACATATTAGTAAAAATACCATAATATAATAATAAAAAAATATAAATATAATTATATTGAAATAATTAAATATCATATAATTTAACATAATATTTTTTATTATTATATATGTAATAAAAAATTAATTACATTTTAGTAAAATGTATTATATTAAATGGGCTCTTCCTCTTACGAATGATGTTTTGTTTTGAGAGAAAAATTTCAAAAAAAAAAAAATAAAATGAAGATTCTTTTCTGGCAATTTGAGATTACCTAACCAAATTATGGCAATCTAATTTCCAAGCCAATCTTAAATGCCCATCAATTTTTCAGATATATGGATCAAATACGGCAATGCGACATTGCAACCAAAAGATTACCGAGAATCTTGAATGATTTCATGAACCAAAGCCCCCTAAAGTTAAAACTGCCTGCCCTCCCAACACCCCCACCCCTAAAAAATGCTCTGTTTTTCCTCTGCCAAACTTCGCTTGATATTCGATCAGCATTGGTTGTACATGAAGCAAAATATGATTGTGATAACATCTAGGATAATTGTGTACTGGAAGGTGTTAGTTGAAGACCTTGGCTTGATAATTGTGCACTGCCCTCCCAACACCCCCACTCCAAAAAAATGCTCTGTTTTTCCTCTGCCAAACTTGGCTTGATATTCGATCGGCATTGGTCGTACATGAAGCAAAATATGATTGTGATAACATCTAGGATAATTGTGTACTGGAAGGTGTTAGTTGAAGACCTTGGCTTGATAATTGTGCACTGCCCTCCCAACACCCCCACTCCTAAAAAATGCTCTGTTTTTCCTCTGCCAAACTTGGCTTGATATTCGATCGGCATTGGTTGTACATGAAGCAAAATATGATTGTGATAACATCTAGGATAATTGTGTACTGGAAGGTGTTAGTTGAAGAGAGCTGAGATTGCGAAAGCTATTAAACTTGACAAGAAAAGAATATTATGCTGTTCCTATTTTTGTTGTATGAAACAACTTGAGAGTTCAGCCTTCCAGGCGAGCTTGAGCTTTGTCTGGACCAAAGACCGCATCAAGGCTTTTCATGGGATTGATGTCATGTTGGCAACTGAAAATATTTTGAAGAGAGAAAAACGAAGGAAAAAGTTCTCCACTATAACATGATTGTGAAAGACTATTTTAACCATCCTTTTCAGAAAACATATATGAAATGTGAAGTAACTGCAGATAACAGTATGGTTCTACAATCTAGACATGGTATGACTATAGAAACCATATATATGCAGAGAGCTGCTGCATTTGTTTCTTTTATATAACTGTCAAACAAAATACTGCACTTGTTTCTTCTATATATGCGAAGTTACTGCATTTTCCTTTGAATTGCTAATTTCAAATGTTTTTCTAATTCTGCATCAGAAAGAAGAATTGAGGTTGAAGGCAGTGTTGTTAAAATCGCTAGGTGCACTTAACCGCAAAGGGCTCTTGAAGTTTAGGCACAAGACGTAAAGTGTAGGCACACACCTGAGTAAAGTGAGGCGCACATTTTTTAAAATAGGATTAATTTCACTAAGCCCCTCTGAACTATGTATGTAATTGCACTTCCCTCCTAAATTAAAAAAAATGCAATTGAGCCTTTAATTGTAATTTAATTTGCACTTTAACATTTCCGCTTAAATAGGCATTAAAGTTAATGGAAAAGTGGTAACGTGACTATCCCATGACCACTAAAGTGTGGATCGACATATGCCAAAAATAATCATAAAACAATAGATGCTGATTTAATCAAAGTTGATTTAATCAAACATATCTGGGATCATTAAAGGGTGGCCACGTGACCATTTGTTCATCAACTTTAAGGGCTATTTAAATTGCATTGGTGGAGTGAAATGAGGGGATCAATTGCAAATTTTTTAGTTTGGGGGAAGTGTAAATGCACAGTTCAGGAGGGCTAGGTGGAATTAACCTTTTGAAACAAATTGAATAATTTATACAAGAAATTTTATAATACATAATGGGAAAATTTATAATACATAATGCCGACCCCATGTAGTTGGGAAAAGGCTTAGATGAGTTGAGTTGAGAATGGGAAAAAGTTAAAAATATCATTATAGTAATATATTTAGCCTATTAGTTCAATGAAAAGCCTTCTCTTTCTCAGTTGAAGTCTATAGTCTTGTAATGTCTTCCTCTTTTTTAGATAAAATAATTTTTGACGCTCCATCTCTTTGTCTTGCAATTTTTAGCTTTTTTGGGGCAAGGAAACTAATTGTGTATGGAATTGGTTCATCATAAAGTGAACACAGTCTAATAAATATGATTGACTTAAAAAAATATTATATCTTATTAAGAAATGTGCTTTTATTGTGCTTTAAATCAGATCAAAAGCATGTGTCTTCTTCGCCTTTTGTATGAAGCACCTAATTCTTGGCACGTATCATTGTGTGCCTTAGACATACCATAGGATATAAGAAGCATGTACCCCTTGCTGCCTTGTGCCTTTGACAAGGCCAATTATAATTGGTTTTTCTCACCAATTCATGTGTCACATTAATTGAGTGTTTTGGTTACAATGTTATTCTGGTTTTACAGGTCAAGCAGATGTTGATTGCACTTCTATGTGAGTCAGAAATGAGACTATCTGATGAGACTGTTGAGTTAATCCTAGATAAGGTCTGTCAAATTGCTGAGAACACTAACAGTTCTCCAGTCTAGTGTATTGGAATCTTGGTAAATGGTTTTTCTGTGTTATTGCTTCTTTTAATAATTCTCTTAATTTTGGATGTAGACATTTTTGGAAGCAGATGTGAATCAAGATGGGAAGATAGATAAAACAGAATGGACAAATTTTGTTGGCCGCAATCCATCATTGTTGAAGATAATGACTCTTCCATATCTCCGGTGAGTAGTAGTGCTTGAATGGCAGAGAAGAAGCAAATTACAAGCC
Organism: Calamus simplicifolius; assembly: GCA_900491605.1. Classification (NCBI taxonomy): domain Eukaryota; kingdom Viridiplantae; phylum Streptophyta; class Magnoliopsida; order Arecales; family Arecaceae; genus Calamus; species Calamus simplicifolius. The sequence goes on along the minus strand of UESW01004116.1, from coordinate 1,154,077 downwards.
AGGTTTCTCCTATTTAATTGCATGCATATATTCCTTGTTTGTAAAGTTGTATGTAAAGTTGCTCAATTTCATGCATGCATATTAGCTCCTATTAGAATCACTAGAAAGCTGGATTAGGTTATCGTTAGAAAAGATATTTATTATTTCAAAATACATTTGACAAGTGTTGCAATCTCAGTATCAAAACCTGTATTGCTACTCAACTGATACACCCTACATTGAGTGTCGGTATCATATATGCGTTAATATTGATGCTTGATGCGGTGGGTGTACCAAGTCCTTGATACCCTACTGATATGGCATGGTTTGTCTTGTACTGGGCTGTACAATCTGGCACAACAAACTATGCTTTTGAGTGAAATTTGTTTAAAAAATGTTGATATGAAAGAGCAAAATTATTAGGGTAGGCAATTTGCTTATTTTCTTATATAGCTCAAGCTTGAGAAGGAAATCTAATTGACTCACTGATATTAGTGGAAATGTTCTTAAATTCCTTGGATACCGTGCATTAAAAGTGATGATGGTGCATTTTTTATGCGAGATGAACAAAGGAGTTATTGGACCATGATGTTGCTGGGGCATGTACTTTGGAAGACTGTAAAGGATTTAAAAGGAAAGGATTCAGTACCTAACCCGGTGAAGAAAATAGGGGTTTTGCAGGTTTATTTGGTTAGTAGCTTATTCAATAAAACTCAAATAATAAAATTACCTCATGTGTAGAAAAGCATTGCCTTATACTTTGTCAGATGAGGAATGACGCTCTGATTCAGTAAAAAATTAGAGAGAGACAAAAGAACTAACGTCAGATTCAGAAGAGGAAAGCTGCTAGTTGTGATCAAACATTCTCAAAAAGAAACCAAAAATTTGTTGTCCCTTGTATGTCAGTGTATTGGTGATGGATAAAAACATTCTAAATAAAGAAATGCTCTAGAAAGCTGACTCTTGTGAGCAGAAACTTTCAATGAATCATGCATAATCAACTAAGGATGACTAAACCATACCAAAGTAGGAGGTTCTAGACCAATCGTATTGAATTGTCGTGAAACTAGTATGGTTCAGCATAGGGGCGGAACTGCCTCAGACCATCCTAAACTGCCTCTTATCGACCCCATATTGAACCCAAGCCGTATTGAATTGTCCCATATTGTGGTTTGCTATGAGTTGGTTCATGGGTTGGGGCCTCCTCGTACACCACCAATTCAGTATGATACATCCACTACTGAATCATATCGGTAAGCATGAAATATTAGCAATCATACTCAACTTATCTACGATAAGAAAGATAAACAAGCATCTTTGCAACTAATGGACTATGTGATTGTTGCTAATTTGTTAATACATAAGTGACATGATGTGAAAGAATATGATTAAAGTGTGAATAAGCCACACTAATCATGCAAGGTGATTGATTGAACTATGATGAAGAAAAGAAAATTGTTTTTGGATAATTGACTAGACTTTATTGCAGAATGATCATATTTGGGTGGCTTAATACTTGGGCAATTTATGGAGAAACTCTGAAAACAGAATTTAGTTCAAATTAAACAAAGTCAACAAACATCATTTGTTATAATTTAATGGCTATTATAGAAGGGTGTGCTGATGCGTTATGAACTTTTTTCTCTTTGATAAACAAAATAGTGGGGGGTGAGCGGGTGCAAAATGATGGAGAACCCATTGTGATGGCATGAGGATGTACAATGATAATTTAAGGATGCTCCAAAAAGAAGAGGTACTGGAATCCATGTTGGAAAATTTATTAAGAGGGGAACCCAAGGTAACATTGATGGAAATGAGGATAGATTTGAGAAGGCTTACAAAAATATTGGAGGTATCCCTTAATTTGATTTTTGGTGAATGAGAATGCATAATATTGGTTAGTGCAATTACATTTGAGAATGCATACCCTAATGCTAAGAAGGTAGGTGGAAGCATAATGGTCAGCCAATATGGTCTCCTAGTCAATCATAGCCAAAGACCATCAAACTAATTTTAGTAAGCTCATGATAATAAGTGAACCTTTATTATCTTTGCATTTTGATAGAACTATTATCTCAAGAGGTTCCGAATTTGTAAGAAATCCTTTAAATCCTTGACCTTAACCAACACATTTCTTCTTCCATCTCTTTTGGTACTTGCACTTACCATTAACCGTGCATAGGTAATAGTACTAGATACCAGGATTTTACATTCATGGGGTGTTTGGTTGGAGAATAGATTTTGGAAGGGATATCCCTTTTATTCTTGAAGGGATAGGCCTATTTTCGCAGATGGTCGTATTTTGTTATTTGGTTGAAGGAATAAGTGGATGGAATAAGGTAGATTTATTGAGCATTGAACCTCAAGATAGTTTCAATTTTATCACAAATACTATATTGCCCTCTTACATTTTTGACTGCTTGTAGAGTTTGATATGAGCAAAATGATGATTGAAGGGAATTGGGCCAAGCTATTGCATGATAATGGTAGAATAGACTTGTACTATGTAGGCCCACTTATACCTCATATCATATAAATCCCTATTCCATGGCCCATTTTGGTGTTTGGAGAGGATTGCCTCCCATTTAAGGGATATCCTCCTTATTTCACAACCAAACATCCCTTTAAGATTTACAATTTCAATATCAAGTATCATACTGATTTGGTTTGAGGTCAATACAGTGTAGGATCATATCATACCAACAAAATATGTAGTAAGTGTACTGATATAGCATAGGTTCACTATTTTTTATTTTTATTTTTTCATTTATTTTGGTTATGGTTATTATGAAGTTTAGGGACCTTGGAATTATGCTTTTAAGGTTGTTTTAATATTATTTTATTTCATATTGGTCTCAAGAGGCTACATGATTTTGATGAATGCAATGGTAATAAATAAAAAATAAACAATTCATAGTTTTTAACTTGAATATATATATATATATGTATGTATGTATATGTATGCATGCATGCATGTATGTATATAATAGATTTGAAGTAGAAAATATGTACCAACATCTAGTTTGTCATGGATCTCTCTCATGGATGTCAAATTCCCATTCATAGTTAGTGTCCTGGACTTGACTCCAACTTAGATATTGGGTCCATCCTTGCATATGATTGGTTGAGCTTATTGGATAATCATCTTAATATTGATCCTCTATTTGATATTGGATTAACCATCATCATAACAATAATATTTAACTCATAATTTGGTTGAGACTATGGAGGGCAATATGCCTTCAAATACAATGCCTCGGACAAAGGATATACATATAGGTCATACAATGGCTCAAACATCTAGTATATTATGAGGATCCAGAGCATTTAAAGACACTCAATGTGCTTTATCATCAACTATAGTCATGGTTTCATGTTTGGTAAGACATCTTATGGGATGCTGGGATGGGTTGTCATTCCAAGTGCTAGGATAGAATCGTCCTACCATCGTCGTTGCTTTTCAATCAGTACATCTTGAGGTACCTTATATCCCAAATGCTGGATGGACCAGGACGGTTATACATCCTATTTCATAAAAAAATCAAGATAGTCCTGTTCCACAGGATTTAAAATCTTGACCGTGGTAATTTAAGATCTTAAGCCATCACAAGGGGTTTGTGTCCTATATGATATCATATCCTTGTAGGCTTTACATTGAGAGTCGTGGTTCGCAACCTACGTGGCATGGGTGAAAAGAGCCTCACTAATGAATGAACTTAGACTTTATGTTATGAATTGTAGACTTCCTCACCATGCCCAATGCTACCTCTTCGCCCACTAGATGCATTGATGATCAGACTATCATTGGCTTGATCTAGGCAATTGATCATCAAAAGGCTTAGTGCTTTGAATATGAGTTAATAGGTTTCTCACCAACCCTCTTCAGTGGATCTACATTTTTCTTCTCTTTCACATTATAGTTAATCTGACAAACTACTTTCTTTTCCTGGCTCAACAAAGGTTTTAAGTTTTAGTGGAATGAGAGCCATTGTGGCCATCACATTCTATTCCGATGGAAAAATGGGATTGGCATGGGGTTAAAGACTCCGAAACCCACATGATGAAGAAAGAAAAAAAGAGGAAAGAAGGAAAGAAGGGAAAAAGAAAAGAAAAAGGAAAGAAAGGGAGAACAAAATGGAAGGAAGGAATGAAAGAAGGAAGAAGGGAGGACAAAAAAAGAAATAATGAAAAGAAAGAAGGAAAAGAAAAAAAGAGATGGAAAGAAAAAAAAGGAGGAAAAAGAAAGGAAGGGTTTTTCTGTGTGTATACCCTTATAATATATCATGTGTAAACCCTCTCAAATTTACTTTTTGTATGCAAACCTTTATAATTATTTTCTTTGTATATATACATTTCGAAATGTATAAAATTATGTATATATCTCTCAAATTTATTATGTATATACTTCTAAATTTTTTATGTATATCCTAATAAATTATTTTCTTTTACATGTATACATTTAACTTAACAAGGGAAATTGTGTAAAAGGAAAAAAAAATTAATGAGTATACATGCAAATGGTAAATTTGTGAGGTTATATATATAAGTTTGGATATTTATGATCGTATACATATAAATAGTAAATTTGAAAGGTAAACATGTAATTTTGGATGCTTGTGAGGTAGACATGTGAAAAATGAAAGAAGAAAAATAAAGAAAGAAAAAAACAAAGAAATGAAGGAAAGGAGAGAGAGAGAGAGAGAGAGAGAGAGGTATATTCTGAGATGTCAATTGGAATGGTTGTAAGATAGACAACAGGGCAACCCTTTTTGTAGAAAAACTGGGAGATCCTTATTCTATGGGATTTAAAACCTTAGACTCAACTAGATCCACAATCCTAACTGGTCTTACCTCTCTAACTAAATCAGTGCCATGGTAACCTCTCCTTAACATCTCCTTGTCATAACTTTGAGTGATCATCTAAAACATGGAGTCTCTCTCCACTTGACATTTATAGTTGCTTCTTGTACTAAGCATTGGTTGATTGTATGGCCGGTTTCATTGCCTACTACTTTGCATTCACCTTGAATTCCTTCCCTTTTAAGCTCTTGAACACTTAAAAAATTGTTAATTTGCATTGTAATCAGCTAACCCCTACTAGTTTAGGATTAAGGTTTTGTTGTTATGGTTAATTTGCATTGCAATGCAAAAAAGATTGATTTACTTTGAAAAATAATTCTAACTTATGCATACAGAATATTAATTTTTAATTTTTTTATATTTATTAATTATTTTTAATTAAAAATAATATTCATTTATAAGTGAAGATTAATTATAATTTGATTTATATAGATTTTTTCCCAACTCATCAATATGTCTTGACAATCATTTATTTTTGAAATTTATTTGACCTTAAGCTCAAGTTTAAGTAACCATAAAATTTAGACAAGACGGTGCTAGAAAAGGCAAGGAACATGCATACCCTCAAACATGCTTCCTCCTCTTAATTTTCAAACTTACTTTTACATTTTTAAACCAAAAGTATATTTTGTAATCTAGAAATAATTATAAATAAAAATTCATGATTTCTCCGATATGTAAATCATTCTTAATCTACAACATCTCATGAGATTGTGCTGGAATATAAAATTTGACATGATTTTTCTCTATTTTATCATTTTTTAACCTATTTTAGGCATATGAAGAAAAAAGAAAATAATCTTGAGAGGGGGGGGGGGGGGGGGGGGAATTATAGATGATCTGGTCTTTGATTGGAGCTTAAAATTATAGAAAATTCCTTCTCTGATTTGGACCTTAAGCTCAAGTTTAAGTAACCATAAAATTTAGACAAGACGGTGCTAGAAAAGGCAAGGTACATGCATACCCTCAAACATTCTTCCTCTTAATTTTCAAACTTACTTTTACATTTTTAAACCAAAAGTATATTTTGTAATCTAGAAATAATTATAAATAAAAATTCATGATTTCTCTGATATGTAAATCATTCTTAATCTACAGCATCTCATGAGATCGTGATGGAATATAAAATTTGACATGATTTTTCTTTATTTTATCATTTTTCAACCTATTTTAGGCATAGGAAGAAAAAAGAAAATAATCTAGTGAGGGGGGGGGTTGAGAGGGAGATTATAGATGATCTGGTCTTCGATTGAAGCTTAAAATTATAGAAAATTCCTCTCTGATTTTTCTCACTTTTCCAATCTTGCCTTCACGCTCCTAATAGAAAAGAGAGCAAAAGGGTGCTGGGATGCTTTACTTTTTATTCACGAGAGGGCCTAAAACTGACTCAAACCAAGTTGTGCAGAGTGAAATGGGCCAGTTTTGCTCCATTCAAATAGGTTCTCAAAAAGGGAAAACAAGCTATGGACCAAGTGCAAGGCGCAAAAAAACAAGCAACAAGTGAAAGGCACAAAAGAACAAGTAACAGCTTTTATCATTGCATGTTAGTGTGACTATTGCGCTTTGATGTTGTAGCGTGCTTGGGTTATAAAGAGTCAAACTCAAGTACAATTAGTACTTGAGACATAAGTGACACGCATATGATAAGAACCCCCAAGCTCATTCCCAGCTTGCTCATCCAACGTGGTACAATACACTCTAAGCTGTGGGCTGTTTGGGCTGGTTTTATAAATCTTGTTCCTAGAGTACTATTGGTTAAATACTTGAAGACATACTAAAGTACCATCAATGAGAACAGTATGAAATAACTTCAAAGCAAAATTGCCCATGCACTCATCTTTAGTTCAATGTTTACATCGAGGATTACATTACATTATATGTTTATTGATACTGTTGAGAGACGGTAAGCTGCCTTCATGCCACAACTTGCATATGATGATATTGCATGCTGCATGACAAAAAAATAGGACAGTTAATTATTTTGAGAAAATTTTGATCACTTGGCCTTTTGAAATGGAATTAGAAAAATTCATTTACAGTTTTGTTAAAATTCTAGACACTATGGCATGGGATGTTGATGTTTGATTTATCCCTGGCATGCAAACATGGATGTAAACTGCTCACCTTGTCCAGCCAGATTGGGCAGGCTTTAATATGCATTTCCAGCCCATCGATTTGGGTTAGAACCGAATTATAAGGCTGGATCAAGTTCCAGAACATGGACACATTTGCTAATTTTCCTTTTTTAAAAAAGTAATTTTCTAACCCAACTCAAAGTCAATATATTACATTTTTTGTGCATGTTTTATTGTAATATCATGGAGAAAGAGAATATAGTATCTCTCAAACCATGTACGTCCCCTTCCTCTCTTCCTCTTCTCTTTGGACATAAGTTTGCACCTCTCCTCTTCTCTTTATTGTGGATCTCATTGTAAGCCCTCTTGCTCTCACCATGCCTCCTTTCAGGACCCTACTTCTGCCTTGCATTGTTTCCAGTCTTACCCCCACCCCTCCCACACTCTACAAATTGTACTGTAGATCAGCGTCTGCATTTCTCGTGTTAGGACTGAAATTGGGTGATCTTGGGGCCAACATTTCATTACTTGATGGCAGGCAGTGGTCCAGCTCATCCAATGCCTAAGACTAGGATGTTAGTTATGATTATACTGCAAAGATGGTAGATAAGGGTGCTTTTGATTTTGGTAATGAAAATTTTGTATGCCAACTAGTCAAATAGAAATTTTTTTTTTTTGAACAAATAAGATACACTTTTGAATTGAAGCCATGTTATCACTGCATCATGTATGGACAACATTAATACAGATTGAGATTAGGATTTTTTTTGTCAACGATGCCATTAGATTGCAGAATTTTGATTCTTTTGAATGAGGCAACCAGGCACTTTTTAGTGCTGTCCCTATTTTCTGGTGTTAAATCAGGTTATTAAAGGTATGACTTTGCAGCCTTATTTTCTTGGAAAGAGTTGCAATCCCAAGTTGCTTAAGTGTTATCCTTATTTTCTTCTAAAAGTTTATGGACCACTCCTTGGACCATCAACAAACATTGCATGAATGGTGAAGGACAGTAAATGCTCTTCCATGATTAACAAAAACCATTTTCTATCATAATAGTAAATGTTTATGTTCCCTTAAAAGTAAGAAATTTGTCTCCGTGTCTAACTGAAAGGTTTTACCCCGTGTGGTTTGGGACCTAATCTTCAATGCTCGAGATTTTTTTTAAGAATTTTCTTTTTCTAAACTTCTTTTCACTAAATCATACTATAGTTTATCGAACAACATTTCAAAACATATGCATGTTATCTTTTTCCCAGTACAACATCATCATATTGTAATACGTATGTCACAATATTTACAGTATCTCATGGTCAATGACGTGCATTAGTGTTAATGGGGCCCCATACAGGGCACTTGCGTGTCAGGCTGGGTAGTAAACCATATTGTGAAGAAATTCCTTTTATTCCACTCAGTACAGAAAACATCAGATTCATTTTACAAATCCTACATCTAGTTGCTGGTCGAGGCATACTCATTACGGAGAGGTAGAGGGTATGAGAGATGCTATAATCGTGTACCAATAGCATAGTGGTCTTCTTTGTGCCAGCAAAAAATTTTGTTTGATGCTTGCCATCCTGGATCATGTACATATCCTCTCGGATCTCCAATCTTCCAAATATAAATTTTGGCAATTGTTGGCTCTGCTTATTCATCATGGTGCAGAGATTATCGAACTACTAGAATTGTGCACATGCAAGGCATGTGACTATGAATAGTGTGGAAAACAATGAGAAGAGATGAGAGAGTGCATGATCCTGGACTGGAGCATTATTAAGTTTCTACTTGGAAAGAAGTCTGCATCCGAAATATTCAAGAAAGTGCATGGTGCACACCTTCGTATCAGGATGGTATAACAAATTGAGTCCAAAGCTGGGGTTGGATCTGAAAAGGGAGAGTTTAATATATTATGATGGTTGAGATTTCTATGATTATCTTCTGGAAATAAAACTAGGAGAAGAAGCTATCATTTTTATTTTTCAGAGAAATAATTCTGTTCTTGAGTTGAGAATTACATACATACTCATGGTGTTTTGGGGTTTGGTTACAGGGGTACTTCACCAAATGTGTAGCTCCCTTAGCAATGCTTCTGACCTGACTGTTGCTCTTATCAAACATTGCAGGGACATAACGACAACATTTCCCAGTTTTGTTTTTAATTCTGCGGTCGATGACATTGCGACATGACACAAGGAGATGAGAAGCAGCTCTATGTCATAGACACGTCTGTACATGAACAGCTAGCGATGTTTTATATCAACTATTGGATTGCGATTTGTGGAATTGCCATCAAATTTGGCACACTATGGTCTCTCTCTCTCTCTCTCCATGTGCTGACGTGATGTTCTCAGTTTATCCATGGTAGCCCTCTTGAATGAAATGCTCATTTTTCTTTTTGCGTTATTTTTTTTTTGTTATTTTCGTTTTAAAATAAATTATACAATGGCATGATGACAATGATTGTTATACTGATGGATAGAACTGTTGATAGAAAGAAAATGGTCAAAAGTTAACTAAAATTGCCGATGTTTCCGGACGAAAGATTAATGTAACATTTGTTTATTGGTCAAGTAGCCCAATATTGTTGCTATCAAACGTGGATGCAGGGTTTTATAATTTTAACGTTCTTTACGTCCCTAAAAAGAAATCGAGAAGTGTAGATTTAAAAATAAAAATAAAATTTATTGTGAAATCATTGAGACGTGGAGGATGCTTATATCGGTCAAAGATATTACTAATTTGATCATAATCAGCAATGTAAACCCCAAACTCAGATATTCTATTATTGATTTTTGAAATAAGGCCTTGAAGGATCTCATTTATCAAATATCGATTCACAAAAAAGCATCAGGGACGAAGAATTGATATATTAATCGAAACTAGCCAGGTGAGGGAAGCAGGTATCTACAAGGACTAGACCTCCAATTGAACCCTCAATCCATATTCTCTCTCAGCTTTGGAGCGCGCGGCCTCAAGTCGGTGACCGAGAACCGAAAGCTGCATTAAGAAAAATAAAAAAAAAAAAACCTCCTCGCCTTGGGATACCCTTAAATCTTAGGTTTTACATTAAATATTAAATGGAGGAGGATCCAATTTGATATATCTCACAGGATTATTAAATCATATGATCCATTAGTGCTTGATTAGATAGAGAGAGCTGCTTTACTACAATATAGAAAATCTCAACCTTAATCAGGTCAATAGGGATGATTTGAAAAAAAAATATAATTTAAATATTAGAGACCTCCAAAAGCATGAGTTTGGAGATACTTGAGTGGAGATCTCCAAAAGCATGAATTTAAATATAATTTAAATATTAGAGACCTCCAAAAGCATGAACTTAAATATTTAAATATATACACAAGTATAACCAAGTCTCTCTCTTTGAGAATAGATGTGCATGTGCGTGTATAAAAGCGGTTGCTGGCGCAGAACCAGTATTATGGGCGCATGAAGCAAGCATAAGCTAGACATTTGAAAACCACGCGTGCATGCATACGATGTACAAAATGGAATTATCAAATCAGTACTATATAATTACAACATCAGACAAGTACATCAAATTTAAGCACCAAAAACAAAAGAACATTGGCACTGTTGGACTTCAAACTTAAAATCAAGTAGCTTGAAACAAATTGATATATCTGTCACACACACACGTCATCAAAATTATTAACAAATGATCTAATAAAAAAATAAAATAAAAAATTATATTATAATTTAGTTCAAATTATAAATAGTTGTATCTTTTTTAATTATTTCTATTTATTTAGGTTTATCTCTACCTCTATCGTATATGGTTAAAAATCACTCTTTCTAACTAAGCATTTAAAGGTTTTCGTTGTATATGTTCAAATCATCATAATCAATTTTCTCATTTTATCTTCAATTCAGGCTATTCCTATCATTTCTCTTATATACGATTTTTAATTCTATATTTTAAAATTTTACCATATATCCATCTTAACATGCGCATTTCTGTTATACTTAATTTATTCACATGTTTCGATATTATCCAACAATCTATTCCATGTAGCATAGTTGGACTAATAGTGGTTTTATAGAATTTTTCTTTCATTTTTAACAGGATGTGCCAATCATACAATTTTCTAAAGCACTCCACTTAATCTATCTTGCTTTAACTCTATGATTCACATCTTCACCTAATTTACATTCTTGCTGGATAATTGATCCAAAATATCTAAATTTTTCACTCATTGATACCTCTTGGCTTACAATTTTTATAGTTTCTTTATTTATATTTTTACTTTTGCTAAAATTACATTTCTTGTATTCAGTTTTAGTTCTACTAATCTTGAAACCTTTAAATTCTAAAACCTTTTTCCAAATCTCTAACTTAGCAGTTGCTCTAGATTTAATTTCATCAATCAACACTGTATCATACGCAAATAACATACACCATGGGATATCATTTTGAATATATTTGATTAATTCATCCATAACTAATACAAAAAAATATGGACTTAAACAGATCCTTTATGTAAACATACAGTAATTAAAAACTTCATAGTTTCTTCAATTATTATTTTAATAATAGTTATTGCTTTCATTCATATCTTTTATAAATTCTATATACCTTTTGTTAACCCTCTTTTTTTTTTTCTAAAACCCCATCATGTTATTTCTTTAGGTACTCTATCATATGCTTTTCTAAATCAATAAAGATAATATAAAGATTTTTTTCTTTTCTCTATACCTCTCCATCAATTTTCTTAATAAATAATAGCATCTAAATAAATAATAGCATCTATGATCGATCTTTTAAATATAAATCCAAATTTATTATTTGATACCAAAGTTTCAGCTCTTATTCAATTTTCTATTACTCTTTTTCATAATTTCATTATATAATTAATCAGCTTAATCCCTCTCTAATTTACATAGTTTTAAATATCTCCTTTATTTTTATATATGGATACTAATATGCTTTTTCCTCTATCATCCGTATTCTTTTAATTGCTACATCTTATTAAATAAATTGGTTAGCCACATAACTCCAATTTCTTCTAAGCCTTTTCAAACCTCAATAAGGATTGCATTTGACCCTAATACCTTTGCATTTGACCCTAATACCTTTGCATACTAAATCTATGAAAAAATTTATTTTCATTTGTTACTCCCAAATTATCACATATTTCTACCCTTAAATTTATTAAATTATTTTTATTTAATAAATTTTTAAAATAACTTTTCATCATTCTTTTATCTTTTCTTTTTTTACTAAGATTTTTTCACCTTCATCCTTAATACATTTATATAGCCAAAATCTTTTATTTTCTTTTTTCTTAGTTTTACTAGTTTATATATATATAGTCTTTTCATCTTCACCCTATCACGAACTAGGAACTTCTAATAACTCCAGTAAAAACACCACCGACATCAAGGATTTCGTCAACCATTTCAACCACAAATGGTGAAGAATTGGACAATAGCATAGAACTTCACAACATATCTAAATCATATCCAAAGACAAAAACCTAAACTATGAGAACAAGGATACCAATCATAAACCTAATATGAAAGTCCCAAAATAATTTAGAATAGGAGTCCTTGCAAAGCTTGCGTTAATATTTTCTAGTTTGACTAATTTTTTTTTTCTTCTTTCTTTGCTGGACCACATCAATCACTCAGAAAACTCTGCCTAACTGAACTTCTAACAATATTTAATTAAGGAGTTCCATTACTATTGTGACAAGGAATGTAAATCTAACCCCATGCATAGCAAAATAAACAAGCAAGCAAAAAATGGTAGCAGCTCTGAGCATGATCAAGAGATGGTGGCAAAAAGGAAACAAAGTGTTAATAAAAGTTGCAGCCATAAAATGGAAAATGTTTCATAAAGATATAAATGCACCACCGAAGTGATCACAAAATAGGGTCGTGTTTAAGTCAAAACACGGTGAAGCAAAACTCTTCAAACATCAAATATTACATTAACATTTACTTTCAACATTTCAAGCATTCCAAACAGGCTACCGTCTAGTAATCATTTATGACAGAAATGAAAAACAAATGATTTATAAAAAAACTCAAATAAACGGTATCACGCAATCATACACAAGGTATCTAACATAACTTATGCAGGGAAGGTCAAGAGAGTAACTTATTACACACAAAGTTTTCTGAGAAAGAAATGACTCGGACATCCCCCAAAAAGAAACAAATCACAGCACCACGATATAACCTGTTTAAGGGGCAAAAAATTCATGACGAGACAACTCCTAAATATAAAATTTATTTATGCAACTGCTGGTCCACTACTTTTTTCCCCACAATTTGGTAATCCATCATTGAAGTTCAAGGTCTTGACTGGTGCAGTTTTGCCTCCTACAAAACCATGCGAAGACTTTACATGCATACAATATTTCTATAAATTTCACTTGAGCATCACTCCAACTCTACGATAATAGACATCAAATTATAACTCCCCCACAAATCGAAGCAACGCACTGACAAAATGTCCCATAAATCTCCATTCATAGGGTCTCAGTAGTTAGTAAATAAGCCTTTCCAAGATAAAGCCACGATGGCACAAAACCAAACTAAACCAATATGGCTTAAGTGACAGTTAAATTCCTTATTTGCGCACACATAAGTACTCATGTTCTATGCCCTCATGCTTCCATCCTAATTACTTCTCAACTCCCAGTCCCATGTAACTTTAGAGAACAGCGGTATAACAGATTCCTGGCAGAATCAAACTTCAGTATATGGTTAACGATCACCATGCCTATTTGCTGCGTACAGAAAGTATAGATTCCATCATTCAGCTACAAAACATGGATTTTCGATAACAAACAAATAACTTATAGAACCGTTGGCTACAACAACATTTATGCACACACTTTTATCTGCATTCGTTCTTGCCAATCTATATGATTATTTAATGTGAAAACATAATCAGCCAGGCCCCCCTCATATCTCTGTACCATTCTGGCCAACCAAATGCTGTGATGTCCACATCTTCAAGGGCCAGGTGTCAGGGTACAAGGATAACGTGCCAAAATTGAATGAATTGTTAAGTCCAAAATATAATATGATGAACTAGCTAGGTTAGCCTGTGACAGTAATTAATCAAGACATTAGTCCGACACATTGTCCCAGTGAGAGCCTTCTCTATTTTTAACAATCAGCGCTTGCTGATCCTTGCTCTGAGATTTCATTGTCGAGGAAGACTTGATAACATATTTCAAGCTTCTTATAGAGTAAGCTTTAATCCAGTAAATACGGCAACATAATATTATCCAGAAAAACTTGTAGCATTCTGTAATACCTCAAAGTCTAACAGCAAAGACCCTCATTTCCATCTGATGGATGTCTTAATAGCGATAGAAATAAATATGTTTCATACATAGCACACTTTGGCTTTCTTGATAATCTTGGTTCTGACCCAATATGTCAAGTACCCTTACAAGAAAATAATATTAAGCCAGATATCCATGTGTTGATAACTGCCCTGACCAAACCTTAAAGTCCATGACTTCTCCACTCAACCTCATGCAGTTTTCTCGGACAAACAGACTTGCTTGGTTTAAGCCCTCTTTCCAAATGTGTAGGCATCATATCCAGAAGCTTCTTACAATCCACAGCCTACATTAGCCTTCTGTGATGTCAAATCTGTGTCATAAAGACAAACCCATGTGTGATCACGAAGGCCCATACAACCAAGCAGGCCAGCTTAAGTTTTAAAAGGATAAAAAAAGTGCAAAGCCAACCTTCTTCCAAAGGGAATATTACCAGCTATTTTTTTTTTAAAAAAAAGCACAGGACAAAGAGGCACATGATTTCTCATGTGACACAGAAATTTTTTTTTTTTAAAAAAATAGAGATATGCAAGGAGAAAGGCTTGAGCACCTTAGTAGAAGGCTTGAGCACCTTAGTAGTATGAACCTGACCCACTACCACCTACGTAACCACTGTTGCCCAAGCTACGACCAGAATAAAGGGATGAATAAGAGCTACCACCAGCCTGGTCAAAAGTAGAGATGTGTAAGATGTAAAATAACAACTACACAAATGACAAAACAAGGAAGAGCTTACATCAGATCCACGTGACAGGTAGCTGCTGCTGAAGCTTGACGAGTACATTCCACCAACATCACTGCCACTAACTGAACCTATGTAGATATCCACACAAGATGAAATGTCTAATGACCCAAACATGGTAAATATTCAGTGTAATTGAAAATGGATTTTAAATACCTCCCCCATAGCTCATGCCTTGGCGACTGCCATACAGTCCATCCTGACTGGAAAGAGAAGAGCGGGCACTACCATATCCCATATGAGATCGCCCAAGCCTACAAAAACAAATAAATCATTGTATATATGATCATGCAGAAATAATTTCCAAACAGATGTTGCATACCTATCACCATAAGCATCACCATATTGAGCACTACTACCACTAACGCCATAATCCAAGCGAGCTCTTGACTGACGCATGCTTACATCAGCATAGCGAGGAGAATCATCCTTAGAAACCAATTTAAGAGCCAACATTAAATATGAGAAAACCCATTACATGCAGAAAACAAATGAAAAATAGGCAAACAGTTACCAATTCTGAATAAGGACGTTTTGAACTGGAAATGGGATCATAATCCCGGCTACGTCCTTCTCGGTAGGTTGGAAGAGGCCGTTCAAGTTTTCTTCCATAACCATCATCAATGTAGGCCCGCCTATCTACTGTTCGAGGAGCACCACGAGCTGCAATATCAGAATAAGCTGACCCACGGGAAAGATAATCATCTCTGTAGGATGAACGTCTGTCAGTGGGAACCCGGGTCCCATACTCAGGAGCAGCCCTACCTCTAGCAGGAGGGGGCGGAGGAAGCTCATCATGCCTACCATAATCCCTCTTTGCACTACTTTTAGGGTATGCAGGAACTGCTCCGGCAGAAGTATAACAAATAAGATTGTAGACTGTAAGAATAAAGACACAAGATCACAAGCACAAAACCACAAAACATGCTACTCATGGACTAAAAGAACAAGAAGCGTACTTGGTGGCCTTCTCTCAAATGACCTCTCTGGTGGTGGCAAACGCCTGGTTCGCTCGGGCATGGCCATAACAGGGCGCCTATCTCTAAATCCAATTGGTCTCTTAAATCCACGGCCCCCAATAGGCATCCCACGACCAACTGGTCTTGGCGGACGTGCTGAAAACCTACGAGGTGGAGGACGACCATACAACACACGACCACCTCGAGGAGCCCCACGACCAATCCTAAAATTTCCTCGAAGACCACGTTTCACTCTACTTTTTTGATGGGGCCTCGACAATCTAGCCCTAACTTTGACCTAGAACAGCATGCTAGCATTTAGCAAGATCAAATAAGCATAAAATGGAGCATAAATGGAAAAGGTGATCATGGAAAAGCAATTTATAATGGAAAAGGCATTCAGGAAATTACGAGACTTAAATACAGATGCAGACATACCTTATTATCACCTTCACCTAGTTCTGCATTGTTAATGCCTTCAGCGCACACAACAGCATTATCATGGGTATCAAAAGTGACAAATCCAAAATCCTTTCTTTTGGCAGAGGGCATATTACGAGCAAGCTCAATTTTTCAATTGCTCCATATTTCTTGAGGGACTCCTTAACACGATCTTCATCCCATGAAGCAGGCAAGCCATCAACAAAGACAGTTTTAACCTGAAAACAGATCAGCAAGTCATGTTGAAAAACCAAAAATGAAAATACTAGAAAAATATAATAAGGCTTCCACTAAATAAGGCAGTAGTCATGATCATACAGGCTAAACCAATATAATAAGGCTTCCACTAAATAAGGCGGTAGTCATGCCATGCTTATCCTAACAAATAGTTAATTGCATTAAAAAACTTATTACCTTCAAAGAAAGGTACTCCATGAAAATTATCACAATGGAAGGGCATCACTCCACAATCCAAAAAAATGGAATAGAGCTTAAATGAAAAATACCTGAGCCATGATTTCATCATCTGGTTCAATGAAAGAATCTGCAAAAGCAACCTTCGCAGTTCGATCAACTCCAAAGACTACATCTCTCTTCTGCAAGCGCCTATAAGCATCCATTGCTTCTGAGCGAGATGCAAATTCCAAGAATGCAAACCCACGATTCATTCCTTCATTGTTTGAATCTTCAACTAGCGTCAAATCTTCAACATTCTCAATTCCACAACTCTTCAATTTCTCCTTCAACTGCACATATATTCACCATAAAACTAAGTTAATACAGAAAGGAGAAAATTTCTGATGAAAAAAATGATAGATGAATCAACAGTGATTCAGCCTATTCACATGTTCCCTCGTCCATGTTTTACATATATTGCCCACAAAAAGTGTGTCACTGTCTTGACTTGGGGCAACACCACACTGTTTACCATGCACCTATAGTCAAGAACCATGATCAACAAGAGAACCCAAAAATGTAAAATAAAACAAAACACAATCTTTATAAAAAGAAAATGAGGAAAACCAACCACAGGATTCTTGAGCACCGAAACAGCACGTTTAGCTTGCTCTACAGTCGCAAAACGCAAAAATGCAAAGCCTTTGTTTTTCTTCGTCTGGGGATTCATCATAAGTCGAACTTCAGTAACCTCACCAATTTCACTAAAAACTTTCCTAAGATCATCTTCAGTCGCATCCTTATCTAGACCTCCAACAAATACTTCAAACTCCTTACGCTTTCGGTGCTCCTTGACTACTTCATGGTGCTCTTCTTCCTCTCCATCAGCTCCATGCTGTCCCTCAGCATTCCCATCATAATCTTCACCCTCCATGTCCTCCCCACCATCCTCCAACTCCTCATCTTCCATTTCAGCTTCTTCTTCTTCAACCACATCACCTTCCTCAACATCCTCTTCACCTTCTTCCCCTTCCTCTTCTTGTCCATCATTATGCTCCAATTCCTTCTCATCATAGTCTACAGCAGCATCTTCTTCAGTTACATATTCTGGCTCATTGTCCTCCAATTCTAGCCGTTCACCTTTATCTTCTTCCTCATAAGCCTCCTTCAAATCCTCTTCATCTGCAAGGACAACGAAAATCATTTGCACCTTTATTAGATGAATATCAGAGCTAGAATGATTTAAAAATGAAATCATATAGAACCAATCAAATGAGTAATATCTAATTGTATAAGCTCATGTTACACTGGTAAGGCTTCTAGACAATAAGAAACTCCACCTCATGTACAACAATTGAATCAAATGATAAATTAACACCAGTCAACACAATTGGTGCTTTAATTTAAAGAAGACACTAGGATAAACAATCTGATCTGAAAAAAAGAAAGATGCAACAAAAGGTCCACAAAAACAATGCACAAGGGGGAAAATATACTGGCCCACTATATCAGCCAATAACTACCAAGAGATCATCAAGATCTAGCATCCTAAAGAAAAGAACAGGATGATCTGCAGCATTGCCTTTATTTAGGACAATATCTTTCTGATGAACTGCATATACTACACATGCCTCCAATAAAAGTCCATAAAAAGAACAATTTATGCAACTTTGTTTCCTGCTCATGCATTAAAAATTTAATCAACTGCTTACAGAACATATAAAATATGAGCAGTGCAGTGATATACAGAAATAAGAAGCGCACAGACAAAAACAAACATCTCTGGTTATTGAACGTGTCTTGCAACAGGTCGTGACTGGATCCCCTCTATTTTGGTAGCAGACTGACTGGATCCTTAATATAAGTAGAATATATGTAATTTGAAATCCTTTCAATATGTACAATAACGTCTAATAAATTGGTCTAAACAGTATTTTCCAGTTTTATATCAGTTTAATGCATTGTGTAAGCAACAATAAAAACAAGCAAGTATGGTCCTATAAACTACTATTTTTTAAATAGGAACAGAGTAGTTAATAAGGCGATTAGCAAACAAAGTGTTCTACTCTCAATCTATACTCTCAATGGCTATCCAACTTCAGTAATTAAACTCAAGGGTTACCAAAATATCATTGTAAAATTGCTCCTAGGTGGCCTCCTACGATTTTTTTTCTCATCTGAATCTCATTCCTCTTTTGTCATGATATTAAGGTGTATTTTAGTGAAACATGTACATAGGCTTGAATTTGGTTATTAAAAAAAAAAAAAAACAGGGCAATGTAACTCAGGAAGTACATTCCACAGTTTGAACATATGATCACAGATTCAGTATTCAAGATAATAAGGGCATCATTTTTTACAAATGTACAGGAGCATCGTTTGACAGTAGACTTGATTAAATGATCTATAAAGTCAATCAACATAAACAAAATATAGGCTGCCTTGAAACCATAACCGAAGGTCGAATAAAACAGCTGAAACAGCTAATCTCAGCTACATACAAAATCATCATACAATCAAGAGCAGTAATGCAAGGAATTGAATTCAAGAAACAACTACAGAACATTAATAAACCAAAACAATAAACAATAAACAACTGCTCTTAAATCAAGAATATGGCACAACCAAATTAATCAATATAGCGAGAAGATAAACGCGAAATATAGCAGAATTAAACGTGATGAAAAAGGGAAAAACGAGGCCGCCGCCCCGTTTTTTTTTTTTTTTGGAGGGGAATCGACAACGCGAAAACCCTTCATTGGAAACGGAGCAAGAAGCTGCCACAGAAGCACAGAAAACATTGGATTTTTAAACTTCAAGATTACGGGAGAATAAGAAAAATCAAGATCGCAAGAAGCTCTACATTCAACATCAACGGAGCCATTCGCACCAGAATCCGGCACCACGGGCTTCTCCTCGAAGACCTCCTCCTTCGCCTCCAAGATGGAAACCGGGACCTCCTCGACCAGCTCAGGCTGGCTCTGCGACTTCGGCGGCCCCTTCGCCGTCCTCGCCGCCGTCTTCTTCGCAGACGCCGCCCCACCCGATCCCTTCCTCACCGCTCTAGGAGGCATCTCCAGATCCTAAACCACTGGAAGTAATTGAAGGTTAAAAAACTACCGATCAAATAGAAAACCCCAGAATTATATCAATCCAAGAACGGAATCCAATAAGCGCAGGCATCGCGAACCAGTACCTTAATTGCGACCAAAAGCCCTAGCAACGAGCGACCTTGCTGCTTCAGAACCTATGGAGACCTATCGAGAAACGCCGGTGATGGACGAACCCTAGGTCCGATATTTATAGGGGCTCGAGGGAATCCATCGGTTGGGAAGGTGGAGTGTTAAAAGACACTGGCGTCATGAAATATAAGCGAAAACGCCACTGCGTAAAGACCACAAGTTCGGCCTTTGAGCGCTTCTCCTGAGTCGTATTTTGGTCATTTCATATGGCGGTTGTTTACGGTCTCCAATCCGCTTGTGAAATGGAAGGTTGACTTAGGGTTAAGTCTCACTGCACCTTATTCAATAATGCAGCAAGTATGCATTAATTATATATATTTTTTATGATTCATATATATTAATATAAAATAATTTATAATAAAATTTATTAAATTATTATACATATGTTGATATATATATATATATATATAATTATATAATAATATATATTTATTATATTAAAAAAAATGATGCAACTTTCCTTATGAATGATAATTGATTCAATTGGAAAAAAAAAAAAACCAACGCTATTTGGGTCTTTAATGTTTGGTGTTTTAGTAGCGTAAAAATTTTAATCCAACTAGGCCAAGCATGGAGCTTTTACTTGGATCTAGATGGTCTAGATTGGATTGAATTACAACCTTGGATAAGGATTTCTTGACGGTGGAAAGGAGAATAGGTTGGAGTGGATTGTATTGGAGTGGACTGGATTGATAGTTGAACAAAGTGGGTCATTAAATTAAATCACAAGCCAAACAGGTCAAATTGCGTACAGACTTGATCGAGGGGTGTCATGGGTTGGTAAATGGTAAAAGTTTCTAATATGTTCTCTTATTGGAACTTTGATGTGTTTTTTTTTTTATTTTTCTTTTTGATTGGACCAATATTTCTTTGTAAGAGAATCGAGGAAGTATAATGTAAAACACGTGGTTCATTTGTTAGTTTAATTAAATTAATATTAAATCTATGCAACCTTAAAAAATTAAATACAAATTAATTGGTAGGATGTAAATAATTTTTTTTTAAGTATTTTTCTTTATCCAATGTGAGTGCTATCATATCGGATTTATATGGCCTTAAAAACTTAAGTGCGGACTAATTGATATCTAGTGAACCATTTTTTCTCCTATAATATGGATGCTAGGGGTAACTCAATGCTACGACAGGACTTTATGTATTACTATTTCATAGATAATCATTTCTTTTTATCCATTAACTTCCATATATTTAAGTTGGTTCTAGTCTAAAAGCTCATCTGCTAGTTCCATCTATTAATCCAATTAATATGTTAGTGGAATGGATTCATATTTTTAAAATTATTTACATCTAAATCGATTCTGATCTAAAAGCTCATTTATTGGTTATTCATTAATTCAATTAATATGTTAATGTAATGAATTCATGTGATTTTAAAATTATTCATCAACTTCTATATCTAAATCGGTCTTGATCTGAAAGCTCATCTACTAGTTTCATTTATTAATCCAATTAATATATTAGTGGGATGAATTCATATGATTTTAAAATTTTAAATAGAAAAAAATTAATAGTAAGTAAACTTAAATTATATATATATATTGTTGAACTATGTGATGTCCATGATAGATAACTCCCTATGGCAGTTCTCCGTAAAGAAAACTGCCTATGACAGTTATTGTTCAAGGAAAACAAAAGGAAAGAAACTGTTCCATAACTGCATGTGAACATGATTTTTTATGTATATATATTTAAAGAGAAGATAAGGGTCATGGAGTGATATAGAGTGTGAGAGTAATAGATTCTAAACAAACCAGAAAAGATAGTTTGGATTGTGAATAAAGGGGTAACACCACAGCCTAGCGTTCAATCCATCGTGGAATCGTCAAGGTAAGTAAATCCAATCCATTCCATTTATTCTTGCATAATTTAACATTGGTATCAGAGTCATATTGATGATTCTCTTGTTGATTTTTTTATTAACTTGATGTGCATTATGACATAAGAGTTACATATTTGAAACTAGATAAAGATATGCTCTTCTAAGTTTTAAAATGGTATATAGATCATTAATTTTGGATAAGTGTAGAGAAAGATATGCTCTCTTCCGAAAATAATTTTGAATAAGTGTACAGAAATATATGCTCTTTCGAAAATATCATCTTAAAAACTGTCAACTTGGATAATACTCGTGAAGCCAACTTTTGGTCTTTGTTCCGGTTCATATATAATATGATTCATGTAAAGTATATATGTATTGTGAAACTAGAGATCATAAACTTTCTAATGATATATAATGCATTATTTTTCGATGCCTACGGAGAGATATATGATTAGTTGAAAGTAGAACATTACATTTTCTTTTACACTATGCAATAGCATCAAGGAGAAAATTTAATGAACATAGAAGGGTTTTTTTTTTTTTTTTTTTTCTCATTGGAAGACCCCTGTTGCTCCCCCCCCATATGGTTGCCATGGACACGATGATCCCCTAGCAAAGCGATCGCAATTTTGCCCCTAGCAAAGCGATCGCAAGGAGGGGCACTAGCACCAAAATCTGACCCTGGTTGGCCCCAAGAGCAACGCTTACCTTCTCCATGTTGAAGCACGGATCACCATGTTAAAAGGTTGTCAAGCAGCACTATTTTTGTCTAACAAGTGCCAATTGCTGTGTTTCTTTCTAAGTCAAACTAATGTTGCAACGAACTAACTATCAAGGGCAGGGCAGCGAGTCACAAACAAAGGCATGGTTTCCATCGTTGTGAAGCAGAAACAAAATTCTACTAGCAGTTAGTTGCCTGTAATGTATGGTGGACTATATGATTCTTGTTTAGCATCCTGTATTCAGTGGTACATTGCAAAATCACATAAATCAGTGCTTCCCTGAGTGCTCTTTCCACAGACCTCAAACTTGCTTTGCTTTCCTCCACCATGATGGACACAAAAAATCAGTCAGTCCTATGACACTCTTAGTGCACTTTGGTACAACACACCTCTTTTCCCCACCATGGGCAACACAGAACCGAGTCCCACCATGCACACTCTTCGAACAACCACCAAGGAATGCATAACATTTTCCTTCAACAAATAAATCTGCTTCCAACTTTTGAGTCATGAGGCATGAAGAAAATTTAATGACTGAGTTGAGGGTCAGCCGGCCTACTATTGGGCCTGGACTATTTTTGGGCCTATGTATATATATATTTTATCTTAAAATTTTTCTAAAATTAAGTAGAATCTTTCTAAAAATTTATTGACATGATTGTGTCTAAATTTATTTCTATGGAAATAATTATATATTCTATATTAAATTAATATTTGGCTTGAGATTTTTTGTTTGTTTGTTTGCCTGACATGGAATTGCTTTTCTTTTCTTAAATTTGAAGGAATCATATCTCGCTTAAGGAGGATGATCAGCCTTAAAAAGTATAAAAAAAGAAAAGAGGGATAGAAGAATTCCTCGATCATCACTTAAGAGAACTCCCATAGCTTTGAGAATCGAGACGACAAGGCAAAGGCTTGGAAGTTTGAAATCAAATCTTGTCGAATATAGAATGTTGCCTAGACAGATACTTGTAGAGCATGTTAGGGTTATTAATAACAAGTTATAAGAGATTACATATAGTGGTCATGTACTTAATGATATAGAAAAGTATATAGCTTTGTATAAAATATTGCCACGAAGTCTATAAGAAAATTAGAAAAGTATGTACTTAATGAATTTTTTTTCTTCTTCCTTGTTCTTGTAAATATGTTTTCATGGAATAGTTTGTAATGAAAATATTTTTTTATGGGCATTACATGATTAGAAAAATTTAAGTGAATTCTCATTTAGAATTATATCGTCACAATTCAAATTAAATACCCATGAATTCTACATTTGAATATAGATGTTGATTGGGAACATAGTGAACTTTTGCATCTATATCTTATGAAATTTTTTTTGGTTAATTTAATTTAGAATTATGACTAATGAAGTGTATATATATATATATAGAACATAAATTGATATTACATTTACCTTTGTCTTTCTATAGTTTTGTGATTAGTCATGGCATCAAATATTATTGTTGATCTCAACAAAGGAGAGAAATTAAATGATGATAATTATAACATATGGCAATTGAAAATTCAGTATCTACTCGATGAGAGTGATGCTTTGGAAGCCATCAACAATGTAATGAGTGAGCTTCAAGAAGTTGAGAAAAATGTTAACAATGCCCAGTACATATGTGATTTAGCTATTTATAAAATATGAAAAAAGAAAGATTCCACTGCACGAGGAATCATGATTAGTTTCATGACCGATGATCTGGTTTATGAATATTAGCACTATCAGACTGCTAATGGCATGTGAATTGCTTTAAGAGAAAAATTTGGAAAAAAACTTCTATCTCCAAACTTAGGCAGCTAACAATAAAATTTGACACTTACAAGAAAATTCTTAACAAATCAATGAAACAACATTTAAGGAACATGTCAAATATGATAATGGAATTGAAATCTATTGGACATAACCTTACAGATGAGCAGCAAGTACAAGCAGTTATCCGATCTCTTTCTAATAGTTAATATGACACATAATCTTGAAACTTGAAGATGAGCACCTAGAGGCAGCCCAACCTAATGCACGAGCACATGTGGCAAAGCCGAGTTCTAAAAAGTTTTTTGGTTTTAAGTGCAAGAGATATAATGGACGAAATAAAGGAAAGAGTAAGAAAAAAGAGGCTAGTTAGGGACTAAAGAAAAAGAATAAGTTTTAAAAGCGCTACAGAGGAAAGTGCAGTGGTAAAAAAGATAAGACTAAGATGGCATGCTGCAATTATGGCAAACTGGATGACTTTGCTCGTAAATGCACTTAGCCTAAAAAGGTATTATCTCATCTTGCCTTCTTTTATTGTACTTCTATATCAAATATTTTTGTTTTTAATACTATTTTGCTTACTGAAGCACATCCTATGTGGACTGTAGACTCAGAAGACACAGACCATGTAGCTAGAGACAGAAACGAGTTTGTGAAATTTCATCGAATTTTTAAAAGAATGAAGTGAATTTATTTGGGCAACAATGCGAGGATAGAAGTAAAAGGAATTGATACATGCAAATTGGATTTGCAAGAAGATCGAATCATGTATTTACATGATGTCCTTTATGCTCTAGCTATTCGACAAAATTTGGTCTCTATTATTACTCTTCTAAAATTAGGATACAATTTGAATTTTCATGAAGAATATGTAAATATTTCCCATGGTACAATTTACCAAATTTAGCAATGATGATGCCGATATGAATTAATGGCATACTAGATTAGGACATATTGGATAAGATAAAATGAATAGACTTGCTCGTGATGGTCTAGTGGGATCAAACATAAAATTTAATCTGCCCACTTATGAATATTGCTTAAAAGAAAAAATGAATAGAAAACTATTTGGAACAACCTAATAGGGCTGATTACTCTTTGCAACTTGTATATTTTGATATTTATGGACCAATGAGTATTAGCGCATGACATGAAGCCTTATATTTCATTACTTTCATAGATGATTATAGTTGATGGTCATGTCTATTTGATATCCCATAAATCGAAAGCATTGGATTGTTTTATATGATATTTAAATGAGATAGAAAATCAATTAGACAAGAAGGTGAAAGCTTTAAGGACCGATCAAGGAAGAGAGTATCTATCTGAACAGTTTAAGAAATTATGTAATGATAAAGAAATTCTGAGATAACTGACCATTCCTAGAACTCTGCAACAAAATGGTGTTGCTGAATGAAGAAATAAGACATTACTAGACATGATCAGGTCTATGATGGCACAAGCTAGTCTCCCAAATAGAATATTTAGGAGATGCTTTATTAACTACTGCATACATACTTAATCGAGTTTCTTCTAAGTCAGTGTCCTCCATACCTTATGAGTTATGGACAGATAGGAAACCGAATTTGAGTTAGTTGCATTCCTTACATTCTTGATACTTTCCACGAATATGATAAAATAGGACCAAAAGGAAGGAAGTGTATTTTTATACGATACTCTGAAAACTTAAAAGGATATGTATTTATTGGTGAGGATTCTTATGAAAGGTTAACTGAAATTGAGCCCCAAGATGTCACTTTTCTTGAAGATCAATTTCCTAAAAAGGATGATATGGATAAAGGTTCTCATTTATATGAGATGGATGAACAGAAAGAGGTTGGTACAAGTCGTTCGATGGTTAACACTCAAGAAGTTATATTTAATCCTGTTCTTGATAGTAAGAACACAATGGATTTACTTCAACCATCTCAATTGAGTGGGAGAGTTGAGACTGAATTAGAACTAATTTTGATAGGTAAAAGCAACGATCCTCAATTACGAAGGAGTATTCACTCCAAAACTCATCAAAAATATTTTTAAATTGAAAATGAGGCTTATATAGTTACTCTCCAAGATGATGATGAACCTACAACTATCAAAGAAGCACTTGAATGTCCTACTAAAGAAAAGTGAAAAGTGGCATTGAAAGAGGAAATGGAATATATGACACTAAACTAAGTTTGAGATTTGATTGATTTACTGCCAGGTTGCAAAACAATTGGGAACAAATGGGTTCTCAAAATAAAGCATAAGACGAATGGTTCTGTTGATAGATACAAAGCTCGTTTGGTAGCGAAAGGTTATACCCAATATGAGGGTAAAGACTATAAGAAAAATTTTTTTATCTATTGTTAGGTTTACCTCTATTCGCTTAATTTTAGCTATAGTAGCACATCTAGATTTAGAATTACATCAAATTAATGTGAAGATAGCTTTTCTACATGGAGAGTTAGATGAGAAATCTACATGAAATAGCTTGTAGGTTTTTTGGTTAAAGGTCAAGAGCGCAAAGTTTGCAAGCTCAAAAGGTTAATTTATGGCCTTGAACAGTCATCTAGACAGTGGTACCTTAGATTTTATAAAGTAATTTCAACATATGATTTTAAAATAATTGATGAAGACCATTATGTTTATGTTATAAAGACGAATAACAAATTTGCAATTTTATCTCTTTATGTTGATGATATTTTGATAGCTAAAAATGACAAGGAGTATGTCATAACCATTAAAGGATGGTTGTCCATGAATTTTGACATGAAAGACATGGGTAAAGCAAATTATATAGGAGTAAAAATTAAAAGAGATCATTCAAAAAGACTTTTGGCTCTGTCATAAAAGAATTATATCAAAAGATTCTAGAATGTTTCAATATGAATAGTTGCAAACATGTGAGTACTCTTATATCAAATGGTGAAGCTTTGAGTCAAAATATGTGTCCTAAGAATCCACAAGAACAAAAGTAAATATCTATTGTACCATATACAAGTGTTGTTGGGAGTTTGATGTATGCTATAATGTGCACCCGCCTAGATATATGTTTTGCTATTGGGCTAGTTAGTCAGTATCAATCGAATCCTTATCTAGAATATTGAAAGCTAACAAAAGAATTTTGGGATATTTAAAAGGAACTATGGATTACTGCCTATGTTATCAAGGATCGAATTTGCGTCCTATTGGATATTCAGATGCTGATTGGGGAGGAGACATCGATCAACGAAAATATACATCTGGTTATGCCTTTTTACTTAATAAAGGTGCCATATCTTGGTGTAATAAGAAGCAAACATGCATAGCACTATCAACTATGGAAGCTGAATTTGTTGTATGTTTAGCTGCTATACAAGAAGCTATTTGGTTAAGAAGATTTTTTAATAATTTGGAAGTTCAAAGTGATGGTGTTGCACCAATCACTATTTATTATGATAATCAAGCAGTGATTGCTTTCACTAAAAACTCCAAATATCATAGTAAAACCAAACACATTGATACCAGATACTACTACATAAGAGACATCATTGGTAAAATAGAAGTGATTGTATAATATACTCCAAATATCATAGTAGAACCAAACACATTGATACCAGATACAACTATATAAGAGACATCATTGGTAAAGAAAAGTGATTGTACAATATATCTCTACGCATCAAATAGTGGCGGATCCCTTGACTAAGCCAATTCCAAGAGATGTTTTTATGGCACATATAGATTCTCTTGGATTGCATAGAATATAGATTGTATAATTTTTTTGAACATTATTGAGCACATATAATGTACTATTTTTATGATAATACAAATGAATGTTATATTCTTTATTTTTTATCATGATATATATACACATCATATATTTGAAGCTCAACAAAGTGATGTCACACAGGTTCAAAGATTGACTTACTCACACAAACAATCACCTCTAGTGCTCGGATAGCGAGTAGAGATAAGATATAATGTTAGATATGTCGCCTCATAGAGAGTATGAGATGAGATTGTATATATATATATATATATATATATATATATATATATGATAATCGGTTTGAATAGCCTACTTCCAAATAACTTGTGAAAGCTGGATATGAATTCTCAGTGATTGCTTGCTGAATGAGAGCACTTAAAGAATTCAGGTTAGGTGCTTGAAAGCGACTAACTAAGATCTGTAGAGTATTTTATTAGACATCGAAAAGTTACAAACACTGTAACACATGATTCATACCATGTGTGCTAGTTCAACCAATAAGGTAGTGGAAGAATAGATCCATATTTCTCCACTATGTGAGACTGATTGAGGTTAAATTAAAACTTTACAATATTACCCTTATGCTTTTTGCTGTTATTTAGCGTTCGTATTTAGTGTCTTGCTGTTATGAGTTGCAAAATTTTAAGTAGAAAAGGAAGACTATGTTCAATGTATTCATTGACTGGCCAATCTTGTTGCTTAAGAAAAGTTAAGACTCGATTATGGATACATAATCACATTATTTTAATATGCTCTTTGAGGGATTAAAGATATTTTTTATAAAAGGGATGAGTCTAGGGTATGTCGAGTTGAAACTATTAACTAGTTATTTTTTTTTAGGGTTAAGCTACTATGACATTCCTAATAGATGCATCGTAATATGCTTCCAAGTGCAGGTATACTCGCTAGATCGCACTATCCAACTATTAGTATGAAATTAGTGTTTAGGTTTCTATTGCATTTTTTCTTTTTGTTATTTTTCTTTTGCAATGAGGGTCTTACGTTGACCTATGTGACGCCTATGACAGTTATCCATGAAGAAAATGCTTATGGCAGTTATTGTTCAAGGAAAAAAAAAATACTCCATAACTGCACATGAACGTGATTTTTTATGTATATATATAAAGAGAAGATAAGGAACATGGATAGAATCTAAACAAATCAGAAAAGATAGCTTGGATTGTGAACAAAGGGGTAACACCAAAGCCTAGCATTCAATCCATCATGAATCGTCAAGGTAAGTAAATCCAATCCATTCCATTTATTCTTGCGTGATTTAACATATATATTGATATGGAATTATCCATGCATGAAAATATTACATGCTGCTTATGGTTTGAAGGATTCTTTTGGACGCGACTTTTCTTCTCTAAAGAATAAGAGGAAGTAACTCTGAACCTGAACAGAGACTATCGGTGTGCTCACATTGCTAAATTACCTTTAAAAAAAACCTATGCCTACCTATGGCACCTCGTCCCTAGCATTGTCTCAAGAATGAAAAAAATAAAATAAAATAAAATCAAGATTCTATAACGATTTCTTTTCTCCATGACTTATAACATGCCACATGTAAAGGCCGTCTGACCATGCCACTGCCATTAAAGTTCTTCCAAACATTGAGGACTGCTGTCAGATCAGCAAGCTTTGCCTTCGCACTGCGACAGCAATTTGCATGCACTGTAATCACTTGTTTAATGTCCTTGCTCTCTTGACAGAATCCACTAAAGAAGAGGGTGTCTAGGAATCTCACTTTCATGCCCAACTCCTTAAAGACTCCCTTACGTTGCATCAGAGACAACACATCTTGTTCTTTCATTCCTACTGAATTATTCCATGATCCATACCATGCATCGAATAGTGCAATGGTTTTGTTGTTTGAGGCCACAAAGTAAAAGCCAGTGTTGATCGGGTTGGCCTGGCTGAACGGCTGGCCGTTGTATCTATCACAGCTTATCTGCAAGTCTTCATCATCATGGTTCAACTTTGTGAATGGGTTCCTTAGCCACATGACATCCATATCCTGAAAGCAGAGACGAAAGGCATGCATGAGAGAAAAAGTAATGGCTTTGTTATTCGATCTACTCTATTTTTCTGAGAAGTAAATGCCTCATATATTTATTTTATGACAAGGGTGCTGGTTGTGTTGAGCCTAATACAAATTGCTTAGCTGTTGATCGCCAGATCCTTGAGTCCATTTGGTTTTAATCCTTAATTTGTTCAACTTACCGTGAAGATGAAGCTGTATCCAAGCTTGAGAACGTCTCCAAGGAAAAGAATTCTTTGCCACATCATGTTAATGAAACCATCAGACATGTAGAGCTGCTCCCTAGAGAAATCCACACCTTGTGTGGCGAGCTGGTAGCAATGGAGCTTTAGGATCTTGCATCGGTTGAAGGCTATCTGATCAACTGCCACAATGAGGAGGTGTTTGATCAAGTTCTCAGTGCCTTCCCCTTCTCGCAAGCTTCGAAGGAAGAGGTCAAGCATGCCATTCTTCCCTGCATAAGCCTTATTAGTACACTGATGATCAATGTCTTGTTTTCCATGGAGGCATCTTGCAGAGCTGTGTCTAGTTCCTCTTTGGAGGTAGCTTCTCTCTGTACAGAAACAACACACAGGTGGATGAAACTTGTGTTAATATTAGAAATAGAGCAATGCAACACTGGATCTTTAAGATGCCTAACAATGGAAAATTTATCATCATCATATGATGACTGGAAAATGGTCAGGTATATTAGCTTATAACTTTGGTAGCAAGACAATTCATATTATTATTTAGAATTTATATAGCTGATCCTAACTAATTTGGGATTAAGACTTATTCCAACTTATACCTGCCATGATGCATCATCGCATGCCTTGTGCACAGGCCATGTAGCATCTGATGTATTGTTAAATGCTTTCCAGACCTTGAGGATGGTTGTCAGATCTGAGAGCTTGGCTTTCACACTGCGGCAACAATTTGCATGCACTGTAGTCACGTTTCTGAAATCCTTGCTGTGTTCACAGAAGCCACTGAAGTGTGCTGTGTCTAAGAATCTCACTTTCATGCCCAACCGCCTAAAGCCCCTTCGGATTTCTTTTTGTACAGAATATCTTGTTCTTTCATGCCTTCAGAATTATTTCTTTCTGCATACCATTCATCAAAGAGTGCAATGGTTTTGTTATTTGAGGCCACAAAATAGAAGCCTGTATTGATGGTGTTGGAATCATCCATCGGTTGGCCATTGTATTCGTCACAACTTATTTGCATGTCTTCTCCATCATGATTCAACTGTGCAAATGGATTTCTCAGCCACATAACATCCATATCCTGTTAACAGATGGTGAAATTAAGAACCATGGAATCGCTATGTCCAGTTTTGTTTAGGATTGGACTTTTTCATAACAAGTTCATCTCTTTGGAGTAGCTAAAGAAACCAACAGTCAACCCAATTATCAATTAGCTATTATTGTTTGATTCATAAAAATTTGATTGTTCAACTTTGGCTTGTCAATATTCTATTTAGACTAGCTAAAATTATACAAATCAAATATGCTTTAGAAGTCATAAAAACATGATAAAGCCACAGAATGTTCCTTATTATTTAATCTGCAAAATATAAACTATGAATGCAAGAACCAAAAAGAAACTAATATTAGCACGGCTTAGTAAGGTCAGTTCTAAGTCTGAAATTTTGGAGCTGATGCCTTCGAGTTGGTTCTGCTTAGTTCCTTACTTCTGACCTGAAACCAATTCTGATTGAACCTGTTTCACGTTCTAGATTAGAACCAATCCAGCCAATCCATTCTCACCCTTACTGGAAGAGTATAGACAATGTCCAGTTTTTCTTCGCAATGAATTTTCTTCCTGTCAATCTGTCCTGGGATTATTATATGTGCAGTTCAAGTTTTATTTATTTAAAAATGTTGAACATTAGCAACATCTGCTAGCTCAGCTGGTTGGTGCCATCCTGCAAGGCCTCAAGTTCAAAATTTGAATGGTGTTAATAACCACAATGTTCTCAAAAATACATACTGAATGTTATATATTGCAGAGGCCAACTTATATGATTTAATTGTAGTCATTAAATTATGACAGAGATTGCGGTAAATGGTGATTGTTCTGAATCTTAGAGGTAAGCATTGGGCCGTGCCGTCCATAGGCAGGCACAGCCTGGCACAAACCGGGATGTCCCTTAGGCCGGCATGGCTCAGCATGAATCGGACTGTGCCTAGCATGGTACGATACTGCTACAATATCGAACTGTACCGACACGGCCCGTTAAACCGTGCCGGCATGGCCCGTTAAACCATGCTGGCCCATTGTGCCGGCTTGTCGTGTCATCCGCTAACCCGACGGAACTTGTCAAACTCTTTGTGTACATCCCAGCGGTGTCGTCCGCTAACCCAACGGAAATCGCCGATCCGGAGGCCACCTACAAGGACCTGTCTGTTGACGCAAATCACATCCTCGAATGTCCGCGAGCATCCGATCGCCTCCTCAGCGAGCCCGGATCCTCCGACGAGCTCCTCGCACTGGGAGCCTGCAAATAAGTCCCGAAAACCGAAGATTCCGGCGGGAACCCTCGACGCTCAAGTCAGTGCTATGGCAACATCCATGAACTTGAGGAGCTCGAAAGAGAAAAAGGGAGAGGCTCAAAGAAGAGCTCTTTATGAGCAAGAATGAGTTTAGGAGTTATGTGTTGAGTTATCCGTTACCTGGTCGGGGTTCTCTTACCCTTTTTATTGGTGCTTAGAGCCTATCAGTCTTGGGCATGATCACTTGTCAGAGCATTGATGATGGGGGTAGCACAGTGGGGCTGGCCTCCATGTGATTTGTCAGAGGTGCAGGCCATGTCCATCAAATATGGTGGTGCATAGTTGGTGGGTCAAGTTCCGTCAGAGAGTGGCCACTTGATTTGGATGGTTGCTGCAAGCTATTGCAGACTTGCAGGGCATGGGCGCTGTTACGGCACTTGCCAGATGTGTCCCCCACGTCGCACGTCTGTTGTCTGTGCGGACAGCGATAGAGCTAGTGGATCCCAAATGTGGCTACTGAACTGCTTGGGTGGTTGCTGAGGCCGACTGGCCGAGGTTAAGTTGGCCGAGGTATGTTGGCTGAGGCTGAGGCTGGCCGAGGTATATTGGCCGAGGCTGAAGCTGGCCGACTGAAACTGCCGAGGCTGAAGCTGGCCAGACTGAAGCTGACCGAGGCTGAAGCTGGTCGAGGCTAAAGCTGGCCGAGGCTGAAGCTAGCCAAAAGAGGGCCGACTTAGGTGGCTAACTGAAGTTCGACCTGAGTGCATCACCATTGCCCATGGGGTTTACTGGCCCCATCATGGTCGACTTTGAG
The DNA here is from genome assembly GCA_900491605.1 of Calamus simplicifolius. Taxonomy (NCBI): domain Eukaryota; kingdom Viridiplantae; phylum Streptophyta; class Magnoliopsida; order Arecales; family Arecaceae; genus Calamus; species Calamus simplicifolius. The sequence continues at coordinate 1,120,672 of UESW01004116.1, read as the reverse complement.
TTCCGACTCGACGGTCCCGTCACGATGCTCCCCGCTGACGAGCTCTTCTCTGACGGGAAGTTGGTGCCGCTGCATCCGACGTCGGCTGCTTCAAAGCCTCCATCCGAGTCCGCTGCCAAGATCCGGTCACGGAGTAGCTAAAGTCGCGGAGGAGGGTGGATATCGCCGCGGGATTGGACCCCTACGTCTTCTCCCCCAAGGCGCCGCGGTGCTCAGTCGATGGAGGGAGCTACTCGGCTTTAGAAGGCACAAAACCCGAAGCCCGATCCTCAGAAGCCCGCGGTGGTGCTTCCAAGAACACGAACTCGAAATCTCTAAGCATTTCCTCCATCGGAACTCTGATTGCCGCTTGCGGACTCGTCCCTGAACGTCCCGTTGCTTCGCGACTCGGACTCCGAGTCGGTCTCCATCCTCCCGATATCACTCTCCTCCTCTTCTTCCTCCAGGCCCGATCACGACGACCCCCTTAGGATCTCTCTCGACTCCGAGAAGCCGGCCCAGATCCCGAGCTCGCTGAGCCGGAACCCACCTTGGGTCCGGGTGACTAGGTCGAGGTCCGCCGCTGCCACCGCGGTAGGCGATTCCCACCGACGGCCAGGGTGGGCCCGATCCCAGTCCGATGGGTAGTGGATCCGACGGCGCCACCGCCTCCACTGCGGGGGTTGTCGGTGGATAGCCCGCGGATGAATCCGGCGGGGAAGATCGTGTTCCAGGGCTTGGAGCGGAGCTCGAGCAGCCCTAGGAGCTTCCACGGCAGGGAAGATCGTGCTTGGCACGGTACGGCTGTACCAGCATGGTCCAGCTGTGCCATGCCAGCACGACCCACCTGATTCGGCATGGTGGGCCATGCTAGATTTGAATTTTTTTTTCGTGCTATGTCTGGCATGGTCCGTTTGTTACTAAGCCGTGCCATGCAGATATGGCTAGGAGGGCGGCCCGGTGGGCCTGGGCCTAGGCACAGCCAGTCCCCAACTCTAGTTCTGATGTATTGCCATGACAACTTACCGTGAAGATGAAGCTGTATCCACGCCGAAGAACGTCTCCGAGAAAGAGGGTTCGTCTCCACATCATTTTGGTGAAATTTTCAGACGTGTAAAGGACCTCTTCAGAGAACTCAACATCTCCAGTCGCAAGCTGGTGGCAATGGAGTTCCAGAGCTCTGCACTTGTGAAGGCTGTCTGATCTACAGCAACGATGAGAAGGTGTTTGATCAAGAACTCGGTTTCCTCCCTTCTCTCAAGCTTCGGAGGAAGAGGTCAAGCATGCCATTATCCTCCGCGTAAGCCTTGTTCAGCTCTGTTATGATCAGGGCCTTGTTCCCCATGGAAGCTCTCTGTAAGGCTGTTTCCACTTCATCTTTTGAGGCAATTACTTTCTGGCCAAATAAAACATAACTGCATGAGCTCTAAGCTGACAATATATATTTCTTTCAAGACACCTTCTACTTTATCACTCTTTTTTTTTTTTATAAGACCAAATTGCAAAATATTTTATCCTTTTTTTTTTCTTTTTTGAAAATACTGTTGGGACTTGGGAGCATCACCAATCATGAAGGGGAACACCTCAAGGATTGGATAATAAAGTTCCTTGGAAGAGCGTTGCAGCATCCCACATTGGGGTTTGGGCTCTGTTTAGCAAACAGAGAGGACATCCACATAAGCAACTGGTTGCACTGCGCTCTCCCTCCCTCTGAGAATAATATTGTAGCAGCTTATATGTTGTGGATAGTGCCAGGAGCATTCGTTAAAGGGTATTTAATATTTTATATCCTACCAAAAAGAAAAAAAAAAAAAAGAACAAGAGAGTAGGACATTTGATGTCAGTGAATTTGATCATAATAATTGAATAATTTTTTAAAAAAAGAGTAATGCCAAGTGGCTCCAGCTTTTTTTTTTTTTTTTTTTCCTCATAGGAACCTGTGGTACCGTCGCATCCATCCAGCCACTGTTTTCGTGCAATTCTTTTAATAAGGGACATAGTCGACATGTTGCTTCCAACCTTCATTCCATACAATTTTGAGTTTTTTTTTTAATACAAAAATTCTTATTCATATTTTCAAGACGCTATTTTTATATAGTGAAATTGAATTGATTCCAATATCCTCTTGGATGAAGGATTAAGACGTAAATTTTTTTTCACCGTTTTACTTTGTAATGATAAGTTGGGATCCACGGTCACATAAAAAAAAAAATTCTTAAACTCTGGCCGTATATTATTCGGCTAAATATTATGGTCCCATAGAAAGACTCCCTCCTTAATTGGTTATCCCCTTATGCGCAGTTTCGTAGGAATAAAAAAAAAAAAAAAAAAAATTTCTTCAATCTGCTCTCTTCTACCATCATATGACCAAGAGGACTTACCGCATTTTGTGAGCGTTGGAAACGAAAGAACGCCATCGACACCGGCGGCGGCCACAAGCAGGAATATGTGACGACCGAAAACAGGAGGGCCGCGCTGGCGAGAGCCGCCCCACGGCCGGAGACGCAATCGGAAGAGAGGGTCATCGTCCCCCGCTCGAACTCAAAAGAGATGGCACCGGAGGGGCCGAGGCCGGTGTGCTACGCCACCAGAAAAGCGCTCCTCGGTGCCTACAAAAGCGGTGTCGAGTCATGCAGCATATCACGGGCTTCATGAATATAAACGCCAGTAAATTTACTGCGGCGATGCAAAGGTGGATGCCAGCAGGTTGGACGGTAGACGAATGCTGGAGGAAAAGATTTCTCCAGCCACCCACCCCAAGAGGAAAGAAACTTATAAGAAGAAATGAGCGAGGGTTAATATTTAATAAGACTTTCCAATTAGGGGCGGTACTCCCGCCAAATATAATGGTCAAAATTTTTAAATAAATACTTTTTAAATTTAAAAAAAAAGCAATTACAAATTGCGTATAACTTATCGAAAGGTTGAGTTTCTTTTCATTTTGCTATTTTCTTTTTGATCGATTTTTTATAGTAAAACGGAATATATATATATATATATATATATATATATATATAGAGAGGACTAATGATAAGTTTATTTATTATCACAATTTATCATTAAAATAAATATTAATTACTTTAAATTTATTAAGAATTGATATATATTTTTATGGATGTTTGCATGAAAGAAACCTATAGATGAAAAGAGTCGATTTTTGGAGTTTTATGGATGTTTGCATAAAAGAAACCTATAGATAAAAAGAGCTCGATTTTTTGAGTTTTATGGATGTTTGTAGGAAAGAAACCTATAGATGAGAAGAGCTCGATTTTTGAAGTTCAACGATGCAAATGACACTCAAATCAGGACTCGGTTTGCCTAAAAAAAAGAAATAGAGGATTTCGCATGACTAAGGCAGATGATGTTGAACTCGAATGGATTTGACTCTAACTTTGACTAGGAGAAAGCCTTAGACAAGCTCTATAAAAGAAGGACCTCAAGCAATAGTCTACAAAGCTCTTTTTATTCTTCTTTTATTAGATTATTGTATTTAAGCTTGGGAACAAAAATTATGGAGAGAATACTGGTGGCAGATATTCCAACTTGGGATGATAATGAAGCATATAATCAGGTTTTATCTTCTTTTATTCTTAATTTCTATGCAATAAAAATTATGCTCTTCTTTATTATATCTTTTGAATTATTTTTTTATCGAGGTTTTGATTTGGCATACACGGTTGTACCGTGATCTCAGGATACGGTCCATGCCTAAAAGAGACATATATGATAGATTAGATCCTTAATCTTGCAATTATTAGATAGTTTATACTACAAGGTACCGTGATCTCCTAATATGGTTTGATAAGAGATAAATTATTTTAATTTTAAATTTATAAAAATTATAACTATCAACATTGAAAAAAAAGATAAAACCTATTTGCATGGTGGATTCAGATTTCTGGATTACTTGTTTAAATTTTGTTAATTAATTAATTGTTATCTTTTAATAACCGCTATTCTTAATATAATCCTCTACATATATTTTTTTCTTTTACATAAAATAATTATCTTTGATCCCCGATGATACGATACCGACTAGCTATAGTAGTGAGTATGTTTTATTTTTGACCGCCAACAATAGCGATCAACTGTATATAGAAAAAAGAGGACCAAGATAATATGATAAATTTCTCTTTTCATCAAAGAGAAGTTATTAGATAATAGCTTTCAAAATGAACTAATAGAAAATTAGCTTTTATTAAATCATTATTATCATCTAAATTTAAATAAATAATAAAATTAAAGGTTATAATTATTATTTAGAATAAATAAATGATAAATTAATCATATAGGCTAACAAAATATTTCAAAAATGAAAGGGTGGAAGGTTTTTTTTTTTTTTTTTTCAAAAGAGTATGAGTAAAGAAAAAGCTTGCCGTCCATATATTATAAAGGCTTCTCAATTTAGCAAAAATATTGATATTAGAGAAGCTCAAAAATCAGAAAGAGTCAACAAAAGGATATATATAAATATAAAAAAGTAAAAGATAAAGATCGCATATTTGCATCTACTGGTTTCTGGTTTCCCAAACATCATGCAATCAGTACTAATCGAGACGAGCTTTCTTTCTTTCTTTTTTTTTTTTTTTTAGCCAGCCATTCTCTTGTTTGAAGCCTTTCCTTCAAAGGCCAGCCACGCGAGTGCAGAGCTTGTAACTTGGTATATATATGCATTTTTTGTCAGAAATTTTATTAATAGAAATAATTTTTCTTACTCCGTTTTCAATAGAATAATTTTATATAAAAATTTTTGACTTACTTACTTATATATTTTTTGTTTTAATTAAAAAAAATTAAATTGATAAATTATATTCGTATGGTGCCATAAAGGATTAGTGAAATTGGTTTGATCTTAGCCAAGCATGGAACAAATGATACTAGCTAGTACATTAATACTTAGGTTCTATTTGAAATAACCATCAACTCCAGCTCGTTAGAAAATAACTATTTCTACATTTGATGCAAAACAGCTACAATTAGACTTTTTTTTTTTTTTTTTCAAATAGCCGTTCTAAATAGGATCGCACGCATGTTTCGCGAAGTTTTTTCCTAATAAAATTGAAGCACACGATGAAGTTTAAATTCATGCGTGCATCAGTTGCTTGCTTTGAGCGAAGAATTTAATGGCAAACGCCTAACAACTACGCCTGAATCTCTTGTTATATAAAAATTAATGTTAGCTCAATCATGGTCCCAATCTTGGTGAAATTAAACATGGTTCACAAACGGGATCAAACAACCTCGTGACCAACTGCAAGTCAACTTGCATTACTATTAGGTTCAACAGCTGGATGGCGAACGGTAGGTAGTTGAGAAGAGATTCACATGCATTCCAATTTATGGTGACAGAGTGCAGCATTTTTAGACACATACTAATTGGATTGTACGTTATCTGCCATATGCCCATTTGCAAGATAGACATCTTCACGTGAATGCCATGGTTCTTGTGATACTGATGGTTTGTCCAGTTTATATATTTTCTATTTACTTGAAACTGACCTTGCTAGCATTGGACGTCCTTGAAAGCATAGCTAAAAATATTGGAAGTTATAAGCTTGAACCGCTGGAGCAGTTGACACACGACGTTTTGTCACCCTCTCAGACCGACACATTGGAATTAAGGTAGTGTTTGATTTTAAAATATTATCTCTCGATAAGTATACTGGATAGATTTTATAGGAATAGCTAAGAGAATAATCATCTTTTTTAAATAACAACTTTATCATCAATTGATAGCTCTAGTTATTCTTGAGTTTTCTAGGGAATAAGTTCAAAGGATAACCCATGTTATCCCCTCTGATTAACCTTTTTCAGATTTTTTTTTCTTTGTAGTTATAACTTTTGAGGATAAGAAAAGATATAGATATCCCTCTTATCTTCTATTTCAAATGCACCCTAAGAAACCTACCTAAGAAATCTCTATGATTGCAATAATTCATGGTGCATAAAAATTTCTTCTCTTTTATGAGAAAATTAAGAAGTCTCGACCCATCCTACTTTGTGAAGCGAGCGCGTGATGCCGTGCCCAGAATGTATTATTAGAGCAACCTGACGACCGCCCCTTGTTCAAAGTTTTTGCTTTACTGAGAGAAACAGCCGATTGTCCCGATGGTATGCAAAGCTCATGAATGTAAATAGATTAAAGTGAAAAAGCTTTTGCTGTAAAGACATTAGTTTGATTTTTCAAGACAAGAAAAATGAGGTATTAAGTGCTTATATATCTGATGTGGTTGACCACATCCTCTGGGCGGCAGTATAACACCTTGCGCAATTCTCGAAGCCGAATGAGTTGATAGCTCGTTTCTGGCGTCGGCATCCTCGCTTCAGCCCCTGGCTTCGGCCTCGGCCTCTAGCTTCGGCCTCATCCTCGCCTCGGCCCCTGGCTTCGGCTTCGGCCCTTGGCTTCGGCCTCAACATTGCACATTTTCCTAGTATAACGGAGCTGGTCTCGAATACCGAACCCAGGGATCTGAGGCACTAACTGCCGCATATCTTGCTCATCTATTTTACCAAGATCACGGGCAATTACCAACACACCCTGCAGTTGCCGATATACGCGGCACCCATTCGGCAACAACTCACCTGCCTGCTGTTCACGAAGCTCATCCTAACGAAGCATATTCGACGGTTACAATGGAACGAGGTAAATTTGACCCCTCGAACAGGTACATAAGAACTCCTAACTCGCAACGAGGAAGGGGAATCTCTACTCTCTGACTATAAAAAACTCATGTTCTACAAGCCACTGACTTGAGCGTCGGAGGGTCCCCACCAGCACCACCGGTCTGGGACTTTGTGCAGGTTCCCGAAGAAGAAAGCGCTCCCTTTACATTTCAGCGACTACTTCTGACGATCTGTGGAGATCCCGCTCACCGGTGCTTACCGCAAGTGGTTTGGCAGCAACAGATTGGCACGCCAGGTAGGGGGGCGGTAGACAGACGTTTACCTTCACGCATCTGCAACCCCTCGACTTTGCAAGGAAGAGGATGGTGACAACGCGAGCTCAGGAAGCTTCCACCAGCCATGCCACGGAATGCCTCCCGTGGGCTGAACAATCAGAGGCCAACACCCATGTTCCGCCTCTTGCACCATCACAGGTTGGCCAGTCCGATCGGCTTGACGTCCTGACTAGTAGGTACAAGATCTGATGACGGTGGTGCGAGGACTACAGGAACACTGCTTCGCCGCCATGCCTTTGCCACCTCAATCCCCTCCGCCTCATAAGGAGGGTCATGGAGCAAGTCAGCCTTATCAGGGCAGGACTCCTCCTGAGGCCTCCCATCACTCGCTCCCTGAACCTCTCCGTCGGAGGCCTCAAAGCGGCAGTGATCTCTCTCCTGCCATTCTGATCGCTCCCACTGGCGGCATGGTGAGAAGGAACCAAGACATGTGCACTCGCAGTCTTCCCCTTCCTCGTCTTCGGACTCCTCTAAAGAGGACACCGGCAGGAAGGCCGCCCGTCGGGCCGAACGGCGGCTTGATGAATATCACCAGCGATTGGAAGAGCTTAGTCACCGGATCGCTAGCCCTCACGGGATGGACTACGACCACTGTCCCCCGCTTTCTCGCTGCATTATGGAGGAGCCGGTCCCACCTCGGTTCCGTCTTCCCTAGTTGGACCCGTACGATGGCACGACGGATCCTCTAGACCACTTGGAGAGCTACAAGGTTCTCATGCAAGTCCAAGGAGCGACGAACTCTCTCCTGTGTGTGGCCTTTCCGGCCACACTGCGGAAGGCGATGCGTGCATGGTACTCACGTTTACCACCGCGCAGCATCAATTCCTTCAAACAGCTCGAGCGATCTTTCCTGGCCCACTTTGATGCATGCCGGAAGATTCCTCGGATGGCTGATAGCTTATTTTCTGTCCAACAAAGGAGTGGCGAGACCCTGAAAGACTTCGTCACTCGGTTCAAGGAGGCCGCGCTCGAAGTTTATAACTTGGAGTATTCTGTAGCCACCCTAGCCCTGAAGCGAGGGCTTCGTCCTTCTAAATTTGCTTATTCCCTGGATAAGAAGCCTCCCGGCTCCTATGCCGAGCTACTAAGCTGGGCACAGAAGTACATTCGTGCCGACAAAGCAGACTCTTTCAGGAGGGAGGCCGACAAAGGTTCTAGCAAGAAACCGACGCCCACGGAGCCTACTAGAGGACGACCCAAAAACTTGAGCCTCCTCATCGCTTAGACAACCGGCCTCAGACGCTTGTTCCCAAGGAGCAGTTCACTCCTCTCCTTGCTCCAATATCTCACATCCTATTGGAAATTGAGGAGGAGCCCTACTTCTGACGTCCACCCCCCATGAAGTCTGGGATCCCCCATAGCAAGGAGCTCTATTTCCGATATCACAGAGACTATGGCCATGACATTGAAGACTGTCGCCTCTTGAAGAAAGCTATCGAGGAACTTGTTCAGCAAGGTCATCTAAGCAAGTTCGTTCGGAGGGGGAACCCTACTGCCGCGGGTCCATCAGCACTTCCCGCGCCGTAGATTAGCATAGACAACGCCCCAACGGAAAAGACCGTGGCCATGATCTCCTGGGGGCAGGCAGCAGTGCAAAAAGACAGTGAGAGGAGGAAGAAGACTTTGTAATCCCTTTTTCCAAAAGGGATCTAGAAAGAGTAGTGAATAAGAATGATGATAGCGTCGTCGTCTCCATGATGATCGCTAAACACCCTGTAAAGTGGATTCTGGTTGATAGTGGAATTCAGTGAATGTCTTGAGTTATAATGCTTTTGTTAGAATGAATTTGCATACAAGTTCTCTTCTACCTGTCACCACTCCCTTGATGGGTTTCACTGGAGACTCCGTCAGGATGGAGGGTGAAGTCACCTTCCCCGTTACCGTCGGGACCTCACCGCGTCAGAGCACAGTTCTCATGAACTTCCTGGTGGTTCGGGTCCCACTGGCTTACAATGCAATTTTGGGGAGACCTGGCTTGAACCTGCTGGATGCTGTTATCTCCACCAAGAGATTGCTGGTGAGATTCCCCACCGATGAAGGGGTTGGAGAAATGAAGAGAGAACAGAGCCCACCACCGCTCTGCTTCCATTTAGCCCCCAGCCCGCAGGAGACGGTGTCAGCAGCAGCGCCTGAACCACTCGACCCTCGAGACTTGAAGAGGAGAGGGGAGCCAGCCGAGCACCTTCTAGCCTTCCCCTTGGGGAGGACCCAACGAGGACCATCCAGATCGGTGCACTACTTTTGGAAGAGGCGCGATCGGCTTCCTGCGTGCCAACTCGACATCTTTGCATGGTCATCATCAGATATGCCAGGCATCCCTAAGGAAATAATCACTCATCAGCTCAACCTCAAGCCAGAATGCCGGCCTATCCGATAGAAGAAGAGGAGTTTCGCTCCTGATAGGCAGAAAGCCATCGATGAGGAGATCCGCAAGCTGAGAGCTGCGGGCCATATCCGAGAAGTTTACTACCCCGACTGGTTGGCTAACGTCGTGATGGTCCGCAAGGCCAACGGGAGCTGGAGGATGTGCGTAGACTTCACTGACCTCAACAAAGCATGCCCCAAGGACAGCTTCCGTTGCCTCGGATCGACCAACTAGTGGACGCTACGTCCGGTCATGAGACCCTTAGCTTCATGGATGCTTTCTTTGGATACAACCAAATCAGGATGAACCCGGCAGACGAGGAAGCTACCTCTTTTATAACTGAGAAAGGACTATACTGCTACAAGGTGATGTCGTTCGGACTGAAGAACGTGGGGGCCACTTACCAAAGGCTAATGAACAAATTCTTTGAGGACCAGATCGGGCGCAACATAGAGGTATACGTAGATGACATGCTGACAAAAAGTGTCCGTGCCACCAACCACATCGCCGACCTGACGAAGACCTTCGGCAACCTCCCCCGATACCAGATGAGGCTGAACCCACACAAATGTGCCTTCGGGGTGACAGCCGGCAAATTCTTGGATTTCATGGTGACCCAACGAGGAATCGAGGCAAACCTTGATAAAGTCCGAGCCATCCTGGACATGAGATCTCCCATCAACAAGAAGGAAGTGCAACGCCTGACAGGAAGGGTGGCGGCCTTGAGCCGCTTTTTGTCGAGGTCTGCTAAGAGGTGTTTGCCTTTCTTCAAGGCACTCCGCAGAGTCAATGGATTCGAATGAATGAGGGAATGCCAGATGGCCTTCGAGGGACTGAAATAATTTTTATCCACCCCGCCACTACTGTCCAAGCCAAAGGGTAGAGAAGAGCTTCTTTGTACCTCACGGCTTCTCCCGAAGCTGTCAGTTCCATGCTGGTTTGCATGGACACCAACGGAACACAAAAGCCGATGTATTACACCAGTAAGGTGCTTCACGATGCGGAGACCAAGTATTCGAGAATCAAGAAGATTATCTTCGCGTTGATTGTATCCGCCCAGCGCCTTCGACCCTATTTTCAAGCTCATCCAATCGTGGTGGTCATGGACCAACCACTCAAGGCGATTCTCGCTCGTCCAGACACTTCGGGCCGATTGGTGAAGTGGGCGCTTAAGTTGGGAGAATTCGACCTATCTTTCCATCCCCAGTCGGCTATGAAATCTCAGGTCCTGGCAGATTTCTTGATCGAATGCACCTGGGGCAAGGAGCAACCAGAAGACTCCCATGCCAACCCCTTAACTCCTGGGACTGGAGAGGATGAATGGATCCTTCATGTGGATGGAGCGTCAAATTCCCAAGGGAGCAGAGCGGGCCTCATCCTGGCCAACCCAGATAGAATTGTAACCGAGTGCGCTCTCCATTTTCTCTTTCCAGCCACCAACAACCAGGCGGAGTATGAGGCCCTACTGTCGGAAATAAGATTGGCCCGTGAGCTCGGGGTGAAGCGCCTTAGAGCATTCACTGACTCCCAGCTAGTCACTGGCCAAATCACTGGAGAATATGAGGCACGGGATCCTACTATGTCCCGTTACTTGAGTATGGTGCAGTCATAAGTCTCTCTCTTAGCCTACTTCAACGTCAGCTACATTCCTCGGAGGGAGAACGCTAGAGCTGACGCCCTGTCCCACTCGCTACCTCGGTCGATGGGACATTGGGAAGAACCTACGTGGAGCATATGAAAGTCCCAAGCATCGAAGCCGCGGAGGAGATTCTACCGATCGAGCAAGAGCCTTCATGGATGGACGCTTATATCCGGTACTTGACTGACGGTGCCCTTTCTGAGGACTCGACTAAGGCTAGGCTACTCAAGAGATGGGCCCCAAGTTTTTGATGATGGACGGAAAGCTCTACCGAAGATCATTCTCGTACCCGATTCTCAAATGCGTCGGCCCCACAGAAGTAGACTACATCCTGCAGGTAATACATGAAGGCATATGCGGAAGTCATCTGGGGGGTAGAGCTCTGGTGTACAAAGCTTTGCGACAAGGATACTACTGGCTAACAATGAGGGAGGATGCATCTGAGCTCGTCAAGAGATGTGACAGTTGCCAACGCCATGCCAACGTCCAATGCCAACCGACGTCATAGCTGACCCCCCCTGGCTGCACCTTGGCCCTTCGCCCAGTGGGGTATGGACATCCTGGGACCATTCCCTTTAGCCTCTGGTCAGCGCAAATTCCTACTGGTAGCCGTCGACCATTTCACCAAGTGGATCGAGGCCGAAGCATTCGCCAAGATTACCGAGGGCAAGGTGAGATCCTTCTTTTGAAAATCTATAATATGCCGGTTCGAGCTGCCGCATACTCTCATCACTGACAATGGCTGGTAGTTTGACAACACGGCCTTCCGGGAGTACTGTACTGAGCTAGGCATTCATCAGCGGTTCACCTCTGTGGAGCATCCCCAGACTAACGGTGCGGCCGAGGTGACCAACCGCATTATCCTTCAAGGACTTAGGGCCCAGTTAGATACTGCAAAGGACGATGGATGGAAGAACTCCCCAGTGTGCTGTGGGCCTACCACACAACGTCGCGAGCCCCCATCGAAGAGACCCATTTCAGCTTGGTTTTTGGGTCCGAAGCCGTCATTCCTATGGAGATAGGTGTCCCAAGCCCCCATAAGAGTTGTACAGCGAGGGGGACAACCCAAATCAGCTGTGGGCTGACCTCGACCTAGTAACATAACTATGAGACCGAGCGTGGCTCCGGAAGGCGGCCTTCCATTAGTGGGCGGCCAGATACTACAATGCCTGAGTACGACCCAAGACATTCCGCCCTGGAGACCTAGCCCTTCAACGAGTTGAAATATCAAAGCCGACGGAAGGAGGCAAGCTAGCGCCAAGATGGGAAGGACCCTATCGAGTCAGAGAGGTGCTTCATCACGGAGCATACAAAGTTAAGGGCCTAGACGGGAAGCCCCTCCCCTGCACTTAAAATGCAGACAACCTACGACGGTATTATCAGTAGTTTGTTAATTTTCTTAGCTTGAGCCTGCCTGCTAGAGTACTATTCAAAATATTCTCAGTGACATGTTTTTGAGTGATCCTGCTTCTCCCTTGAAGCCCACCTCCGCGTCGACACTCCAAGCCCGAGTCTTCCCTCGGCACTCTAAGCCTTCAAGCCCAGCTTCGCATCGGCACTCCAAGCCCGAGTCTCCCCTCGGCACTCTAAGCCCGAGTCTCCCCTCGGCACTTTAAGCCTCCAAGCCCGGCTCCGTGTCGGCACTCCAAGCCCGAGTCTCTCCTTGGCACTTAAGCCTGAGTCTCCCCTCGGCACTCAAGCCCGAGTCTTCCATTGGCACTCCAAGCCCGAGACTCCGCATCGGCGGCTTAGCTCGACTCCGCGTCGGCGCCTTAGCTCGACTCCCCTCGACATCTTAGCTCAACTCCGCATCGGTGCCTTAGCTTGACTCCGCGTCAGCATCTTAGCTCGACTCGCATCGGTACCCTAGCTCGACTCCGCGTCGGCACCTTAGCTCGACTCCGCATCGACATCTTAGCTCGAGTCTCCCATCGGTACTCCAAGCCCGAGTCTCCGCGTCGGCATCTTAGCTCGACTCCGCATCGGTATTGGAAGTTTAACTCTTCAAAAGGCCCAACCCCACGTCTGTGTTGGCCTAGCTGTGCCATGGCATCACCCGACCTTGTGTCGATAGCCCCTTAATCGACTTCGCGTCGGTGCTACCCTCCGGTGTCGATAGCCTGCGATGTGAGGTCATTTGTTAAGACCACCAGGTCACGCAAATGTTGTTATTAGCTATGACAACCTACGGCCTTGATAGCGGCCGCTACGGCTTGTTCATATCCAATCATTGATAATTGGTTACGATGCAAATCAAATTGAGAATTGAGCGAGAAATTTTCATTGCTAATGAAAGTTACAAAATTACCGATCAAGTCGGACTTGATACAACGAAAAGAAAATTAAGGTTCGGCCGAGGTTGAGCCATCATCCTCAGGGACCTCATCTAGCTCCAACTCTTCAATCCCTTCGAGGCCGTAGAGCTTTCGGATTTTCTCCTTGCAGTCTTGAAAGCCGCCATCATATGCAAATGCTGTTGTCTCAGCCAGCTCCCTATTGAAAGCCTTGGACTTCCTAAAATCCTCCACGGCCTCGACGGCTTTCTTCTTGGCCTCGGCGGCCTTCTCCTCGGCCTCGGTGGCCTTCTTCTCGGCCTCGGTCACCGCCGCCCTCAGATGTTTTGCCTCGGTGTCTAGTCGGCGAGCAATTTCCTCGGCATTCTTGGCCCTCTCTCGGCCACTCCGATCTCAATGGTGGCAGAGTGCAGCCGGTGCTGTAGCAAGTAAATTTTTGCTTCGGCGGCTTTCTACTTCTCTTCTGCCACCCTCTGCTTCTCCTTTGCCACCTGAGCATTATCAAGCTCATTGGCCGCCTGGCGCTGAGCCACTTCCAGTGCCTCCTCCACCTTCTCAGCCCGGGCCAGGTTACGAAGTCGGGCAGCCTCAGCTTCGGCTTCAGCTTTTTGCGCCCGGGCCGTCTCCGCCCGGGCCTCCTCTAGGACTGCCTCGGCCCCCTCCGCTCTAGCCCAAACTTCTCAAATTTCCTCCACATATTGATCGAGGGTGGCCTCGGCCTGGGACCAAAGGTCCCTCATAGAGGTCATAGAGTTCAACGCTTGATCAAATTATTTGGTTTAGATAAAGAAATGGTCCCAAAAAGTTTTGACAATGGAACAATACTTACCCAGAGATGTGCCACGGATGCCTCTTAGAAGAAGGTAGACTTCCTTGATGTCGAAGGAACCCCTGCAGCTCGGGCACGAACGCATGAGCCGATGTCCTCTCGGCCCAGCAGCTATAGCGCATCAAAATAGACTGAAAAGAAAGGTCAATATTATCTCCCTCTGCTAACTTCACGGCCACAGGCGAGGACTCAGCCTCCGACCTTGCTCCCTCGGGCGCCTGTGCTGATGGAGACGCCTCGGCCACTGCCCCTTCGAAAGATAGGGCGGCTTCCGGGTCGGCCTTATAGCCGAATGGGCCGGCTCCGCTTAGGAGCTATAGGCTGTGGTGACGGCGCCTTGGTGCCCCATTCTGGGGAAGTGTCGATCAGATCGATTGGTGACAGAGGCGGTACTGGTGAAGGCGAATGAGGTAAAACCCTTTCACCAGCTTCATTCTGCCCTTGTGCCTCTTCGACCTCTGCCATTGCCGCCTCGCTTCTTTTAGGGCTTCTTTGGCTTCAGCCCTTTTCACCTCGCTCCCGCTCGAGACCTCTCCGACCTTAACCCTTCCCTCCATCTCGCCCCTTCCAGAGGCCTCTCCAGCCTTAATCCTCTTGGCAATCTTGGTGATGGCCCTCCTCTCGGTAGGGGCCCCATCTACCTTAACCTTCCTTTTCCTTGTGGCAGCCTGTCTTATCTCGCAAAGTGATGGTGCCATTCCTGTATCAAGGAAAAGGAAAGAAGAGTGTTAAAAAAAAAAGAGGAGAGAAGAAAAGGGAAAGGAAGGAGAAGGAAAGAAAAAGCGAGGTGAGTAATCAGCCACTCACCACTGGACGTAATAAGGCCGGTAAGACGGAGGTTCTCTTCGATTAAAAGCTGGTTGCACCGAGGGATGTCGGCAGTCAGAAGCTGCACAAATGCCATTCGATCCCTCGGGAGTACAAAAGAGTCTCTATTTGCGTTGGTGTTGGGTGTTCCCCAGATTCCACTCACCCCCTCAACGTCGGCAAAAAAGAACCTATCTTTCCAACCTTTGATGGATGTGGGAAGATATAGTCTAAGAATCCTAGTGGGTCTAGGAGTAAAGGACCATCACCCCACTTGCTTGCGAAGAGTGTAGAAGCTACGGAACAAAGAGATGCTAGCCTCTATACCATGAAAGTGACAAAGTACCATGAAGCCGACGATGGTTCGGATAGAATTTGGGACTAACTGTGCGGGTGCCAAGGAGTACCTATCTAAGAGGTTAAGGATGAAAGGGTGGATAGGTAACCGAAGCCCCGCCTTAAAGAAAGCTCCATACAAGGCAACCCTCCCGGGACGGGAAGAAGTTACCTGTCATCAGGAGTAGGGTAGGATAGACGAATGTTAGGAGGGAAACTATACTTGGCTCTAAGGTTCAAGATGTCTTGGGCCAACATGGTGGAGGCAGCCCATTCAGGGGACCCCTTGGCAGCAGTGGATGGACCGGCGATGGTCGGACGGTGCCGGGGTGGGGCCCGTCCGGCGGCCGAATGAATCCCAGCCGCGGGTCGTCTGGTCACTCGCCGTTGTTCCAATGGAGCATGGTCGAAGGATGAAGAGGACCAGCTAAGCTCCGGAGAAGGGGAAGGCTATGAAGGAACAGGGGAATGATCCCCAAGATCGGAAAGAGAACAGGAAGGTGAAGAAGCCATGAGGACTAACCTGAAGAACTTGAACTGAGATTGAAGAAGAAAGCTCGGGAGATAAACGGAAATAGGAGATGAACAGACGCTTGCAGATTCAAGGTGATAGATTATAATGCAAGAAAAGGTGAAAAGCATAGGATAGGGACAATTTCTCCCTTTTATACCCTCGTTTCAAATCATCTCGCCGATGTCCGGTTTGGCCATGTGCTCGCTTTCTATTGGAAGCCGCTCTGGCAACCACTCGGTGCGAGAAACACGAGAAACACCACCAATAAAGAGGTAGCTGTGACCTCACCGCAATGATGACGCCTACCTTTTTACAACTCTCGCTCGAGGAAAATCTTACCCAATCCCAACAGCCTAAACAAACGAAATGATGGGACGAAGATAAGCCACCTGGTGGATATTAACACCATTTTTCTGGCAACTATATGCCCACCCATCTCAGGGGTGGGAGGGCATCTGATGTGGCTGATCACATCCTCTGGGCGATAGCATAACACCTTGTGCGATTCCCGAAGCCAAATGAGTTGATAGCTCGTTTCTGGCGTCGGCATCCTCGCTTCGGCCCCTGGCTTCGGCCTCGGCCTCTAGCTTCGGCCTCATCCTCGCTTCGGCTCCTGGCTTCGGCCTCGGCTTCTAGCTTTGGCCTCACCCTCGCTTCGGCCCCTGGCTTCGGCCTTGGCCTCTAGCTTCGGCCTCATCCTCGCTTCGGCCCCTGGCTTCGGCCTTAGCCTCTAGCTTCGGCCTCACCCTCGCTTCGGCCCCTGGCTTCGGCCTCGCCTCTAGCTTCGGCCTCATCCTCGCCTCGGCCCTTGGCTTCGGCCCCGGCCTTTGGCTTTGGCCCTTGGCTTTGGCCTCGGCCTATGGCTTCGGCCTCAACATTGCATGTTTTCCTAGTATAACGGAGTTGGTCTCGAATACCGGACCCAGAGATCTGAGGCACTAACCGCCGCATATCTTGCTCATCTATTTTACCGAGATCACGGGCAATTACCAACACACCCTGCAGTTACCGATATACACGGCACCCATTCGGCAACAACTCACCTGCCCGCTGTTCACGAAGCTCATCCTAACGAAGCATATTGACGGTTACAACGGAACGAGGTAAGAACTCCTAACTCGCAATGAGAAAGGGGAATATCTACTCTCTGACTGTAAAAAACTCACGTTCTACAAGCACTGACTTGAGCGTCGGAGGGTCCCCACCGGCACCATCGGTCCGGGACTTTGTGCAGGTTCCCGGAGAAGAAGGTACTCCCTTTACATTTCCAGCGACTACTTCCGACGATATGTGGAGATCTCCGCCCACCGGTGCTCACCGCAAGTGGTTTGGCAGCAACATTATCTATTTTTTTTTAAAAAAATTATAATAAAAAATAAATTTTATCACATTTCATTGATAAGCAATTTATATAAAAATATTATATAAATTGTTTTTATATTTAGTTAGAGATAATTTTACATGAAAAAGTATTAATTTAACGATAATACTCTAGAATAAAGATTGTATAAAAATTAAATGAATCATTTGAGGAATTTATTTTTTTAATTATTTAATTGATAAATATTATAAGAAATAAAATAATTAATTACATTATTGCTCATCAATATTATAAAAATAATATTAATTACAAACATTAAATTTATACAACAACAACAATAATACTTTTGGATGAGAGACCATGTAAACGGTGGTTTTAAACAAAAAAAATAAGGGCTAATGAACTATTAGATGGATATAATAAAAAATAAAAAAAATATTTAGAAATAGTTTTGGGCTTTGATGTTAAAATATATGATAGAAGAAAATAAATAAATAAATACCATTGTTATTTGGCATTTAAGGAGAGAAAGGAAAAATGTATGGACTTAGGTATAATTTTTCTTTCTTTTCGACAAACTTTTTTTTTTCAAGAAAAATATCAAATGAGCCCCTGTTGGAGCGATCACTCATGTAACGGAGCGCAAAACACGTTACGGAAAGGTGGGGCCGGCAGAGTTCCCACAAACTAACCGCAGCGCAAGTAGATGCTGACCGTGCGTCCTAGCTTGCCGTCCACGGCCAGCCGTGGTTTGCCCGGAACTGTTGAAACATATTTTTATTTTTGGCACAAACTTCATCCTACAAGTTGTTAAAAATTTAATTTAAAAATTAAAATTAAAAAAAATAAATCATGCTTAAACCAAAGCATGTTAGACACTGTCCTAAAAACTAATTTTTATCACTTCATGCAGGTTGTAGGCGAACTATTCCCAAGATACAAAGACTCGATTCGATCTCAACCTTCTACTATGAGCACGATGAGTGGAGGGACAATGCAACAATTCCTTCATATGTGCGACACGATTGTATCAAGGTACAATCCAACGATTCCTTCGTATGCTCAAAGAAAAAAAAATGATGAATATAAAATAATAAATTAATTAATTCAAAATAAAGAGATAAAGATTTTTTTTTCAGAAACGCTGGCCAGCCCACACTCCATGTGAACGTGAACACTCGCATGGGTTCTTTATTTATATTTTAATTTTTTTTTCAATAATTTCTTATAAAAGTTAATAAATAAATAAATAAATAAAATTAATATAATATAAATTTTAGGACATTTATACTACACAATAGATGAGGTGTTCTATGGACTTGAACCCCACTTGTCGATTAAACCTTGAACTGGGTCATTGACTCAGACTTCTACTAATCACATACATAGTATGGATCAATTGATTTTAAGCGGTCAGCGCATATTAAAGGCCTTGCGCTTAATACCTTGATTTTTCATAAGAACTTCTTAAGGTTAGCCCAAACCTTTAATTATAGCCTAATATGAGAATTCTCATATAGGTGAATCCTCCAAGGGTATTTGTGACTAATACCCCGTAGATAACTTACCTTAGATCGATTAAGAGTATAACTCAACCTTACATAGATTTATTTTGTCACATTATAAGAGCACTCATCATAGGAATGTGATGAATTTTTTT
Organism: Calamus simplicifolius; assembly: GCA_900491605.1. Taxonomy (NCBI): domain Eukaryota; kingdom Viridiplantae; phylum Streptophyta; class Magnoliopsida; order Arecales; family Arecaceae; genus Calamus; species Calamus simplicifolius. Next base: position 1,101,969 of record UESW01004116.1, on the reverse strand, counting down.
CAAAAAAATTATGCTCTAACACGATCACTCAATTAGTTTCGTTTCTACCATATTGAACATCTTTTATGGAATCTTCAATCACTGAGGTTGGGTATCCACTGCTGGTGATCAAATAATGGGTTTAAGTCCCATCCCCTCGATGATTCTAGGACTCTACTCCTAGATAATTTTTGGTTAATTAATCTACCAAATTCTTCTAAGATCTAAGAGATAACATTATTTTTGGACTTAAAAAAATGCATAATTGCATTAATTGACAAATGATTTGTAGATTATTTTCTTACTTGAGAAAGCATTGACACTGATATGGGATTCAAAGATTGCAAGACAAACAGGGAATGGACTTCGAAGAGCTCTGGTTCTCTGCTGACTCCAGCTTTAAGATTCCTGCTTCGATTATTGTGCTTGTGATCTCCGACGATCCTCGCCGTGTTCCATTGTCTAACCCTATTGGACCATGGACAATACTATCCCCTCTACTCTCATGTTGTGGATGGAATTAAGACGGAGAGTAAGCCGTGGAGGCAGGTTGCTAAAACCCATTTTGTATGGATTGCTCCATCCCCTTCTTTAGCGGAGGTGGCGGAGCTGAAATTAGAGGTGGGCACTGGCCATACCTGGCACGACACGGCCCAGGCCCATCGTGCCTCTAAAATTACTATGCCGTGGCACGGCCCAGTGCCTAGGCACAACTTGGCACGCCAGTGCCTAGGCACTGGCTGGCGTGCCTAGGCACAACTAGGCACGCTAGTGCCTAGGCACAGGCGTGTGCCTAGGCACGCCTATGCCTAGTGCCCAGGATGTGCTGGGCCTGGGCCGTGCCGGCACGGTGGGCCGGCCCAAGCTAGTCATGGGCTGTGCCGTGCCGGGTCAGCGAAATTTTTTTTTGAGCCCGGCACAACACAGTTTATTGGGCCGTGCCGGCACGACCCATGTGGGCGAAGGCCGTGCCGTGCCGTGGGCGGCATAGCCCAGTGCCTACCTCTAGCTGGAATTGCACTTTTCGGAGGTAATCCAAGTGCCTATTAAGGCATTGGAGGCTGAAGCAACTGGATGGCAGAAGAAGGCCATTATCGCAAGGAGCTTTCATCGTTGGGTACAACCGAAAGACATTATCAGGGAGTTCCGGTGTGCTGGGATCCATGGTGGAATTGAAGCAGCTTGCCTATCACACAGATGCTATATTTTCAAATTCTCCGAGCTCAATGTGAAGGAGATGGTCTTGGGGAGGTCGTGGACTGCAAATGGTCAACCCATTGCCACTGAGGGATGGTCTCCAAAATTCATCCCATCGTCGGATTCAGTAGCATCAACCCTGCTTTGGGTAAGGCTTCCTAATTTGCCATTGGAGTTTTGGGTAGAGAAGATCTTGTGCACAATCCTTGCTCTGGCAGGTGAATTTATATGCTCCGATTCCTCTACCAAAGAGAAAAGCAGAGGTGGCTTCACCCGAGCTTGTGTCAGGGTTGATCTGCGCTGGCCGCTTCGGCCGGGAGTCAGGGTTAGGGGCACTCGAGAGCCATTCTGGCAGCAATACGCTTATGAGCACCTCGAAGGGATCTGTCCCAGGTGCGGATCCATTCATCTAGACGGATCTTGTTCCGCTAGCTCTTCATCCGCTATTCCTTCTTCCGATGGATCCAAGTTTGGTCCTTGGAAGGTAGCACTTAGACAACGGAGATCGTCCCAAGCCCCACCACTGGAGATGAGGAGGAAGACCCTGTCTAGTCCTACCCCTGGTCCAGTCCTTCGACCAAAGGAGGGGTGGCAGGAGCCGGTCAAGGTAGCACGCCGGAGGTCCAAGGTCACTTCAAGTCAGTTGGGATCCCCTATTTTTGCCTCTGCCCAGGTATCAATGGATAAGAGGGATGAGGTGGGCGTGCCGGTCATTTTTGGGCGTGTCAGGCTCCCAGGGTCTGTGCCTGTGACTAGTCCTACAACTCTCAGGAAATAGAGATTTGTGAAGTTCAGCAGCTGAACTCTTAATTGATCTCGAAGAACCCATTTGCACTGCTAGGCTCAAATAAATGGGTGGGTCGGCTCAGTGGTAGCAAGGATGCTTTCCCTAGCCTATCAAAGAGGGCCAGGCCTGCGGAGATTCAGCTTCATCGAGTTTCCACTAAAAATGATAAAAGAAAAGGGAAAATAACTACACTTGGAACAAAAAGAGTGCAGGATAAATTCACCCTTACAACACCCCCAGACTTGGATCAAGGCACTGCTGCCTTGGTGATCCAGGGTGCTAAATCCACCCGAAGCTAGGGGTGACTTCGGTAGGCGAGAACGGTGCATCTGATCCGTCAACCCAGCTAGGGAGTCAAAGTCATGAGTCTACTGTCTCCTGCTTAAAGGAAGTTATTATGGGTATTGGATAGGTTTCTCAGATGAGGGCTATAACCACCTCGGGAGCAGAGCATGCTGAAGTTATTGAGGGCACACTGCGGATGGATTATTTTAGTGTGAATCTGGAGGACGGTAACTCGGTTTTTGGGTGCCTTCTTGTCACTGATATGTTGGTGGATAAGTCTGGGGCCCTACCCCCCAACTATAATATGAAGATCCTTATTTGAATGTTAGGGGAGCCCGAAAACCCTCGTTCCGCTCCTCTTTCGGAAGATTTATGTAGCTTCATAGCTGTGATATTTGCATTCTATTAGAAACCCGTCTGTTAGAGATAATTTAGTCTGGTTTCAGAGATAGATTGGTAGAACATGGTCTTCGTATGCAGTGGAATCCTTGGGCCTTTCTAGTGGTATTGTGGTTCTTTGGTGCACCATTGCCAGCCATGTTGATGCCTTTCATTGGTGTCACCAGCAGGTTGCTGCTATTATCTCTGAGGAAACTTTTGTCTTATGGTTTCTCTCGAAAGTTTATGCTAGCACTGACTTTCGGAAAAGGTGGGTTCTATGGTTTGAGATTCTCTCTCTTCTTGACAAAGATTGCCCTTCCCTTATTGCTGGTGACTTTAACTGTATCATTGGGGCCAGTGAGAAATGAGGGGATAGACAGGTTGTTGATTCAGCGGAGATAGTAGAGTTTAGGTCATTTATCTCCTCTGTTAGGCTGCTTGATTTAGGGTTCTCGGGCCCTCAATTTATATGGTGCAACAACTGCCAGGGTTCAACTCGAGTCTGGAAGAGACTGGGCAGGGCTTTGGCCATGGATCAGTGGCTCTAGATCTATCATTCTGCTACTATAACTCATCTTCCAAGGATTGCTTCAGACCACTGTCCCATCTTGATATCCAGAGGTGGAGGTGGTGATAAGTCTATTTATTATCTCAATTTAACTAGTAAAATAAATATTAATTACTTTAAATTTATTAAGAATTGATACTTTTTATGGATGTTTACAGAAAAGAAGCCTATAGATTGAAAGAGCTTAATTTTTGAAGTCCAACAATGTGGCTGGCACTCAAATCAAGACTTGGTTTGCCCAAAAAGGAAGACAAAGATGATTCCGCATGACTTCCGATGCAAACTAAGGCAGGTGATGTTGAACGGATGGCTAAGAAATTTTTTCATAAAATCTGAACGATCTTGAGCGCTCGATTGACTCCAACTTTGACTAGGAGGAAACCCTAGACAAGCTCTATAAAAGGAGGGCCTCAGGCAGTAGTTGAGGTGAAGGAGTTTCTACAAAGCTCTTTTTATTCTTTTTTTAGATTATTGTATTTAGGCCTGGAAGAGAAAAATTATGAAGGGAATGCTGGTGGTAGCAATGCGTGGCTAGATTTCTTCAACTTGAGATGATGATTAAGCATGTAATCAGATTTTATCTTTCTTTTTGTTCTTAATTTCTATGCAATAAAAATTATGCTCTTCTTTATTATATCTTTTGAGTTATTTTTCTGATCGAGGTTTTGATCTGGTATTACAGCCTGTACCTTCTATCGACATAACATAATCTCAGGATACGGGACGTGTCTAAGAGAGACAGATCATAGTATGATAGATTAGAACTTAACATTGCAATTATTAGATAGTTTATACTCTAAGCAGACGTGCCGTGATCTCTTAATATGGTTCATGCCTGAGAGGAGATAAATTATTCTAATTTTAAATCTGTAAAAATTATTACCATTGCAACATTAAATAAAAGAAGATAAAACCTGTTTGCATGGTGGATTCAAATTTTTGAGTTGCTTTTCTTACCGTTTTAATTTAATTAATTAATTAATTATTATCTTTTAATAACTGTTATTCTTAATATAATCCTCTATAGATAAATTTTCTTTTTCTTTTTTATGAAATAATTATCCTTGATCTCCGAGGATACGATCTCGATTCATCACTAGCTATAGTAGTGAGTAGGTTTTATTTTTGAACGCCAACAATAACGATCAAATTTTGGCGCCATTGCCGGGGATCCAGGCACGATTAGTTCAAATTTTTTTTAAAAAAATTAATTACCATAATTTTTTAATTTTATTCTTATTTTTATTTTTTTATTCTCTCTTATTGTTTCATTATTATTCACGCTTCTATATAAAAAAGGAATAATTTTTTTATTAGATAGTTATTGCTCTCTTTAGCTTATTGCCTTTTTTGAGTTACCTTAATTATTATATTTTTTAATTTTCTTTTTAATATTAAAAAAATATTACTTTTCTTCTTGTCACAAATCCATTTTTAACCTAATTAACTTTTTTTAAATTAACTTACCTTAAAGAACCTAAAAGAAAATCTTAAGACACTTTTCATAAAACAATATGAATCAAACCACATGCCAGTAAAATACAAAGATCCATGGTCACCTACTATTTCATGCATTATATCCATGCTGATTGAAATCAGGCTCTTATCATTTTGGTGCCCAAATGTTCGGATGTGTTCTTTTCGCTTCACTTTTAGCCCATCAGTCTTTGCACTACCCTGTACAAGGTCTGTGCCCGGCTATACCCAATCGTATGAGGAAGGTCATACCCCACATTATCTCTGTGCAGTAGGAAGCTTTTATCAGATGGCGTAACATCTCAGACAATGTCCTCATAGCATAGGAATTCATGCATGATCTTTGTAGATTATCTGGTAGACAGTGTCTTATGGCTGTCAAGCTTGATATGGAACGAGCTTACGAAAGATTGAGTTGGACCTTTCTGCATCTTACTCTTCTTGAATTTGGATTTGATGGGCTGTTCATTGTCTGGATCATGGCTTGTATCCATAGGCCATCCTTCTCGCTTATCATTAATGGTAGCCAGACCGAGTTCTTCCATTCTGTTATTGGGCTATGCCAAGGATGCCCGCTTTTCCCCTTCTTGTTCATCCTTGCTGCCGATGACTTATCGCATGCTCTCTACTTGGCACAACATGATTTTTGCATTGCCCCATTCATGCCGGGTTCGGATGGGCCTCCAGTCTCTCATCTTCTTTTTGCGGATGACTGCATCTTGCTGGGCCAAGCCAGTGTCCGTAATGTGACCACAATGCTTCTATTGTTCAGGACTATTGTCAGGTCTTGGGGCAAAGGGTCAACCTTATGAAGTCTATGGTATGCTTCAGTCCAAAAACTCCCAATGCAATGAGGGAAGCCATCCTTCATTCTTTCGGCATCTCCAATCAAGCTGACTGACTTACATATCTGGGGATTCCTATCACCAGAAGATGGCCATGCTGCAAAAATTTCAGTGCGCTAGAGCGTCGGGTCTGTGAGCGCATCGATGGCTGGCAGGTAACTGGGTTATCGATGATGGCGAGGATCACCCTCCAGAAATCGGTTTTAATGTCCCTCTCTCTTCATCTTCTATCTAACACTACCATCCCGATTACTTGCCTAAAAAGGATTGAGAGATACTTTCGAGACTTTCTTTGGGCCTCGATGCAGGATGGTCATAGTATTCATCTACTGGCATGTGATACTGTTTGCATACTGATATCTGAATGTAGCCTTTGTATCTAGTCTTTGATTGTGATGAGAGAGGCTATGCTTGCTAGGCATGCCTCGAGGTTTATACTTGATCCACACCGCTTCCGAAGCTTTGTCATGCATGCTAGATATGGCGAGCGGACTGCTGCTATGGATTTCTAGTTCTTCCGTGGTTATTCTTTTTTCTGGAAGGAGGTTTGCAGGCTTTCGCCGGCTCTCTTGGACAACATCACGTGGATGATTAGAGATGGTTCATCGGTGGATGTTGTCTAGGACACGTAGATTGCATAGCTCCCTCTCTCACGCTGGCCTACTTTCATCAGTATAGATGTTTCTAGTAGTATGAGAGTCTCTGATATGATTTCTTAGGATCTTTTCTTTTGGCATATGCCAACGGTATCCCTATTTTTTGGTGAGGAGCTTGCTCATCGGATTCTGTCTATTCTGTTTGTAGCAAGCCATGCTGATGATGCTAGATTATGGAAGAGATCATGTCTCTCTAATGCTCCAATCAGGGATCTAATGAAGATCTTTAGACCTCAGCATTAGTATATGAGGGAAGCAACGTGGATTTTGGAAGCTTCTCATCCATCCCAGGATACAGCTCTTTATATGGAAGCTTGAGTGAGAATGTTTTCCTACTTTCTTCCTGCTCTAAGGTAGGGGTCTGTCTATCCAGGCTACCTACCCATTCTGTGGTCAGAAGGAGAAGACTATTGATCATGCCATCTTCGTTTGCCCTAGAGCGAGACAGATTTGGTATATAGTGGGATACTAGCCTAGGGAGGGGGATACATTCTCTTGGCGGACCTCTTTTCTGTGTGATATCAGGAGGGATAACCAGCAACAGGGCATTATTTTGGCTGCCACTACCTACCAGATTTGGCTATCTCGGAATCAGCTCATATTCACTGAAGATGCAGTTACCCCTCAGAGGATTGCTCGGAAAACCTTATCTTTGGTGGTGGAACATATACTCCACTATACTGCTCATGATTCTGACAGCTCTGGACATTAGGGCTCCCCTACTGTTGCGACAGTGAATCGGTATATGGTTTATATCTCTTGGGAGCCCTCCCAAGGTTTGTCAAAATCAATTTCGATGGGAGTGTACAGGGCAGATTAGCGGGCTCTGCTTTTATTATTCGAGGGGCTGATGGAGCTTTGCTAGCGACAGGATGATTTGGGCTCCTTGACTCCTTGGTTCATATGGTAGAGCTTTATGCTGCGTGGGCCGACATTTTCTACACCATCAGGTTTCTTCATGCTCGATTCTTTCTATTGATGGGGACTCGTTGATTGTTATTCGCTGGATTCGATGGGATAGCCTTGGTCATTCTCCAACCAACCCTCTGCTCAAAAATGTTTGGTCTATTTTATGGGACGTACACAGTTTTCAGATCAGACATATTTATAGAAAGGCCAACACGGTGGCCGACTGGATGGCGGTCTCTATGGCCCACCACTCTGGTTTTTGGTTATGGCGATAGGGTGACCTCTGTCCTATTATTCTTAAACAAATTTTATATTCTGACTTATCTGGACTGACTCGTACTAGAATGATGTGATCACCCGCCTGTGCCAAAAAAAAAAACTTTGCAAGATTCCCAAAATCCAAATGCCATAAACACAACAAAACATGCATGGATCAAATATCCATGCAATTATAGGCATATATTAAGCTAGTATACCCACTGTAACATTTATGCATATATGCATGATGCATTTAACTAAAATGACAAGTCATTCTAAGTTATTTCTAATTGCATAAAAAGAAACTAAAAACCAAACATTTCTATAAATCTAGTCCTCCGCGTATATCTTTCCTATGGTTTATTCGTCAGGACAGTCAGAGGAATATCCAGCAGCAGGATGCTATTTGGGCCTATTTAGCCTATTAGATATGGTTATCTCGGAACTTGCTTGCTTTTACTAATGATATTATTACTCCCTATAGGATAGTTAGGAAAGCTCACTCTTTGTTAGCTGAGTACACACTCCATCATTTTACTTTTGATTTTGATAGCTTTAGCCTCTAGGGCTCCCCTACTGCCTCGGCAATGTATCGACATACGATTTTTATCTCTTGGGAGCCCCCACCTTCAGAGTTTGTCAAAATCAACTTTGATGGGAGTGTTCGGGTAGACTTGCAGGTTTGGTTTTTGTTATCCGTTGATCTGATGGAGCTCTGTTGGTGGCGGGGAGACTTGGCCTTCATGACTCTTCTGTTTATATGGCCGAGCTTTATACTGCTTGGGCTGACATCTCCTATGCCACTCGTATCCTTTGAGCTAGTAGTCTCTTTATCGAGGGAGACTCTTTTACTGTCATACGATGGCTCAGATGAGATTTTTACGACCACCTGCCAATAAACCCTTTGCTCCACGATATCTGGACTACCCTTCAAAATGCTCATAGATTTCAGATTCGTCATATCTATCGGGAAGCCAACTCTACAGCTGACTAAATAGTTGCCTTTGTTTCTCATTACTCTGGCTTTTGGAGCTGGAAGCAGAAAGAACCCTGCCCTATTGTACCAAAACAAATCTTATTTTATGACATGTGGTTTGACTCGCACTAGAATGGTGTGATCACTCATTTGTACTTTAAAAAAAATATATCTGCAAATTTGCAACTAATAGAGCTGTGCACGCGCGTACGTATGGATTTTAAGGAGTTTAGTCATTTTCAAGTGAGAGATAAGATCAACATTATTACATCATCATCAGTATGATTACAAAAAGCACCAGATCACCATGAGAAACATGATAATTACATAGGGACATTGAAATATGCGGCTTTCACTGCTATATCTTAACAGTTGGATCAAAGGCTTCATCCAGATACAATCCAATTAAAGAGTCAGATGAAGTGGTTGGTTCAAGTTCAGACAACAATTGTCGACACAACCTAGCTTACAATGTTGAAGTTTTCATGAAAGAAAAATGGCTCAATGGTTACAGCATTATAAAAATATTAGTCCTTAGTTGTTAAAAAATGCTTTTGTTCTTTACAAAAACTTCTTTCTAAAAATTGTTAAAAATTTAATTTAAAAATTTAAATGTAATAAAATAAAATAAAATAAAAAAGATATGAATCGTGTCTAAACTAAGACGTATTAGATATTGTCCTAAGAACTAATTTTCATCCTTTCGTGCAACTGCAAGTTATAGGCGATCTATTTCTAAAATACAAATGATCGATCCGAATCTTCTACTACGAGCACGATTGCATGGAGATGCAACCCAATGATTTCTTTGGATGCCAAAAAAATAATAAATATAGAATAATAAAAAAAATTAAAAATAAAGAGAAAGAGTTTTTTTTTTTTTTTAGCAGGCTTATGAATGAGATACAAGAACCAATTCTTTACGATAAATCTTAAAAATATAAAAAATATTTAGGATTTAGATGCTCTTAAATTTTATTTTTTTATTATGTTAAAATCAAGCGATCTTTAAATTATTTGGCCGTTCTGACCGTTCAAGCGCTCGCGTGGGTCCCTTATTTTTTTTTTAATAATTTTTTTCCAACAAGAACGAGTTTTCACCCGTGAAGCGAACTGAAAATGCCACGCCTTCCGCTTTGCTTGGGAGCAACGGGGCCAACGCCGGACCGTAGAACCCCGTGAAGACTTCTCAAAATTATTTTTGTTGTCGGTAGTGACAGCAGAATCGAAGAGAAAGGACTTGGGCTAACTCAAGAAAACAAAGTCAAGTTTTGAGGTCGGAAAATTTTTAGAATAAATCATTCAAGGTTTGATTCAGTTTCCTAAGAAATATAACATCTAATGATCAAGAACTTACTAGCATGCCAGGTCAGTCCGATTGATTAATAATCATGTGTGGACAGCTGGGAAGAATAGATTTAATATTTTGATAGAAAGGCTTTTAAATTATCTGTGAATACCATTGAATGCAATAAGGATGCCGATGTACGTTGGATACGGATGTACGTTGCATCGAAGAAGGTTTATAACATGGTTTTGAAAATCGGATCAGGCCAATGGATCGAACTAAAATCTTTTAAATTAATCATTAATTCGATTCAATTTTATTATTAAAATTAATTTTTATATAATTTAATAAAAATTAAAAAAAATTAGTTAAACTATAAATTAATTCATATACTTAGGGGTTATATCATTTTGATTTTTAAACTTTAAAAATTTATAAAATTAATCCTAAACTTTTTATTTTATATCACTTTAATCTCTACCGTTAAATAGAGAAGATGATGTTTATTTTTATCCTATATGGCAAGTCAAGGTGAGACTCGAAAGAAGATTATTTTTATTTTTATTATATATATATTTTAAATTATTAAATAATAAATTAACATGTTAGTTATATATAGATTTTAAATTTATTTTTGCCACTTATGCTACCACTACAAATGCTGTCACATAAGATAAAAATAAATGATATATTTTTTCTATTAACGATAGGGATCAAAGTGATACAAAATAGAAAGTTTAAGATTATTTTTATAACATTTTAAAGTTCAAGAATCAAAGTGACACAATCCTTTAAGTATAATCCTAAAAAATATTGAATCTATCAAGTTTCAAAGAATCAATTAAATCCTGATTTTTAGATTTTTAGTTTTAATAAAAAAAAATTAAAAAAAATATTTGAATGATTAAAGAAGAACGTCTGCATACAAGTGGTTATGGGTTGAATTTCATATTAACATATTTTTGTAATTGAAAAAAAATACTTAGATGAGTTGAGAAAAGCTTTTATTGCAAAATTTTCGACTTTATGTAAACTCTGTCCAAAGAAAAAAAGAAGGGAAAAGTCGCACAAGGATCACAAGAATGGCGTCAGCGGTTGAAGACTTTGAATTGGACTTTAAGGTAGTGTTTGATAGGAAAAATATTATCCATGGATAAGTGTACGGGATAGAGTTTATCCTCTGGCTATCCCTAGGGATATCCCTTGGCTATCCCATCGATCATATCAAATGCAAAAAGGTAAATCCATAGGATAACATTTTTTACTCTTATTTGGAGGGATAACCAGCTATTCCTACATTTTCTAGGGAATAAATTAAGGGGATATCACATGGTTAACCATGGATTATCCCTTTGGTTAACTTTATTTATGCTATTCCTTATAGTTATGGCTTTTGGGAACCCCTATTTCAAACACTACCTAACGAGAGGAATGTGTCACCGCCCAGTAGTGCGCACGATCAAGAGGGTTATAGCGCAGCTCACGGCGCGTAGCATGAGCAAGAAGACAAGTGGCCAAGGATATGTCAGAACAAAATTTGACTATGTGATAGGATGCACACGTTTGTCCAAGAAGCCGACTAGCCTCATATTTAGTCAGATACAGTAGCGCGAGATTGGTGATCAAGTGCTAAGGCCGGATGCAGACTCATCTTTCAAACGCGACGACACGCGGAGTCGACATCAGTTAGCCCAGATATCAGCAAGGCAAGCGCGGCCAAAGAAGACCGGAGCATATCCCTTCGATGCGCGGAGGCTGGCCCAGCCAAATACACCAACGCGCGCAGGCAGCAGCGCGCCCAGGCGCACGCAGCGCCAAGACTCGGGCACGCCCGACCAGCCAGGCTCGTGTGTGTCAGGTGCAAGGCGCCAGCTTGGCGCCCGACGCACGCCCGGCGCACACGCCTCATGCACGCGCCCTAGGCTGGCAGGCGGCCAGCCTGGCAGGCGCATCGCATGCGAACGGGCGGGCAGGCGGCCTGCCCATGGGATGCTCGCTAGCCTGGGGAGCGCCCGACCATTGGCGCTCGCCAGGCGGGTGAGCACACGACTCCAGTCACCTAGGCATGCGCCCTGGTGTGCCCAGGCATGCGCCCAAGTGCGCCCAGACGCATGCCCAGGCGCCCAGCGCCCAGGCGTGCGCGTGGCCAGGCTGGCGTGCGCCCAACCTGGCCAGATGCGTCCAGCTAGCCTGGAAGAGGGGCACTTGTGGTACATGCTAGCTTGGGCGCATGCCCAACCTTGCCTAATGCATCCATCCAGCCTGGAAGAGGGGCACTTGTGGCATTTTTACAAAGTACCGTATCTCCCTTTGGGGAAATTCTATTCGCGCCCACAAAAAACCTCTCAGCACCCGCATTTAAAAAAATTTTTTTTTTTCTAAGTACACCCACATGGTAACTCACTACACCCACCCATATTTTAGTAATCCCTAAATTACCCTCACACCCTTTCACCCCTCAAAAATACTCAGCACACCCCACCCACAGTCGTCCGCGCCGCCCCCCCCCCTCCCGCCCTCCACCGTTGTTCTCCTCCTCTCCCGGCGAGCTTCTCCTCTCACCCTCCCGGCGGAGCATCTCTTCCTTCCCGGCGGATCTCCGGCGAGGTGAGTCCCTTTTTTTTTTTACTTACCTCCCATGCCGGCGGCGGCCCGGCATGAGAACGAGGAAGGGAGCCGGCGGCCCGCCGGCTCCCTTCCCGTTAAGCAATTTTTTTTTTTTTTGTTTTTGGGCCGCCGGCTCCCTTCCCGTAAAGAAATTTTTTTTTTTTGTTTTTGTGAGTGCCGGCGGCATTCCCGCCGGGAGCTCCCTCTCCGGCGGGTTGTCCGGCATGGGAGCTCCCATGCCGGCGGCGGCCCGGCATGAGAACGAGGAAGGGAGCCGGCGGCCCGCCGTCTCCCTTCCCGTTAAGTAATTAATTTTTTTTTTTTTTTTTTGTGAGAGCCGGCGGCATTCCCGCCCGGTGCTCCCTCTCCGGCGGGTTGTCCGGCATGGGAGGCATGGGAGCTCCCAGATCGTTAACAGTAAACTTATTAACCCACTTGCACATAACACATAACACTGAATTTTGGCAATTGCACTTATTGGCTTGGCAATTGCACTTATTGGCTTGTCATTCTTGATCAATTTAGTCTTATAATTCATAAATGTAAATCTGAATTTTTTGTTCAGTTTCATCATATAACTTGTCTACTTGATTTGCATTTTGATTGACGTATATGCTGATACTCAGTTTCAGATATGGATGCTGGTTCATCGCGATTTAGACCCACGGCGTCAGCCAGAAGACGTCGTGCCGGTCATGCTGAGGCCGAGGTTCCTGCTGCACCATCGCCCCCTGCTGAGGCCGTAGACGAGGACATGCCCGCTATGGACGTTGAGGGTGAAGCTGTCGGGCCATGTCCAGGAGGTCCAGAGGATGAGTCTGTCCTGAGTAGTTTCAGGACACATATAGCAGCCTCGATCTGGAGGCAACAGGTATTATTTAATTGCTATTGCATTTTACTTTCTTTAATGTATCATTACGATGCTGTGATATAAATTATTAATGGCATTTATATTACAGGAACGGGCTCCATTGAAGTGCATGAACCATGCTGCCAAGGTAGCTGAATGGCAGTGGTGGGAATCAAGGCAATCAAATAGGAAGTTCAGGGCAATCATAGAGCAGTCGGGCCTTATAGATCTAGTGCACTCCTCTTATCGGTTCACCGATAAGATTCTTGTCTCCGGCTTTGTAGAGAGATGGCAGCCCGAGACGAACACCTTCCATCTACCCTATGGCGAGATGACTATTACATTGGACGATGTAGCCGCCATCTTAGGGATTACTGTCACGGGTTCCTCAGTGTCATGTGAGAGGATGAGCGATCGGGAAGCTGAGGACATCCTTGTTGAGCTATTGGGTGTGTCAGATACAGATGCGCGTCAGGAGGTTCTATCTGTACGTGGTCAGTCTGTTAGGTTAGAGTGGCTGAAGAGTCATTTTCACACTGTATCTGATAGAGATAGTCATCACAGGATAGAGTGTGCAGCGCGGGGGTATTTGCTATTTTTGATAGGGTGCACACTCTTTGTTGATAAAAGTGGAACGAGGGTGCCTATAGCTTATCTTGCTCTATTTAGGGATTTGGATAGAGTGAGATCATATTCCTGGGGTGCCGCTGCTTTGACTTTCTTGTACCGTCAGCTGGGGATTGCGTCTAGGGCATCAGTTAGACAGATCAGTGGATACATGACGCTGCTCCAGGCTTGGATTTATGAGCATTTTCCAGATCTCACTCCTCATCCATCCCTTGATTATACTGATGCGAGGCCCCGCGTGCAGCGTTGGCATCCTGGCACTCCATCACGTACCTCGATGGACCATTTAGTTGTTCTTCGTGAGTCATTGGACGTTTTGAGGGCCGATCAGGTATGTACCATGATGTGTCGCTTGTATATTTAAGTTTTTTTAATTTGCTATATATGACCTAGCTGGGTATTGTTTATATGTTGCAGGTCATTTGGGATCCCCATCGTCATCAGCGAGCTGATCGTCCGTTCCTAGACATTGCATTCTTCAGTGGATGCCTAAAGTGTATGGATGTCGTAGAACCCTATCATCCTGAAAGGGTTCTACGACAGTTTGGTCGGATACAGACGATCCCTCGCGCGCCACTAGCCCCTGCGCGAGCCAGTAGAGGACCGACAGCAGGATCGTACCGTATTGCATATGTCTTCTTGGATCAGTTATGGGAGGAGTGGGAGGATCACGTACTGAGCCAACGTCGTAGGAGCCATCCGGTTGTCCGACCATCGGACTGTGTTCCAGGATATATGGATTGGTATTCTCGTATCACGCACTTGGTTGTCCACCCCCCAGAGAGCCGATCCAGCATATATGATCGTGCACGAACTGAAGATGTCGATGTTGATCTTGACGTTTACCGGCGGCGCTGTGAGGATGCCATCAGCATTGCTACCGACACTCTACAAATGGGTCGGATGGAGATTGCATCATTTGGGACCGACTACATGTACGATGTTATGTCGCATATGGTTGATGTTCTGCAGGGTCAGCACATCTCGACTGTTGAGCCTGATGTGCCTGGACCTAGTCATGCGACACCTGATGTGCCTGGACCCAGTCATGCACGACCTGATGTTCCTGGATCTAGTCGGGCACCCACACAGCAGTATAGGCGTCGACGACGACGGGCTGGGGATTGATTGGGATGGGATTTGTATTACTTTTGCTTGTTACAAAGTCAATATTTTGTTATATGTAACATTCAAAGCAAATGAAATGAAATGAAAGTTTCAATTCCAAATTTTTAATCTTATTTACAAACATTTCATCCCTTGCCATTCCGTTTCATCCGTGCCATCCCGTGCCGGTACGTGCCGGGCCGCTTGTATTAACACCGCACAATTATCGCGCAAATCACATTGATTATATCTAAAATATAATGACATTTGTTATTGAAAAATATCAAAGGCCAATCCCGTGCCGGGCCGTGCCAATGAAACGCTTGCCGGGCCAATATTACGCCTGGGCCATCAATTGCTGCCCCGTGTCGATCTGCACACCAGATGGCCCAGGACCCATATCCTCCTCGACATTCCACTCAACCACAAAGCCCCGTGCCGGCCCGTGCCGGCCCGTGCCGGTGGCGTGCCAAATTTTATTAAAGATTTTGAAATAACTCAATAAATCACTCATTTTAAAAATTGTTGAAAATATAATTTGAGTACCCTCTTGTCTGCGCACCCGACGGCCCGGGCCCCATATCCTCGGACCCATTCCACACAACCACAAAGCCGCGTGCCGAATATATCCTCCGTTCGGTCTGACAGAGCCGAACAGAGGCAAACTGTTCGGCCCTGTGTCACCGAACAAATTGCCTCTGTTCGGCCCAGTGTGGCCGAACAGAGGCAATTTGTTCGGCGACACAGGACCGAACAAGGTTTTTTCGAGTAAAGGCCCTGTGTTCGGTCCTGTGTCGCCGAACAAATTGCCTCTGTTCGGCCCAGTGTGGCCGAACAGAGCAGATATGTTCGGCCACACAGGACCGAACACGGTTTTTCAGGGGTAAAGGCCTGTGTTCGGTCCTGTTTGGCCGAACAAATTGCCTCTGTTCGGCCACACTGGGCCGAACAGAGGCAATTTGTTCGGCGACACAGGACCGAACAGTTTCCCTCTGTTCGGCTCTGTCAGACCGAACGGAGGATATATTCGGCACGCGGCTTTGTGGTTGTGTGGAATGGGTCTGAGGATATGGGGCCCGGGCCGTCGGGTGCGCAGACAAGAGGGTACTCAAATTATATTTTCAACAATTTTAAAATGAGTGATTTATTGAGTTATTTCAAAATCTTTAATAAAATTTGGCACGCACCCGGCACGGGCCGGCACGGGGCTTTGTGGTTGAGTGGAATGTCGAGGAGGATATGGGTCCTGGGCCATCTGGTGCGCAGATCGACACGGGGCAGCAATTGATGGCCCAGGCGTAATATTGGCCCGGCAAGCGTTTCATTGGCACGGCCCGGCACGGGATGGCACGAATGGAACGGGATGGCACGGGATGGAATGTTTGACATTGATCGAAGTGTATACAAACAATTTGCACACATAAGAAGATAAAAAAAAATGATATTCAAAACTTTCATTTCATTTCAATTGCATTGAATGTTACATAAACAAAATGTTGACTTTGTAACAACCAATGCACTCTACAACTCAACAGTCTCGCTAAGTATTACATCGGACGATATATTTTCTCTGAACTGTTGAATCCTAGATTCATAAGAATTGGCCCATCCGGAAGCACAAGGTAAATGGTATTTTAACCAGTTGGTTGCTATTGGCGGTACTGGATGACCCGGCAACAAGAAAACCTACAAAGAGTAATCAAGTTTAAAAAATCGTCAAGAATAACAGCAATGTCTTAAATTTAATACCTCAACAAAGAGTAATATATTTAATACCTCAACAAAATGGTTGCTATTAACGAAGGCCACTGCAATGTCTTTACGGGATACAAGAGGAAGAGGCACCGATCTTAGCGGTAAGAAAGTCAGACATTGTTGCAAGGAGAGGTGGTACAGGACAACATTGTAGCATGATGCTATAAGATGCCCCATATCTGGCATGGTCATCCACCGGTCATATGGCGGACAATCCTCAAAATATGATAATGCATGAGCGATCTCGTCAACCCTCCCCTCGACAGCATACAATGCGCGATAGTGCTCTATATGACAGTTCAACTCATGTAATAAATCCCTCCTGACACGTGGCCAATCTTCCTCTCCGAAGCCAAGTAAGTCAGCAATAGCTCGGAATCCACAATTGCCATCAGCTTTGACATCCTTGATGTGCTGGATGAATGCCCTCAACCCGTCTGGAAGTTGATTAATATAGATCATTGGCTTATGTGACCGGATTCGTTGACGAATAACCTACAAATTGTATTGAATGATATGAATTATATAAAATATAACGATAAGCTATATTAAAGAAAAGCTTCGTACCTTCTTCTTTGGCTGCACCTTCTGCATCTGCATCCTTGGGATCCCTAAAATATTTTGCTGCGAACCAGGTGAATAACTATCCTGTCCAGATAGAACCAACTCAAATGCGGAAGGGTCACGGCGAGTAGAAGTATCAACCTCCAATGAAGCCCGCCCACGTATACCGATCTTCCTTTTCGCAGGTTCTTCAAGAGATGTACTATCAGGACTTGCAATCTCTCTTAATTTCTTTAACATTTGCAATTGAGATGCCCCATCTAACTGCTCGAATTTCTCAGCAATTATATTCAACTCTGGTTTACAGGTCAACTTCACACTTTGCACATTTTTAGCAGGCTGCATATCAAGTTTCGTCCAATGAGGATCTATGCAGTCGAGGGGAATAGGCTGACCTTTCATCCTATACCGCAAAATCTCATGAGCACATGGTAAGCCATGTGTGCGTCGAATAGCACACCCACAAGCTGATTCATGAATCTCAGCTGAATTGGCCCGATTCGATTGGGCAAGGATATGATTTAATGCACATATAGATATGAATCCTCGCAGTTCTTTGAATTCAGCAGGCTTAAAGTTGTGTTGCACGACCGTCAAACTCTTCTCGAATGAGGCTTTAATGTCGCTGTGCTGTAGCTCAATCAAACTATTTATTTTTGTCCAAGAAGACTCGAAAGTACCTTGGCTTGAACCAAGCTGTCTTTTAAGCCTTGCATGTGCACTTTCAGCCCTAGTAAAGTAAGAAAATTAGATCAAAGTTATATATCAAAGATAAAAATATAATATATGAATTGCTAAGGGAAATCTTTTTCTTGTAATACCTATTTGTTGTCACATTCCCGTAGTGCCTATAATTGTCCGTCCATGCTGAGACAAATCTTTCCCTGTATTTGCTCAACCAGGTATCTGATACATATCGCAAGGCATCTGGATACGAACTGAAATCTCTCTGAAGTGCACTCCAACGAACATTATAGTCATCTTCTGTGGCTGACAGGACCAGTATATTCCAACTCATTATAAACATATCCCATTTCTCCTTTGTTTCAAATAATCTTTTGCATTGAGCCAGAACATTCCTACTAATATGCCATCTACATAACATATGTGAAGATGTAGGAAATACCCTCTTAATTGCATTCAATAGAGCCAAATCTCTATCTGTGATTATCACCTCAGGCAAAACATCAGCATCCATGACACTGCGCAATCTATCTAATGCCCATGTATAGTTATTTTCCCGCTCAGAGTCCATGTATGCAAAAGCAACAGAAAATGTGAGATTAGTTGATGTCACCCCCACAATCTCTAACAGAGGAAGACGATATCTATTCGTCTTGTATGTGCAATCCATAATCAATACACGAGGAAATGCACGTAACAAATCTATACATCCAGGGTGTGCCCAAAACAAGTCACGCACCACGTCAGTACTACCGCAACTCCTATGCCACTCAATATATTTAGCATCGGCTAATTGACCAAGAAGATGTTGCATCTGTGATCTCCCTGCTTTCTCTCAAACCTTACACCTCTGGCGTGCATTGTAGATCGTCTTCATTGTCGTAACATTGTGGGCATCTCTTTGCTTCAATGTGGACAATATATCCTTTGGCCGAACCAAAGTTTTCGACATATCCACTAACAATGAAGTCTCCTCCCTAGATAATCTTCCAGCATATGAGTGTCCCTCGAAATGCTTCGCAGACGGATGATTGTGCACTCCACAAATAACCTCCAAAATCCAATCATCCGCAGTGTCCAATTTCCTTCCTCTTAATAAAAATGGGCATCCACACTTCTTTGTACCACTAGCCCTCTTCTTTGATCCCTTTTCCTTTTCCTTTCCGCTTGTGCATTTGTGCTTACCGCTCCTTTCGCAACCTAACTTGATTCTTGGTTTCCTAACATTGCTTCCCGAATCAGATGTTTTAATTACAATAACTAATCCATTCCTCCTCCCAGCTTCCCGACACCAACTACACAATTCTTCTCTACTCTTGAATATCTACACAATAAATAGTATAATTTAGCAAGTATAGTATACAATTAAAACAAGTCAGCAACAATTGCAATCAAAATTATCTTACTTCGTAAGTTGTAAATTCATTTGTGTAATCCATAACACAATCTGAGCCAATTTTGCTTGATTCGGTTGACGCATCATCCTACAAGGATAAAATATTATGTTAAATTTATATTTGGAACATAATGGTTTCGTTCGCTAAGTATGGCCGAACGGAATAGATTTGTTCGGCCAGAGCTGGCCGAACGGAATAGTTTTGTTCGGCCAGGGCTGGCCGAACAGAAACAATATGTTCGGCATAACATAGCCGAACAGAATGCATCTGTTCGGCCAGGTTAAGCCGAACATATTGTTTATGTTCGGCCAGCCCTGGCCGAACAAAACTATTCCGTTCGGCCCTGGTAGGCCGAACGGAACGCGTTCCGGGAAAAAAAAAAAAGACGATTCAGTTTTTAAAAACGAACCTTATCGTCACCGTCGCCTTCCCAGATTACTAGTTGCTTCTCCATTGTTGAAATGAGAGCTTTAAACCTTGTCTAGACCCTGATTTTAGAGACAATCGTTGAGAGAGGGAGGAGGAAGGGAGATGGCTGTGCCTGGGAGAGAAGTTTGAAATGTTATCAGGGGTTTTGATCATGTGGGTGTAGATAGAAATAAGCAAGGGTAGAAAAGTAATTACATCTTAGGGTATTTTAGGTATTTTAATTTTATGTAAGTGTGGGTGTGGAGAGTAATCTTTGGGGTGCCAATAGAACGACTCCTCCCTTTGGGAGGACTCTTTGAGGCGGTGCATGGGTATCATCTTGGGCCATCCGATCAGCCATCCAACGGCCAAGATGGGGGCAGATTTGGGGACTCCTTGAGGTGGTGATTTTGAGGCGTGAGGAGCTACACGGGAAAAGCATGGATAAGGTGGTGGCCAAACCCTATAAAAGGAGGAGCAGAGGTCTTCATGGGAGCATCGAATAAATCAAAGTCTTCTATCTTCCACTTTGGGCAAGAGAGAGGAGAGAGAGAAGATGCGATCGGAGACGTTGAGGAGCTTCCTATGAGCAATCAACCACGGGTTACGGGTGAGTGATCTTATAGCCTAAGGCAGGGTGAGCGGGAGAGATCTGTGTGGGATTTCTTGTAGTGCTACGGCACGAGGTTCATCTTGTTTCCTCTTGGGATTGTTATTAATCAAAGGGGTTGGGGTAACGTTACCCTGTATATGCTTGTGTTGGGCTTGGGCGTGTGATTTGTATTTTGGGTTCTTGTTATTTAGGGAAGGAGGAGGCCTGTGGCTAACCTCACCCTATTCCTACGCACACTACTACTCTGAGGAGAAGCTGACTTAGCGCTAGGTGTTCTAAGGCCGATCTCCAGCTAGGACGCTTCCGTACTTAGGGAAAAAAATAGCCTATACCTGGTCGGGTGACAAGAGGGTATTAGAGCTGTGTTCGAAACAATATCCACAAGGAGCGAGATTCTTCTTCCAAGCTCTGAACAACCGCAAACATGATGAATTACAATGATCGAATAGCAAGGCTTAAGACTATTGTCAGGATTCCT
Source organism: Calamus simplicifolius (assembly GCA_900491605.1). NCBI lineage: Eukaryota > Viridiplantae > Streptophyta > Magnoliopsida > Arecales > Arecaceae > Calamus > Calamus simplicifolius. The sequence goes on along the minus strand of UESW01004116.1, from coordinate 1,081,274 downwards.
CTAGAAGATGGATTTACTGATCTAGTCACCCGATCTCTGGAGTAGGAGCAGCAGATCAATCAGATCCAGTAGGCGATCCTGGCAGACCCAGATCATGGAGTTGGGCCAAGCCCTTCCAATGAAGGTCAATAAGACGGACGAGATGCCATATTAGAGGAGGTTCTGAATCGCATCAAGGAGCTAGGAGACGAAGTGGATGCACTCCGATGAGAGTGCACATGCCAGCCCCGTGCGGATCAACCACCTCCATCCTAGATCTGCGTACTTGATCCGAAGCCTTTCAGCGGTGCGCGCAACGCCAAGGAACTTGAGAACTTCGTATGGGATGTGAAGGAGTACTCCTTAGCAATGAATATACCGGAAGCGCAATGTATCCGACTCGCCAGCATGTTCCTTGCTGGTGATGCCAAGTTATGGTGGCACACTCGCAGCGTGGAGGATCGAAACGCCGGTAGGCTAGGAATTACAACTTGGGAGGCCCTCAAAGAAGAGTTGAAGATTCAGTTTCTCCCTCACAACGTCACATGGGTGGCGAGGGACCAACTGAAGAAGCTGAAGCAGATGGGTTCAGTCAGAGACTATGTCAAGGAGTTCAGCTCATTGCTACTCGATATACTAGACATGTCAGAAGCCGACAAGCTGTTCAATTTTTAGTCAGGGTTGCAGAATTGGGCGCAAGTAGAGCTGCAAAGGCAAGGAGTGAAAGATTTCAATTCGGCGATGGCTGCTGCCGTGAGCTTCATCAACTTTTGTACCACTACACCTACCCCCGCCCTTGGCAAGCAGAAAGCCAAAGCCAAGGAGGGCAAGACATCTCATCCCAAGAAGCAAGGGAAGAAGAAGAAGATGACAACCCGAAAAGAGAAGGGAACTACTCATCAGTCCAAGGATACCATGACCAAATCTGAGCAGCCCTAAGGCTGTTTTATCTGCGGAGGTTGTTGGGAAATTATTAAGAAATTATTTACCCAATTATTAATTTTGATGATTAACAAAAGTCATGAGTATATTCATTGTGTTTCTGATAAATTTGATAAGTGTTTCAGAAATTAAGAACGATTAATTATTCAAAAGGTATATAAAAATCAGTTTTGAATTAAATTTTAATAGATTATTAAAAAGTTCAGAAGTTAGAGCTGACATCCAGACCTACTCGAGCCGACTCCAGAGCGTATCGGAACAGTTCAGGATTTTTGGCAAGGTTTGGAGCCAACACCCTAACAGTCGGGAGCCGACTCCAACCTGAGATACAGAGAACTATTTTTGCTTCAGAAGCCGGAGCCAACACATAAATTTTTGGAGCCAACTCTAACTTGAGTTACAGAGACTGTTTTTCGGAGCAATTATTGGAGCCAACACCTCAGGATCGGGAGCCAATTCCAGACAGTGGTGAGTCGACACTTTGTAAAGTGGGAGTCGACTCCACGTCGAATTATTTTTTTTCTATTTTTGGTAACCCAATTTGGAGCCGACATATGAAAAGTTAGAGCCGACTCCAACCTGTTAGAGGACGATTTTCAAAAGTGACAGATCAGCTCCAACAGCTATATTTTTTCACATACTCTTCAACGGATCTATTTTCTTGCATGGAGAACTCATCCAAGTACAATTTCAACAGCTATTTCTCACCTAATCTTGGATTAAGAAATCTATATAAAGGGCATCCAACCATTCAAAAATAAGGAGAGAAAAACAGGAAAAATATCAAGAAAATATCCAGTGAAAAAGAGAAAAATCAAAAGAAATCTCTGTATCCACGCTTATCTTCTGAAGAGAGTTTCTAGAGAAATCCAAAGCTCTCAAAGATCAAAATCGGAGGATTTTCAAAGGAGAAAAGAAGAAGCGCAAAAGCCCTATTTCCTCAACATTCTCTTCAACAAATTTCTGTCAAGAATCAGAGCTGAAGCTTGGTTCATCCATTCAAAAGAGAAGAGGAAAAGAAGAAAAGCTCACATCCAGATTGCTTCAATCAGGCTTTTCTAATCCTTATCTATTTACATTGTTTATTTGCTCAATTAAGGAGCTTTTGAATTGTAAACTTTATTTTGAATTGTTGTTTGCTAATTCAATCTGGAGGATTGAATTAGTTAAGGTAGTTTACCTCGGGACAAGCTAAGTTTAGCTTGGGTTAAGGTTTTGTGCTGGTAAACCTGTGAAAACCAGCTGGGTTCATTGTGACCCCGTGTAAAATAACAAATTCGAGTTGTGATCTTGTAAAACAACTCAACTATAATCAGGGGATTATAGTATGGACCCAAGAGTTGCTTGGGAGTGGACATATGTGTGGCTAACACCGAGCCACTATAAATCTTTGTGTGTTTGTCGTGCATTTGTCTCTCTCTCTCTCTTTATCATATTATGCTTAGCTTTTATTAATTCACTTTACTTGGGCACTTTCACATCAAGCAAATTATTTTCAAAGTGTTAAATTTTTTAAAGAACCCAGTTCACCCCCCCTCTTAGGTTGCCATCTGGGCCAACAATTGGTATCAGAGCTTGTGCTCATTTAAACTTAATCTAACAATCAAGAGCTAAAGATCCAAATGGCAGCTCAAGCTGGATCATCCTTTTCTGAAGGTCAATCCACCAATAGGCCACCTTTGTTTAGTGGCACTAACTATTCATATTGAAAAGCAAGAATGAGGATTTTCATTCAAGCTTTAGATTATGAATTGTGGAGTGTCATTATTAATGGACCTAACACACCCACACACATGGTAGATGGTTCTATTGTTCCTAAGCCCGAAAGGGATTGGAATGAGAACGATAGGAAAATGGCTCAGCTTAATGCCAAAGCCATGAATGTCTTATATTGTTCTTTGGATGCAAATGAATTCAACATAATTTATACTTGCATTTCAACCAAAGAAATATGGGATAGATTAGAGGTTACCCATGAGGGTACCAATCAAGTAAAAGAATCCAAAATTAACATTCTAGTGCATAAATATGAATTGTTTAGCATGGAACAAATTGAATCAATCACATGCATGTACACTAGATTCACTGATATTATTAATGGTTTGAAAAGTCTTGGTAAGACCTATACTAATTCTGATTTAGTACACAAAATTCTTAGGTCTCTTCCAAGATCATGGGAAGCCAAGGTGACTGTAATCCAAGAAGCCAAAGACTTAAATGTTCTACCTTTGGAGGAGCTACTTGGATCCTTAATAACCTATGAGTTGACAATGAAGCAACATCAAGAGGAAGATGTGAAAAAGAAGAGAACAATTGCACTCAAGGCTGCATAAAGTGAAAAGAGCAGCAGTGAAGATGATGATGAGATAGCTCTCCTTGCTAGAAAATTTAAGAAATTTAGGCAAAGAAGGAGACCCTTCCACAAGAGAAAGTCTGGAATAAAATTGGAAGGAGAAAGAGAAAAAGAAAAGAACAAGGACAAAGAGAAAGACCCCTTAATATGTTATGAATGCAAGAAATCGGGGCATTTTAGATCTGAATGTCCTCAATTAAAGAAGGGATACAAAAAGAAAAGAAAGCATATGTTGCAACTTGGAGTGATAGTGAAGAGTCTTCATCCGAAGAAGAACAAAAAGAGGTTGCCAACATTTGCTTTATGGCGAACGATGACAATGAGGAGTGTCTTGCAGCCAAAGGATCAAAAAGAAAATGGTACCTTGATAGTGGCTGCTCAAGACACATGACGGGTGACAAGGAGCAATTCATCATCCTTGAAATCAAAAGAGGAGGAGTCGTAACTTTTGAAGATAATGACAAAGGCCAAATTATGGGCTTTGGCAAAATTCAAATCACTACCTTCATTTTTATTGAAAATGTTTTGTATGTAGATGGATTAAAGCATAATTTAATTAGCATTAGCCAACTGTATGATAAAGGTTTCAAAGTTTCATTTGAAGCTTTTATTTGCACTGTTTCTAATCCCATTAACAATAGCATTATATTTATTGGAAATAAAAATGATAATGTATACTTAATTGATTTGGACAACTTGTCTACTAGTAACCAATGCCTAATTGCTGATAATGCTAAGGTAAATGAGATTGGATGGCTATGGCATCGTAGATTAGGTCATGCAAGCACACACTTAATTTCAAAATTAATTAGAATGGATTTAGTTAAAGGACTTCCAAAGTTAGATTTTGAAAACAATAGAATTTGTGATGCATGTCAATATCGAAAACAAACTAGAAATTCTTTCAAATCTAAAAATATTGTTTCAACTACTAGGCCACTTGAACTACTTCATATGGACCTTTTTGGACCTACTAGAACCACTAGTCTAGGAGAAAAGAAATATGGTCTTGTGATAGTAGATGATTATTCTAGATACACTTGGGTATTGTTCTTAGCTCACAAAGATGAGACTTTCTCGATATTTCTGAAATTCTTCAAGAAAGTCACGAATGAGAAAAACACTACCATAGTGTCTCTTAGAAGTGATCATGGAACAAAATTTAAAAATCATCTATTTAAAAATTTTTATATTAAAAATGGCATTCATCATAACTTCTCTGTACCTAGAACACCTAACAAAATGGAGTTGTAGAAAGAAAAAATAGGACTCTAGAAGATATGGCCGTACCATGCTATGTGAAAGCCAACTCCCAAAGTACTTCTGGGCGTAAGCTATAAACACAGCATGTTACATCCTAAATAGATCTTTAATTAGACCAATTCTTAAGAAAACTCCTTATGAATTATGACATAATAGGAAACCAACATTAGTTACTTTCATGCATTTGGTTGTCGATGTTTCATTCATAATAATGGTAAGGATAATTTGGAAAGTTTGATGCAAAATCTGATGAAGGCATATACTGAGGATATTCCACATCTAGTAAAGCCTATAGAGTATTTAATAAAAAATATTTAATTATAGAAGAATCAATTCATGTAGTGTTTGATGAGTCATTAGCATCAAGTTCGAAAAAGATTGATGATGAGGAAGATACAAATTTGCTTGAAAGAGATATTAAAAAATTGAATATAGATGTATCTTCAGACCTTGAACCAGAAGCTAAAGATGATGACTCACCTAAGAATGATGTTATTGATACTACTCAAAATGATGTAGATCTACCTAGAGATTGAAGATATGCTTATGGTCATCCTAAGGATTTAATCATAGATGATCCATCTCAAGGAGTAAGAACTAGATCATCAATGAGGAACATCAATAATCATTTTGCATTTGTGTCTCATGTAGAACCCAAATCTATTGAAGAAGCTGAAAAAGATAGTAATTGGATGTTAGCTATGAAAGAAGAATTAAATCAATTTACTAGGAATAATGTATGGTCCTTAGTTGATAGACCCAAAGATCATTCTATTATAGGATCTAAATGGGTATTTAGAAAAAAATTAGATGAAAATGACATAGTAATTAAAAATAAAGCTAGATTAGTTGCAAAGGATATAATCAGGAGGAAGGAATTGATTTTAATGAAACTTTTGCATCTGTTGCTAGATTAGAAGCAATTAGACTATTACTTGCATTTGCATGTTATATGAATATTAATTTATTTCAAATGGATGTTAAAACTGTATTTTTAAATGGTTTTATAAATGAGGAAGTTTTTATTGAACAACCACCTAGTTTTGAAGATCATAAATTTTCAAATCATATTTTCAAACTGCACAAAGCACTTTATGGTTTAAAACAAGCACCTAGATCTTGGTATGATAGACTAAGTAAATTTCTAATTGAAAATTATTTTTCTAGAGGAAATATTGATAAAACCCTATTTTTGAAAAGAAAAGATAAAGATTTATTGGTAGTACAAATATATAGATGATATTGTATTTGGTGCTACTAACAATCTTTTGTGTCAAGAATTTGCAAAGTTAATGTAGGGTGAATTCGAGATGAGCATGATGGGAGAACTCAACTTCTTCTTAGGACTACAAATCAAACAAAAAAGAGAGAAAATTTTTATTAACCAAACAAAGTACACAAAAGAAATTCTCAAGAAGTTTGGTATGGAACTAGTCAAACCTCTCGGAACACCAATGAGTCCTTCATTCAAACTAGATAAAGATGAAAACGGTAAGCTAATTGATCAAAAATATTATAGAGGTATGATTGGATCTCTACTTTACTTAATGACAAGTAGACCTGATATATGTTTGCTGTTTGCTTATGTGCTAGATATCAGTCTGAACCTAAAGAATCTCACTTAATTGCTATAAAAAGAATTCTAAGATATTTAAGTGGAACTAAAAATGTAGGATTATGGTATCTAGCGACTCAACATTAAATTTGATTGCATATTCTGATTCTGATTATGCTGTTGTAAACTAGATAGAAAAAGCACAAGTGGAGCATGTCAATTTTTAGGTAGTAACTTAATCTCTTAGTTTAGCAAAAAGAAAAATTTGGTTGCACTATCAACTGCTGAAGCTGAATATATTGCAGCTGAAAGTTGCTATGCTCAAATCCTTTGGATTAAGCGACAACTTGAAGATTATAGCATAATACTTGATAAAACCCCAATTAGATATGATAATACTAGTGCAATAAATCTAACTAAAAATCCAATCCAACATTCAAGAACTAAACACATTGAAATTAGATATCATTTTATTAGAGAACATGTAGCTAATAGTGACATTTGTCTTGATAATGTTAGTATTGATGAACAATTAGCGAACATTTTTACAAAACCCCTAAGTGAAGAGAGATTTTGCTATCTTAGAGGAGAATTAGGAGTCTGTGATCCATTGAATGAATTTTAAATCTCCTAGGAATGATTATCTAGAATTTAATCATTTTTTTAATTTTCTTGTGATTTTAAGAAAAAAGTATCTAGATATTTGAACCCCTTGATTCATCACAATCCAAAGTTAATTTATCCAAGATTTGATGACATTCTGGACAAGTTTCAGATTCTTTGAAACTCTTATTTTTTCACTGAAACTGTCTTGGAGCCAACATCTCTGTTATCGGAGTCGACTCCAGTTTTATCTATAATTTTGGAGCTGACACCTGCCTTTCTGGAGTCGACTTTATTTCGGGCGTTGACTGTGTTAGCACTTAGAGTCGATACCTCGCTTTGCGGGAGCCAACACCTTGTGGTCCCAGGTTGACTTTATTAGGGCAGAGTCGATACCTTTCCTATTCTAATCGACTCTAATTTCTTTAAAACTCTTCCCCACTCATCCCAAAACCCAAAATTTCTCTAATCCATCTTCTCCTAGCATCATATGGCACCTAAATGTAGAGGATCTGTGCTTGGGGCTCCGGTGACGACAGGGAGATGAACCATGAGGCGTCCGGCACAACAGCCTTCACCAAGTCCTTCCTCCACATCGTCCGCATCAACCCCTAGCACCATTCCTAGTCCGTCCTCACCCCAAATAGACGTACTAGCATGCCGAGTTATTACCATGGGAAGAAAAGTAGATTTTCACTTCTTTGAAGCCGAGGGTTTCTCTATTGGACGGCAGCTCAAGGAGTTAGGATTGGAGAAGGTTTGTTCACTTGATGTTCCAACTTATCCGGCCCTAGTTAAAGAATTTTATCATAATCTATCTAGAGGAGATGGAGGAATCATAAGTTATGTAAGAGGAAAAGGATTCACTTGACTTCAAAAATACTTGAAAATCTTTTGGAGATTCCAGTTATTGGATTAACTGCTACTTCACATAGTGAGAGAGCAGTGGCTCTGTCAAGAATGCTTGGAAGGAAGGTTACTGATTTTGAGGAAATCAGGGCAAATCAATTGCCTTTGGAGCTTAGGTTATTATACAATATTTGTTGTAGAATTCTTTTCCCAAAGACTGATCGATTTGAGTATGTCTCGGAGCAAGACATTTTGATTATGGACTGGTTTTGACTGGTCAGCCTATTAATCTTGCTGGGATAATGATATGGTACATGGCAGAGGTTGAAAATAAGAAAAGGTTCACTTTACCTTATGGCATGATCTTGACTTTGGCATTTCAAAATCAAGGAATTAATATTTCTGATAGTGAGCTTATGAAGAACCTTAGACATACGGACTATTATAGCATTGCAAGGTTTGTGAAGGTGAATGGACAATGGGAGAGGAAGGAACACTCAGATGATAGGGCAGCTGAAGCTACTACACCTAGTCCTTCAGAGGCTAGACCTTCTATGAGACTTCCTTTACCACCACCAGCACCTCCTGCATAACTTTACCACCTGCACCGGCACCTATTCCTATTTCCACTTCTACTGGATTTTCTGTAATTCAAATAGAGCAACTAAGGAGCTTTTTGCTAATCATGAAGAAAAAATAAAATTGAATTGGACAATAGACTTTTAAGTAGAAGAGAGCTCTATTACTCTTTGGAAGATAAAGTGAACAAGATTGAGTCATCCTTCAGTACTTCTTCGGAGGCCTTGAAGATTGATTTAATGCAAATTTTTGATAAAATCAAGGATATTGGAGGAGACTCTGAGATTTATTCCAAATGTAATGCGGAGCTACATGAGAAGGTGACTATTGCTGCTTCCTTGGTAGAGAAAATGTTAAATGCTTTATGAAGATACAAGAAGTGGCATGGGAAAGATCCTAGCAGAACTTAAGAGACTTCTTAGATTTTAATTTTGATGTTTAGTTTGCTTTTTGATGTAATAGAATGTTTATATGAATGAAGTAATAAAATATATTGAAGTAAATATTTTGATACTTTGTTGAATGATGTAATGAATATTTTGATGTAATGTTTCAATATTTAATGAATATTAAATTTTGAATGTTTTGAAGTTTGATTTAAGCTTATGTTAGATGTTGAAGTACTTAATTTCTATAGTTGTTATTAATTTAAGCCTTAATGAACCTTCTTCTAAACCTTTTTGTTGATTACAAAAAAGGGAGAGAAGAGGTATTTGTATATGCATAAAAGTGATGGAAGAATGATATATGTATATGCATGTTAAGCAATTAAAAGAATGAAGGAGAATAGTACTTCAAATATGCATGTTGAAAGGACTTAATAGTATGCATGTTAAATGAAATTAATATCACATGGAATTAAGATATGCATAAAGTTTCAATGAACTTAACATATGCACACACATAGGGGGAGCTACCTCATTAAGGGGGAGCTTAACCTTAAATTCAAATATTTTGTAATGGGAGAATGGTATATGTACATGCATAAAGGATATTTGTAGAAGCAATTAAAAGTAATGAGAGAGAGAATGGTACTTACATGCATGTTAAATGGAATTAATATCACATGGAATTAAGATATGCATAAAAGTTTCAATGAACTTAACATATGCACACACATAGGGGGAGCTACCTCATTAAGGGGGAGCTTACCTTAAATTCAAATATTTTGACAATTATGCATCAATTGATTATGCATATACTCAATGCTTTTATCATCATCAAAAAGGGAGATTGTTGGGAAATTATTGAGAAATTATTTACCCAATTATTGATTTTGATGATTAACAAAAGCCATGAGTATATTCATTATGTTTCTGATAAATTTGATAAGTGTTTCAAAAATTAAGAACGATTAATTATTCAAAAGGTATATGAAAATCAGTTTTGAATTGAATTTTAATGGATTATTAAAAAGTTCAGAAGTTAGAGCCGACACCTAGACCTACTCGAGCCGACTCCAGAGCGTATCGGAACAGTTCAGGATTTTTGGCACGGTTTGGAGCCAACACCCTAACAGTCGGGAGCTGACTCCAACCTGAGACACAGAGAACTATTTTCTGCTTCAGAAGCCGGAGCCAACATATGAATTTTGGAGCCAACTCTAACCTGAGTTACAGAGACTATTTTTCGAAGCAATTCTTGGAGCCAACACCTCAGGATCGAGAGCCAACTCCAGACAGCGGTGAGTCGATACTTTGTAAAGTGGGAGCCGACTCCATGTCAAATTATTTTTTTTTCTATTTTTGGTAACCTGATTTGGAGCCGACACATGAAAAGTTAGAGCCGACTCTAACTTATCAGAGGACGATTTTCAAAAGTGAAAGATTAGCTCCAACGACTATATTTTTCACCTACTTTTCAACGGATCTATTTTCTTGCATGGAGAACTCATCCAAGTATGATTTCAACGACTATTTCTCACCTAATCTTGGATTAAGAAATCTATATAAAGGGCATCCAACCGTTCAAAATAAGAAGAGAAAACGGGAAAAATATCAAGAAAATATCCAGTGAAAAAGAGAGAAAAATCAAAGAGAAATCTCTGTGTCCATGCCTATCATCTGAGGAGTTTCTAGAGAAATCCAAAGCCCTTAAAGATCAAAATTGGAGGATTTTCAAAGGAGAAAAGAAAAAGAGCAAAAGCCCTATTTCCTCAACATTCTCTTCAACGAATTTCTGTCAAGAATCAGAGCTGAAGCTTAGTTCATCCATTCAAAGAGAAGAGGAAAGAAGAAAAGCTCACATCCAGATTGCTTCAATCAGGCTTTTCTAATCCTTGTCTATTTACATTGTTTATTTGCTCAATTAAGGAGCTTTTGAATTGTAAACTTTATTTTGAATTATTGTTTGCTAATTCAATCAGGGGGATTGAATTAGTTGAGGTAGTTTACCTCGGGACAAGCTAAGTTTAGCTTGGGTTAAGGTTTTGTGCTGGTAAACCTATGAAAACCGGCTGGGTTCATTGTGATCCCGTGTAAAACAACAAGTTCGAGTTGTGATCTTGTAAAACAACTTAACTGTAATCAGGGGATTATAGTATGGACCCAAGAGTTGCTTGGGAGTGGACATAGGTGTGGCTAACACCGAACCGCTATAAATCTTTGTGTGTTTGTTGTGCATTTATCTCTCTCTCTCTTTATCATATTGTGCTTAGCTTTTATTAATTCACTTTACTTGGGCACTTTCACATCAAGCAAATTGTTTTCAAATGTTAAATTTTTTAAAGAACCCAATTCACCCCCCCTATTGGGTTGCCATCTGGGCTAACATAGGTGCACATCGGATGCGTGACTGTCAGAAGATGGGGAAGCTCACGGCCTTGATCTCCCAATTGGCCGAGGAATCCAGCGACCCGTTACAAGCTATTAATGTGCTTGTCATCAAGAAGCCACCATCCTGCAAAGGGCTTCTTTATGTTTCATGAAGGTCAATGGCCGCCAGCTGAGGGCCATGATTGATACGGGTGCCATCGACAACTTCATCACGGAAGACATGGTGAAGGAGTTAGGATTGCAGACTACCACCACTGCAACAATGATAAAGGCCATCAACTCGAAGGCAGCGAGGGTGAATGGCCTCTCAAAGGCTGATCTAGAAGTCAGTCCCTGGAGAGGGCCATGCAGCTTTTTGGTGATCCCACTCGATGATTTTCAGATCATACTTGGCCTGGAGTTCTTCAAGGCAGCCAAGGTGATGATCATTCCACATCTGAATGGCATGCTGATTGGCATGAAGGACAACACCAGATTCGTTTCAGCATTGCCATCAACCGTTAAGGAAGAAAGCAGCGGGCAGTCAACCATTGCAAAGCAGAAGACGGGTAGCACTAGTTTGCACACAGTTCTAGATAGTGGATTGATATCCGCTAATTCGCTCAGCCGAGGCCTTCGGAAAGGAGACCAGACATACATCGCAGCACTAGTCCAGGTTTAGCCCAAATCAGAGGATATAGAGAAGGTGCCCACGCAGGTGGGGGAGATGCTAGAAGAGTTCGCTGATCTTATGCCCGACGAGCTACCAAAAGAATTACCGCCATGGCGCATCGAATTGAGCTAGAACTCGGAGCACGTGTCCCAGCAAAGGCCCCCTACCGTATGGGCCCAGCATAGCTAAAGGAACTGCACACTCAGCTGGATGAGTTATTGGCCGTGGGATTGATTCAGCCATCCTACACCCCTTTTGGAGCACCGATCCTTTTTCAGCGCAAGAAGGATGGATCACTGCACATGTGCATGGACTATCGAGCCCTCAACAAGGTCACCATGAAGAATCACTACCCGATGCCCAACGCAGCAGATCTGTTCGACCAACTTTCAAAGGCGGAATACTTCAACAAATTGGATCTATGCTCTGGATATTATTAGGTGCATATTGCGCCAGGAGATGAATCAAAGACGATGTGTGTGACCCGGTACGGTTCATTCGAGTTCCTGGTCATACCCTTTGGCCAAACAAACGCACCAGCTACCTTCTGCAACCTCATGATGGACGTCCTTTATGACTTCCTGGATAACTTTGTTGTAGTCTACCTGGACGACATAGTCATTTATAGTGGTAGCATGTAGCAGCATGTGGAGCACTTGAGGTGAGTTATGCAGCGACTTCGAGAGCATCGCCTCTACGTCAAAAGGGAGAAGTGTGAGTTTGTTTGCACTGAGGTCCATTTTTTAGGACACATCATCGGCCATGGCATGATACAGATGGACAACGCTAAGGTCCATGCCATCCTGGATTGGTCGACACCTGCCACAGTGAGCGAGCTCCGATCGTTCCTAGAACTCGTGAACTATTACTGGAGGTTTATCAAAGGGTACTCAGCCATCGCAAGCCCTTTGACCGATCTGTTCAAGAAAGAGCGAAGGTGGAGCTAGTCCTCCAACTGTGAGGAGGCCTTTGGTAAGATGAAGACAATGCTAGCTACGGAGCTGGTCGTGTAGTTACCCAGATTTGAGGATCCTTTTGAGGTGCACACGGACGCATTCGACTGTGCGCTTGGTGGAGTTTTAATCCAGGCGGGACATCCAGTAGCATCCGAGAGCAAAAAATTCAAGGATGCCGAGATGCGGTATTCTGCACACGAGAAGGAGATGACTGATGTGATACACTGCTTGGAGGTATAGTGCCATTACTTGATCGGAACCAAATTCAAGATTATTACCGACAACGTCACCAATACCTATTTCAAGACCCAGCGTAAGTTGACGCCCAAGCAAGCTCGTTGGCAAGGTACTTGGCGGAGTTCGATTTGATTGGGAGCATCGGCCAGGACGTCAGAATCAAGTGACCGACGCCCTCAGCCGCCAAGCCGTGCAGGAGTACATGGCCACGGTGGAAACCATGCAGTCAGGCATTATAAAGTGCATCCATGAAGCAGCACAGGCAGATGTGGCATACGCCAAGCTAATGCGTGACGTGATGAGTGGATTGGTGCGGCGCTTCTGGATCTAGGACGGCTTGCTTCGCGCATATGGAGGCAGGCTAGTCATGCCAAAGAATAAAGCTTTATGATGCACTTATTAAAAGAGTCCCATGACTCAAGGTGGGCAGGACATCCGGGCATGGAGCGGATATATGCCCTACTATCTTGTGACTTCTACTAGACGAATATGTGGAGAGATGCGAAAGTTTATGTGCAGAGTTGTCTAATCTGCCAGATGGATAGTGGAACGTAGGAAGCTGGCGAGACTACTGCAACCTCTGCCCATCCCGAGCCAACCATGGGCATCTATTTCCATGGACTTCATAGTGGGGTTCCTGGAGGTGGATGGCAAGCAGACCGTTTTCATGGTGGTGGATAGATTTTCCAAGTATGCTATCTTTATGGTGGTACCAGAACCATGCACAGTTGAGACATGCGCGACACTTTTCTTTACCAATGTGGTCAAGACCTTCGGTATGCCTGGAGACATCATCAGCGATTGCGACATTCGATGCACGGGAAAGTTTTGGACCATGCTCTTCCAAATCATGGGCATGGAGCTTAAATTCTCTATAGCATATCACCCTCAGATGGACGGCCAAACCGAGCGGTGAATGCATTGCTCGAGGAGTATCTGCAGTACTTCATCACTGCAAGACAACGAAACTGGCTAGAGTTGTTGGAAGAGACACAGTTCTCCTACAACCTAAACCGGTCTTCAGCAACATATCAGAGTCCAGCAGAGTTATGCCTAGGCTACCAGCCTAGGACGCCCTTAGAAGTTGCAAGACAATACGACGACCCATGCCCAGCAGCACATCTCTTTGCAAGGGACAGGACCGAAAACATCGTTAAAGTGCGTGATAGCCTCGCGCAGGTGGCTATGCAGATGAAGATACGTGCAGACGAGCATAGACGACCAATGGAGTTTCAGGTGGGCGATCTAGTTATGTTAAAGATAATGCTCTATCTTCGGAGGAAAGCAACCAAGAAAAAGTTCCATAAAGTCCTTTTGCCAAGGTATGATGGACCCTTCAAAGTACTCAGACGGTGGGAGAAGTGGCTTACAAGCTGGCCTTGCTGGCCAGACTGAAGATTCATTCTGTCTTTCATGTTAGCTTCCTCAAACCATACCATGGAGACCTGGATGCAGACGAGCTAGAAAACTCAGGCAGGCTGCATCCAGCCATCCGACCCAAGTTCGCAAGGAAGATTGCAAGAATTTTGGTGGTTCAAAAGGTGGGGACGAGTCAAGGACCCCAGTATACGGAGCATCTAGTACAGTGGCACAAAGAGGATGTTTCCGATGCCATCTGGAGGTGGGCAGAAGAACTTTGGCAGTTTGAGAAGGATATTTAGGCCTACGTGAGGGCGAGCGCGATGAGGATGTCGGCGCATTCAGGTGGGAGAGGATTGTCACCGCCCCAGTAGTACGCATGGCCATAAGGGCCGTAGCATAGCCCGCGACGTGTAGCATGAGCAAGGCAGGTAGTCGAGGACCTGCCAGAACGGAGTTTGACCATGTGACAGGATGCGCACATCCGTCCAAGGGGCCGACAAGCCCCATATTTAGTCAGACACAGCGACGCGAGGTTGGTGATCAAGTGCCAAGGCCGGATGTGGATTCATGTTTCAGACATGACGACACACAGAGTCGACATCAGCTAGCCCAGATATCAGCAAGACAAGCGTAACCAAAGAAGACTGGAGCATATCCCTTCGATGCACGGAGGCTGGCCTAGCATACGCACCAGCGCGCGCAGGCCAGCCTGGCCGTGTGCATAGGTGCGCGCAGGCCGGCCCTGCCGCGCACACAAACATGCATAGGCTAGTCTAGCCATGCGTCCAGGTGCACGCACACGCCCCCAGGCACAAGCAGCATCGGGTGCATCCGAGCGTGCCCAACCAGTCAGGCTGGCGCCTGACGCATGTGCCTCATGCGTGCACGAAGCACGTGCCTCATGCGTGCGTCCAAAGTGCATGCCCCAGGCTGGCAAGCGGCTAGCCGCGTCGCATGCGGATGGGCGGGCAGGTGGCTCGGCCATGCGAATGCTCACCAGCCTGGCGAGCGCCCAACCATTGGTGCTCGCCAGGTGGGTGGGCGCATGACTCCAGGTGCCCAGGCACGTGCCTATGTGCGCCCAGGCGCGCTCATGGCCTAAGTGCGCTCAGGCGCGCTCATGGCCAGGCTGGCGTGCGCCCAGCCTGGCCAGACGCATCCAACCAGCGTGAAAGAGGGGCACTTGTGGCATTTTTACAAAGTACCGTATCTCCCTTTGGGAGGACTCTTTGAGGCAGTGCATGGGCAGCATCTTGAGCCATCCGATCAGCCATCCAACGAACCAAGATGGGGGCAGATTTGGGGACTCCTTGAGGCCGTGATCTTGAGGCGGTGAGGAGCTACACGGGATAAGCATGGATAAGGCAGTAGCCAAACCCTATGAAAGGAGGGGCAGAGGTCTTCATGGGAGCATCGAATAAATCAAAGTCTTCTATCTTCCACTTTAGGCGAGAGAAAGGAGAGAGAAGATGTGATCGAAGCCGTTGAGGAGCTTTCTACAGGAGATCAACCATGGGTTATGGGTGAATGATCTTGTAGCAAGGTAGGGTGAGCAGGAAAGATCTGTGTGAAATTTTTTGTAGTGTTACGGCACCAGGTTCAGCTCGTTTTCTCTTAGGATTGTTATTAATCAAATCAAAGGGTTTGGGGTAGCGTTACCCTGTACATGCTTGTGTTGGGCTTGGGCGTGTGATTTGTATTTTGGGTTCTTGTTATTTAGGGAAGGAGGCCTGCGGCTTACCTTACCTTATTCCTATGCGCACTACTACTCTGAGGAGAGGCTAACTTAGCCTTAGACGTGCCGGATGACAAGTGAATATCAGTACCCAAAAAATCAAAAGTTATAAAAGTATTGTAACCCCCAGTAATTAATTGGGGAGGAATGTAACCCCCCTAGACTTAATTACCTAGATCGCGAGACTTAATTGTGAGGTCTATGGAGCGGGTGATGCCTGGGACTCCCGCATAACGATTGGATTTCCGAGTCCCTGGATCTGAGGTGTCGCAAAGCATCTGCATCAGTTTTAAAAGATGATGCAGGCACTTTCTTCCCCTCATCTTTGCCACAACAGGTGAGCTTCCTTTCCATTCCAGAGAGAGAGGAAGGGAGGGAGTGAGAGAGAGAGAGGGGGAGGAATCAAACGAGAGAGAGAGAGAATGAGGCGGATGTGGTACTTTGGACTTCCAGGTTGTTTGAGGTGTTGCCTCGAAGAGATGTGGTAACTTGGAGTTGTATGGTGGCTTGTTATGCCCAAAATGGGAGACCTATTGAAGCTTTGAATGTTTATAAGAAGATGAAATGATGTGGGATTGAAACCCAATTCAGTTACCTTGATCAGTGCTCTTCAGGCATGTATTCTTGCTTTAGATCTGGAAGAAGGCACAAGGGTGCATGAAATTATGATTCAGAAAGGATTGGAATCAGAGTTAGTTGTTTTCACTGCACTGACTGATAGATACATGAAGTGTTCAAGTTACAATAAGGCGATGGATATCATCAATCAAATGGCAAAGAAGGATGTGGTCTCCTGGGATGTCATCATAGATGGTTATGCTCATATTGGTTTAGTCAATGAGTCATTGAGAGTGTTCAAAGATATGCTTTTGGATGGATCTGTTCCTAATACAGTTACAATGATAAAGGTTCTCGGGACGTGTTGTCAGTTGGGATTTCAGCATCAAACTGTTTGCCTCCATGGTTACCTGGTCACCAATGGTTTTGAGAACAAAATGTTTTTGAGTGCTGCTCTTGTGGATTTGTATTCAAAATGCGGTGACTTAGATAGTAGTGTTTGAGGCATGGATGAGGCATGGATGAGAAAGATGTGGTGCTGTGGAGTTCAATGATTGCAGGTTATGAAATCCATGGCCTTGGCAGCAGAGCCATTGCTACATTTGAACATATTACTGAATCATCATTTAGACCGAACAGTATTGTATTTGTATCTATCTTGTTTGCTTGCAGCCATGCTGGATTGGTTGAGGAGGGGAGAAAGATTTTTTATAGCATGTACGATGTTTATGGGGTGTTTCCTGATTCAGAGCATTACATTATCATGGTTGATCTTCTTGGGCATGCTGGGGAATTGTATGATGACATGATGCTCATCGAACATATACCAAAACCTATAGGTACCCAGATGTCCAAATAGCTGATTTATTGTTTGAGATTAGCGTACTGAGGTAAGTAAGCCAATTATTATAATTTCATAAATTATTTAATTTATAAATCATTGGATTTATAGTTACATGCATATATATTTATGAAATAAGGAAAATGAAGTTTTATTTATATTGACTATTTTGAATAGTACCATGAGTTTACAAATAAGTATTTGCTATGATTATTACAGCTGGTACTATTTTTCAAGAAATGGCTTTATATATATATGCAAATATGAAGAATATGATTACTTTGACCTTGCAAAATATGTTGGTACTATTGAGATAATTATATGTGATTACTAATATTTTGCAAAGTAGTGGATTATAAATATACAAAAAAATTGAAGGATGTGGTTATTTTGGCTTTGCAAAATATACTGGTACTATTAATATATTTCTATGCTATGAATGTACAAACAACTATATATATGATGTGAGAAACTTATGCTTATGTTGATGCATGATGTGTAACATGCAATTATGATAATGACATTAAAATATATGTGTTGCCACGGTTCTCATATGATGTGAAAAGATGTGAAATGCCAAGTGATACGTGACCCACCTCCATAGGGGAAGATATATATGGAGGACACACATCTGTAGGGTGTGTTCTGATTGATTATGATACATGACCCACCTTCACAGGGGAAGATATACGGAGGACACACATATGTAGGATGTGTTCTATTTGATTATGATATGGCATAACGCTGGTACCAGAACCCTTCCTCTTAGGGGACATTTAAGAGTGTTACACCAGTTGGGTGTTGTAGGGCCATGGGACACATAAGAAAACAATGATCATATAAATAGTGGGTTTGTTTACATTGCATATTCTGGTATTTATTGTAAGCTTCCAAAATATTTTGAGCTGATGATATGCATGTTTTGGTAACCTGATAAATGTATTTGAAATTGGAAGCCTTTTACATGCAAAGGTGATTTGACAATATTTTGAAATAATATGATAATATCTTGAAGTGATGAAGCTTTTTACATGTAAATGTGATTTGATAATATCTTGAAATGATATGATAATACCTTGAAATGATATATGATTATATTACATTATAATAGGCTTACTTATTGAGTATGAGCTTATGTAAATCTCACAATGTTTTTCAAAGCAAATGAAGCTTCTATTCAATAAATTAGATCCATTATGTTATTGTAACCCCTGTGGTACTTGTGTGTAGGGCTTGTAGCCCAAACTTTATAGTTATGGTTTGTATTAAGTTATGGATTTGGATTGAATATTTATAATTATTGCCTTATATGAATTGATGTACCTTATTCGGGACATCTTGTATGCTTGGCATGCGACGGGTTGTCACTCTAGCTTAAAAATTTTTGGGTTTAGAGCGTGACAAGTATCGTAGCCAAGATTGCAATGCGCTCTTGGCAAAGCCGCAAATTCTCTCTTGCTGCTCCCATGGCCGGCGGTGCAGAAGAATTCTATCAGGGGAGCGTTTTCTTCAACGGCGGCGTATACATCACGCTCGGTCGCTTTAAAGCCCTTATCCTCTTCTCTTCCTTCTACTTGATTTTCCCTGATTCAAGATTTCTTGGGTTCAAGATTTCTTGTTGTATGAGCCCGCGTATACATAGAAGATTTGGAGAGATGGTTATTTAACCCATCTGGCTTGTGAGATTATAGCAATGTCTCCGTAACTCTCTGAATTCTTTGTAAGAGAAACTCGAGACATTCTTTCCATTTATGTTGAAGTAGTTTTCATGCAACTATTACAGTTTACAGTGTAGAGCAATCTCAGGTTTCGTTCGATCCATTTGTATGATCTGCATTTATTATTTGCAAATGCTCTTGTACTTTGTTGTCACCAGTCTGCATTCTCACCATACTTTCTCTATCAGGTTTTTTTTTTTTTGGCCTGAAGAATATATATATTTGCTTGCAGAATAGTTGGAAACAAAAAATGATGCTGGTGGTTCTGATGGAGAAGATGGACCTGGGATTATCTCTGCAAATCAGTCAAGTTTCTTAACATGAAAAAGCTCTTGACTTGATAATGAGAGGTGTGATAAGCCTTATTGATATTCTTTATGAGAGTTGTGATAAGCTTTGTATTCTTTATGCAGGTCATGACTTACTTTATAGGATCACCATTATGGTCACTTTGATTAAAATTTTACATTATCATTCATGATAAAACATTTCCTTATAATTGTTCTGTTTTTTTTTTTTTTTTTTTTTTTTTTGAGAGAGATAGAACTATGGGAACAAATTGCTTAAAGATTTTGATTAATGGGAATACGAGAGTCATTACAACAATACAATTCCCTTTAATTACATGTTGACTCATCTTCAAGCATTCATAATTTACAACAATTAATATATATGTTGCCATGTGCATGAATATACTGTTTACATCCTTTACAACAATATTGAACAAATGCCTCTTGGTCTGGATGGGTCATTCTGAACTTTTGCTTGTTTGCGTGCCGGCAAATGCAGGGAAGTCTGGCATATTTTTATTAATCGTTAATTGCTGACAGAACTGTGAATTTTCTCTCAGGGACATCACAAACACATTCATTCACCTTTAAACTGAAGGTTACGCCTTAGAAGATGTGTTGTTACCCATTTGAATAAAGGCTAACTCTCACAGCCTCAAATTCCTTTAGAATTGTAATGGAAAAAAATTTCATTCTTAGAATTTGTTTTTATATATGTGCCTCTACGTACAATGCCACTTGGAAATCGATCTTTATCCTTTAACCAGTATAATTTTACAGTCTGAGAAATAAGTGCGTTGTTCCCATCCAAGTAATATTTATTAAAATTACTTTGCAATCACCAGTTAGTCTAATTTGTCCTTTGACAACAAGCTAAATCAGTGGCAAGCTGGGATCTGTGGCAAAGAAGTTAAGGAAATGTCCAAGACACCATGGTCACTTTGGCATGGTTAAAAAAAAAAAAAAAACTAATATTTTCAAGAAGCAGTTCTTTTTAATCCAAACATATCATAAGATAGCAAAGGTAAGCTGAGACTGTCTTTATTGTGTTTCTACACTAGGAGACAAATTGCCAATATTGTGTTTCTACACTGGGAGACAAATTGCCAATCTTTCAATATTATGTGTGTGTGTGTGTGTGTTGCCAAATTACTTTAGAATGAATTTGTACCCAACTATGATGTCAATGCTCGTAGATGCTCAGCACTCAAAAAGGGAAGGAAGATGGATGCTGGGTGTGGAAGCTAAATTCTGATGTCCTCTCTCCACGATGCAGCACATGCGCTGTGTGCAGGCCACCTGGCTGTTGTTGTTGCCATTAAAGCTCTTCCAGACGTTGAGGACAGCTGTCAGATCAGCAAGTTTTGCCTTCACACTGCGGCAGCAATTTGCATGCACGGTAGTCACTTCCTTAAAATCCCTGCTGTCTTGACAGAACCCACTAAAGTAGAGGGTGTCTAGGAATCTCACTTTCATGCCCAATTGTTTAAATACACCCTTAGATTTCATGACAGACAACACATCTTGTTCTTTCATACCTGCTGAGCTATTCCTTGCTACGAACCATGCATCAAATAATGCGATGGTTTTGTTATTTGAAGCTACAAAATAAAAGCCGGTGTTGAGGGGATTGGAATCATCCAGTGGCTTGCCATTGTATCCATCACAGCTTATCTGCAAGTCTTCTCCATAGTGGTTCAGTTTTGTGAATGGATTTCTCAGCCACATGACATCCATATCCTGATATCAGAGAGGAATGGTATGAGAAAGAATTGAACCACCACTATACTATACAAATTACATCATTTTTTTTTTAATTTGTGGAAAAAGTTGCTATATTTTTTCAGCTGTGAGAAGTAAATAATTAGGTCTTAAGGTTTTATGAGCATTTAGAAATGGCAAAAGATTTTGACAAGCTTTAGCCGTACTTAGTAAAAGGCCCCCAAGAAAAAAAAAAATGATGTAATTTGTATTTCATGTGATTTTAAGCCTATAAGTTATTAACTGCAAATTCGATTAAATATGGGCCACCAGATCCTGGTGCTCTCTTTTATGATTCAGTTTTTTCGGCCTACCGTGAAAATGAAGCTGTATCCATGCTTTAGAACATCTCCGAGGAAAGCTAGCCTGTGCCACATCATTTCGATGAAGCCATCAGACATGTAAAGCTGCTCTCTGGACAAATCAGTGCTCTTCAAGGCAAGCCTGTAGCAATGGAGTTTTAGGAGCTTGCACCGGTTGAAGGCTGTCTCATCAACTGCTACAAAAAGGAGGTGTCTGATCAAGAACTTGGTGTCCTCCCCATCTCGCAAGCTCCGGAGGAAGAGGTCTAGCATGCCATTCTCCTTCGCGTATGCCTTGTTTAATACAGCTATAATCAGGGTCTTGTTCGCCATGGAAGCCTCCTGTAAAGTTGTTTCTAGCTCATCTGTCTGACCATAAACAACAATAAGGTGCATGAGCTCAGAAAAATTATGGTAGTTTCCTGTGATAAAATTTCAATATTGCAACAGTGTGAAATTTCAAGTTGCTTAACTATCAAACAAGAATGACCATATGCTCGAATTCTTGAAGTGCATTATAACTTGATAAGGAATAAAATCGTGTCATATCAATATTCGTGTATATAACAAAAAGGTTGAGATTACTTTTAATTTTTGATCCACATTCGGAAAAGAATAAGACGATACATCTCAACAAAGACGAAGTACCCTTATGCCTCGGCAAGACCGAGCCATTCCTATGCCTAGGCTAGACTGAGCTATTTCCATACCTCGATGAGACCGAGCTATACTTATGCTTCGGCCAAACAAACTGAGCCATTCACATGCCTCGTTACACCGAGCTATTCTCATGCTTCGGTGAGACCGAGCTATCCTCATACCTCGGCCAGGCTGAGGCACCCTTGAACCTCTGCCAGGAAATTCAAATTCATGATAATCAGGCAAGATTTTAATCACGTGGATCTTCGACCGCTTTAACTTGAGGGAAAAGCCCGTAATACTAAACGCAGCCTAGAACCTACAAGACACCGAATCTCAAAGCATCAGCTAGCTTCTCTCGCCATTGATTCACTAATTAATCGGATTCGAAAGTTACCGGTCTCGTAACAAATTTAATTCGAATCAGATTCGAATCATGATAGTTTCTGATTTCATATGACACGTCCGAGAAATCATATCGGCAACCTATATATACCATGTCCAAAAGTCTTTTAGGTACGTTCACTCTTTCACTGAAAAACTTCATTGAAGCTCAAACAGAGCTCCCCAACTCGTCGAGAGGCTATTCTAAAGGAACTTTTCTGCGAGAGCCTTCTTCTCATATTTGCTTGCCATGAATCTTCACTAACTTGGGCATCGAAGGATCTTCTGCAGGGGGCCATCCTCAACTAACTTGGGCATCGGAGGGTCTTCTGCAGGGGACCATCCTCAACGCTCGCTACGGGAGTACTGTCTTGCAGGTCCATCCAGACGAGAGATTGGCATCTCGTTATGAAGGTAAGCTGCATCCAAGTTGAAGAATGGATTTCTACGGCAACATATCTAAATGTTTGTTCGTGGTAAATAAATTTTCCTTTGATGTGGTTTACATAGCGTTTCAGTGTTACAAACACAACAAACATCAGTCTCTAGGTTTGCTTTCCAATCTATAGCATGTTATTTTGCTCATTTTAATTCTCACCTTCCCTGTGCATGCCTTGTGTTCAGGCTGTGCATGCCTTGTGTTCAGGCATTGTGACGTTCAATGTGCCATTAGATGCCTTCCAGACTTCAAGGACAGCTTTCAGATCAATGAGCTTGGTTTTCATACCACAGTAATAGTTTGCATGCACTGTGGTCACTTCACTTTTCCCAAATCCTTGCTATCTTGAGTACAGAACCCGCTAAAGTATGTTGTGTCTAAGAACGTCAAGATCGTCTTTACGCCATTCATTCCTTTCGACCCTCTAAAATCTCGATCGTATCTACCCTTCGGTGGTGTAAAGCGCCCAAAGGTTTCGCTAACTGAATCGAACAGAAGTGAATCAGAAAACTTAATTTTATTTTAATTTAATATATTGGTTTATTTGCATCTAGTTTAGATGATCATAAGAATAAAATAAAAAATAAAAAATATCCAGCTATTAATATCCTTAACAGTCTATTTATATTCTTTTATTCAACTGACCTGAACTCTTCTTAATTGATATCTTTAAGAGACCCAACACTGACCTGAACTATTCTTAATTGATATCTTTAAGAGACCCAACAATGAATTGCATTCTTTCTCTCTCTTCTCTAAACAAGCGTTTGCATCCCTCCACATAATCCGGTCGATGTTGCTGTTTCCTCGAGTGTTTAAACTTTAAACTATGCAATATCTCTCTCCCCTTTCCTCTCTTCTCTAAACAAGCGTTTGCATCCCTCCACATAATCCGGTCGAAGTTGCTGTTTCCTCGAGTGTTTAAACTTTAAACTATGCAATATCTCTCTCCCCTTTCCTCTCTTCTCTAAACAACATCCCTCTACATAATCCCGGTCGATGTTGCTGTTTCCCCAAGTGTTTAAACTATGCAATATCTCTCTTCCCTTTCCTCTCGTTTTTGAGAATTCAGTAGGCATTAATTAAATGCCTAAAGTATTTTATTCTGGTAGTATTCTCTTCTTATCATTTATGTTAAATAGAAAGAAACCTTATAAAAGTGACGTGGTGGTCGATAAGATATATATAGAGACGCATTCATTCGCTTCTCGTACTTATATTCTTTTAAAACAAGCTTCCAAACCGCTCATTCAACAAAACTGATTGACAAAAAAAAAAAAAAAAAAAGTTACCGCGTTTGATGAGCGTCGTTGCGTCAACAAAGCCATCGACTCCGACGATGGCCACGAGCACGAGTAGAAGATCGTCATCAAAACCAGGAGAGATGCGATGCCAAGGGTGGCGACGCGGCTCGCGACGCCGTTGTCGGTGAGAAAGCTCATGGTTTGGGAACGGGGGCAGCGAACGCTACGCCACCACCCAGAGTTTCCAAGAGATAACAATGTATTCGGTGTGAAAAAAAAAAAAAAAAAAAAAAACTAAAAAAAGCCCGTGTGATGGACGCAACTTCTTCTGTTTATGATGAGAGGTTTAAGGAAACACGCCTTCTGGGCTTGAAACAAACTGATGAGAATCCGGAAACGCTTGCTAGGTTTCTCGAGTCCACCATTGGCGATCCATGTAAAGAGATTTCTTCACCAATTTGAACTTATATTGGAAGTTATAAAGTATCTGAAATTATATATTATTAAACGTACATAGTTTGGATTTGTTATTGTTTCCCAGCCATGGTTGACCTAAATCTAGCTAATTGGATTCTCGAATTAAGATCCGGAAGTCCGACTGGATTCCTGAAAAAAAAAAAAAAAAAAATTGTCCCTTTAGTGGCAAACAAGCTCTAATGTTGTCTTTGATTAGTCTTCCTAAATAGCAAGTGGAACAGGAAACAGGAGAAAAAAAAATGTTGGATTTAGGATTTTTTTTTGTTTCCAACCCATAGCATAAAAAAACTTTTTTTTTTGAAATAATTTTAAAAATTGCAATGAATCCGAAAAATATTTTTTTAGATTTATTTTAGAAGTTTTTAAGATTTTATTCTTTTTTTTTTCTCAAAATGCTCAACAACTCGTAAATTTATTTATTTATTTTTTCTTTTCACGATCTTTCTTTATGCAATTCATTACTATCTTTCTCCAAAAAAAATTAATTTTTAAAAATACTAACCAAATATATTTTAAATATTAAAATTAAAAAAAAATATATACTTAATTTTTTAAATACAATTTATATTTTAAAAAATAATTTTTTTGGATCACAAACAAGACCATAATTTTCGAGAAAGAATTTGCCAACGTAAATGGATAAGCTTTTCTTCCTCCATTAGAATCTTTCTCAAATCAATTCTTAGATTTGGCCATTATCAGTTGGATTTGTTGCGGATTACGGTCAACAAGAGTGCTTTGTTCCCACGATCATGTTGGTGATCGTTTATTTCATTCAAAACACAAAAAAAAAAAGAAGAAAAAGAAAAAAAGAGAGCGATAAACACTCCCCTGCCTCATAAACATTCAAAAGAGAGCGTGCGTTCGTAATCTGAAAATCCTTCGCTCACGCCGCCTTCCTTGGAATGCCTCTCACATCACCTATATATTCCTTGGAAGAAAAATCCAACAAAATAACGCCACGTAGGAAAAAAAATCCAGCAAAATAACGCCACCTAGGTTGAGGTTTCTGAGGTTTCTCACGTTACCTTTCCCAAGATTAATTGACCTCTCAGCTTCGCTCTCCGTTCTCATCATCTCAGGCATCTTCGTTCGTTCTCTCAGTCGTTTATGTTGGAAACAAGGTGGGCACACAAGATTGACGGAAGTGAAGGATTCTTTCAATAAGAAAAATGATACTCTATATTAGAGGGAATACAACTTTTAGGTCTCTCTCTATTTTTTTATCATCATCTTCTACTTCTACTTCTCTACATTTCATGGGCAAACACCTCCCATATTTATAATCATCTAGATATCCTTTCATATACCACTATTTAATACAACATTTGCAGAAAATTAAGAGTCAATTACAAAATACTAAGAGTCAATTTTAAATTTCTGAACCATCTTATCTTTTCAAAATGACTCTTCCTTTCTCCCATGAAGCCTTTGGTCTTTTCAAGAGTGACTCTTCCTTTTTCCATGAAGCCTTTGGTCTTTTCAAGAGTGACTCTTCCTTTCTCCCATGAAGCCTTTAGTCTTTCAAGAGTGCATTAAAACAAGTTTAATATTCCAACATTTCCTTCCGTAAACTTGTTTTTTCTTGGTGCCATGACTCCAAGCATCTTTCTTAGCTTTTGAAAATCTTCACATTTGAGTGATTTTGTAAATATATCAGCAATTTGCTCATTTGATTTACAGTACACAACCTTCACAAAACCTTTCTTAACTTGATCATGAAGAAAATGAAATCTTGTGTCAATGTGTTTGCTTCTTCTATGTTGAACTGGATTCTTAGCTAGTTCAATAGCAGACTTATTATCAACATATATCTTCACAGGCTCCTTTTGTGAATGACTCAATTCTTTCAATAAGTTGCGCAACCATATGGCCTCACAAGCACATGATGCTGCTGCAACATACTCTGCCTCACATGTAGATAATGCAACAATGGATTGTTTCTTTGAGCTCCAAGAAAAAGCATTAGCACTAAAATAAAAGATATAACCAGAAGTGCTTTTCCGTTCATCAAGATCTCCTCCCCAATCACTATCAGAAAATCCAATTAAACTTGCATCATTGGAATGAGTATAAAACATACCATGATCAAGAGTTCCTTTGAGGTATCTTAGAATTCTTTTTGCTGTCATCCAGTGTGACTCCTTTGGATGTTTCATATATCTACTAATCAAACCAACTCCATAGACAATATCAGGTCGGCTTATAGTAAGATAACAAAGACTTCCAACAAGGCTTTTGAAGAGAGATGAGTTCACCTCCTTTCCTTCTCCTTCTTTACTAAGCTTGGCTCCATAAGCAACTGGGGTGTTTACTTCTTTGCAGCTCTCCATTTTGAATTTTTGTAGAATATTTCTAGCATAACTTTCTTGAGAAATGAAGATGCCATCTTCACTTTGCCTTACTTCAATGCCAAGAAAATAAGACATCAAGTCTCCTCCCGTCATTTCGAACTCCTTGCTCATGGTTGCTTTGAACCCATATATCATTTCCATGCAATTACCTGTCACAAGTAAGTCATCCACATATAGACATATAATTAAAATGTCATCTCCTTTTTCTTTACATAAATAGCATGTTCATAGGAGCATTTGTTGAAACCATAATCTTGAAGATAGTGATCAATTCGAGCATTCCAAGCTCTCGGTGGTTGCTTTAATCCATACAAAGCTTTGTGTAACTTGTACACTTTATCTTCCATGCCTTTATGGATATAGCCCTCAGGTTGCTCAATATAGACTTCTTCTTCAAGGTAGCCATTGAGAAATGCCGACTTTACATCTATTTGATATATTTTTCACTTGTGATGAGATGCAAGTGAGAAAATGAGCTTTATTGAATCAAAATGGGCTACAGGCGCGAAAACTTCATCATAATTGAGCCCTTTCTTTTGCTTGTAGCCTTTGGCAACCAAACGAGCTTTGTATTTTTCTACCTCTCCATTAGCAGTGCGCTTCACTTTATACACCCATTTGATGCCTATCGCCTTTTGTCCTTTTGGAAGTGAAGTCAACTCCTAAGTATTATTCTTTTCTATGGCAAGAATCTCCTCCTTCATTGCTTTTCTCCATTCAACTTTCTGCATAGCTTCATCAAATGTTAGAGGTTCAATATCAGTAAATAAACAATATAAATCAACTTGTTCAACTTCTTCTGTTTCATCATAAAGATCACTAATACTTCTAAACTTTCTTGTTGACTCTTCAGGGCTTATAGAACTTCTTGAGGAAGTCGGTATAACTTATGGTGATGAAGATGATCTTGCTGGTGAGAAGATTGATTGAGTAGCTTCCTCATTTGTATTCTCCTCAGCTTCATTGTAAGGTGTTATATATTTGATATGAGAATCTTTGCCATTCCAATCCCATACTCTATCTTCATTGAAAATTACATCCCGACTGATGATGACCTTATTTGTCATTGGATTATACAATTTGTAGGCTTTGGATTGCTCACTATATCCTATGAAGATGCATTTTTGACTTCGATCATCAAGCTTCTTCCTCTTCTCTTGTGGTACTTGGGCATAGGCAATACACCCAAAAATCTTCATATGACTTACTCCTGGTTTGTAGCCACTCCAAGCTTCTTCTGGTGTCATACCTTTGATGGCTTTTGTTGGGCTTCGGTTGATAAGATATGCTGCACATGCCACCCCTTCAGCCCAAAAATGCTCGGAAAGGTTCTTCTCTTTCAACATGCTTCTAGTCATGTCAAGAATGGTCCGATTCTTCCTCTCGGCCACTCCATTTTGTTGTGGAGAGTACGGAGCGGTGAATTGATGTCGAACTCCTTCTTCATCACAATAACTTCTAAAAGCATTTGACATATATTCTTCGCCTCTATCGGATCTCAAAATCTGCACTTTATTGTTACTTTCTTTTTCAACCAAGGTTTTGAAATATTTAAACATAAAGAGTGCAGCCGACTTTTCTTTAAGAAAATAAACCCACAACTTTCTACTAAAGTCATCAACAAATGTTATAAAATATTTGTTACCACCACAAGATTCTAAAAGAGATCCACATATATCAGTATGCACTAGTTGTAATGGTCTTGTTGCTTTCCAAGATTTTCTACTTTTGAAGGGAGCTCTTGCATGCTTAGCTAGTGTGCACTTCTCACAAACTTCATTTGGATAATTTATGTGTGGAAGACCTTTCACCATTCCCTTATTAGATAGTAATTTCAAACTTCCAAAATTTAAATGTCCAAACCTGAGATGCCAAAGCCAAGAAGGGTCCTTGATATCCACTTGCAAGCAATTTTGTGCTTCCGTCTTTAAGATAAGAGGAAACATCCTGTTCTTCGCCATCTGGACATGAGTAATCAGCTTTCCATTCCAATCTTTTAGAGTTATAGATAGTCCTTCCATATGAATTGCATAACCCTTCTCTAACAGTTGGCCAATACTTAGAATATTACTCTTCAAACTTGGCACATAATAAACATTGGAAATGAAATCAGGTTTACCATTCTTTTGCCAAATCATGATTTTACCTCTTCCTTTGATAGGAGCTTTGGAGAGATCCCCAAACTTCACATCACAAAACTCCCCTTCTTGCAATTCCACAAATAGCTCTTTTCTTCCACACATATGGTTTGAGGCTCCTGAGTCAAGAAACCATATATTCTTCAAGTCTCCATCTTCTTGGCATGACAAAAGAAGTGTCGGTTCTCCTTCTTGGTTGTTGGATCCAATGTTGTTGCTTTACTTATTGTTCCAACACTCATAGCTATAGTGTCCATATTTTTGACAATTATAGCATTGAACATTGGATCTTGATTGGTTACGACCTCCAATTGATCTTCTATCTCGTCCACGTCCACCTCTTCTACCACCTTTTTCATTGTTGAAATTTGAGCTTTGGCCTCCTCATCATAATAGCTTCTTTGACCACGGCCATGGCTTCGACCACGACCACGGTAGTTGCTTCTGCCACCACGGCCACCACGATAGTTGTTGCCGTCATCTCTTTTGTTACTAAAGGCCAATTGAAGCCCTTGATCTTTCTCTTTTGGTCTTTTGCCTCCACCTTGGATTGAAGTATTTGCTCCGTATTATGTGCTTCATTTTTCTTTTGTATCTTTTGTTCATGAATTTGAAGTTTGCCCATCAACGCATTGATGGAGAGTGTATCAACATCATTAGCTTCTTCAATGACGACAACAACATGCTCAAACCTCGGTGTCAAAGACCGAAGTATCTTCTCCACCACTCGAACATCTTCTACCTTCTCTCATTTCTCTTCAATTGGTTTACAATAACCAATATCCGAGAGAAGTAGTCAAATATGTTTTCTATCTCCTTCATGGTGGTGACTTCAAATTCTCCTCGCAATTGTTGAAGCCGGATTCGCTTCACCTTTTTTCTCCTTTAAAGATAGTAGAGAGGGTATCCCAAGCTTGATTTGCAGAGGTTGCTTCAGCAATTCTCTCAAATGTCACCTCATCTAAAGCTTGATATAATTGGAACAAAGCTTTTTTGTCTCTTCTCCTTAAGCCCCTTAAAGTATCTTTTTGTGCTTGATTGTACCCTCTTTCTTGCTCTGCTGTAGGCTCGGTGTAGCCATCTTGAACAATTTTTCATAGATCTTGTGAGCCAAATAAGGACTTCATTTGGATACACCAATTCCCATAGTTCTCCTTAGTAAGCTTGGGAACTTGAATATGCACACCATCGTTGGCCATCTCCCTCAAGATTGGTCCTCTCAAAAAAAAAAAAAAGGCTCTGATACCACTTGTTGGAAACAAGGTGGGCACACAAGATTGACGGAAGTGGAGGATTCTTTCAATAAGAAAAATGATACTCTATATTAGAGGGAATACAACTTTTGGGTCTCTCTCTATTTTTTTATCATTATCATCTTCTTCTACTTCTACTTCTCTGCATTTCATGGGCAAACACCTCCCATATTTATAATCATCTAGATGTCCTTTCATATACCACTATTTAATACATGCATAGAAAAACTAAAAGATATTTGCAGAAAATTAAGAGTCAATTACAAAATACTAAGAGTCAATTTTAAATTTTTGAACCATCTTATCTTTCAAAATGACTCTTCCTTTCTCCCATGAAGCCTTTGGTCTTTTCAAGAGTGACTCTTCCTTTTTCCATGAAGCCTTTGGTCTTTTCAAGAGTGACTCTTTCTTTCTCCCATGAAGCCTTTAGTCTTTAAAGAGTGCATTAAAACAAGTTTAATATTCCAACAGTTTACAATCGTCGGGGTTCTTGAGCTCATCCCAAACCCTAGACTAGTTTTCCTCTCCCATATAGTCTAGGGATTAATTAAGCATCACCATCTCACGGACCATTCATCTTCCCTGCTTTTTTTTTTTTTCCTCCTTCCCACGACCTTTAACATCGATCCTTTTTGTCATGAATGTAGTCTGAATGATCACTACAAAAATATTTGGTTTTAATGATGTTCATTAGCGATCACTACAAAAATATTTGGTTTTAATGATGTTCATTAGCGATCACTACAAAAATATTTGGTTTTAATGATGTTCATTAGGATCCCAAAAAAAATATCATCGCTAAATAGCGATGTTAAAAATTTAATAATAAATTAATAATAAATAAAATATTTGGTTTTAATGATGTTCATTAGCGATCACTACAAAAATATTTGGTTTTAATGATGTTCATTAGCGATCACTACAAAAATATTTGGTTTTAATGATGTTCATTAGGATCCCAAAAAAATATCATCGCTAACTAGCGATGTTAAAAAATTTAATAATAAATTAATAATAAATAAAATTATTGATTAATTATTAATTAGCTACGTTAAAAATAAACAAGCGTTTATCCATATTTTTGATATTCTTATAGCTATCCATGGGTAAATTAATATAACGTTTGTTTATAGTCAGCTCTTGCTGAGATGGTTATTAATTTATAATGAATGAATGCTGCGCCCCCGTTTATCATAACAACGCTTTATGTGTCCCCTCATACAGTATAAATAATTCTTTTTATTTTTTGAAATACAGAATAAATAAATTTGAAATCTTAACAAACCTTGCCATACGCCTCATCGTTGCTAATCTTTATCCAGCTTTCCTTCTTGATTAGGATTAATTAAAATGTCGGTCATCCACTGTAATTATAGTTGTTATGGCCAAATTTTTATTTTTTTCCATTATATTTCATATATATATATATTATCCTTTACCATAGAAATATCTTTATCATTTTTTTATTCTTTTAATAATAATATTATTATTATTATTGACCAGCCGAACGAACGATCGAGTGGGTAATTGGTTCTACGTTGAATAATACCAAACTAGTAATGTACCTTTCGGAGCTTCAACTAGAAAACTTGCAACTGAATTTATAGGCCGAATGCCACTAGCGTATGAATATTATTATTATTGACCAGCCGAACGAACGATCGAGTGGGTAATTGGTTCTACGTTGAATAATACCAAACTAGTAATGTACCTTTCGGAGCTTCAACTAGAAAACTTGCAACTGAATTTATAGGCCGAATGCCACTAGCGTATGAAGCGCGTTACTTGGCAGGTATCTGCACAACACATGGGTTTTTTTTTAACATTTTGTACAAGCAAAGAGAAATAATTTTAGCGGTTGGATTGGGTTTTTTTTTTAACATTTTGTACAAGCAAAGAGAAATAATTTTAGCTGTTGGACTTGGCATGCTTGGAACAAAATATAGTATCTGATGAGGGATAAAATTATCATCGCATTAATGTGCACGTGTACCATCCATTGGGTCGAAACTAATCTTGTCATACCCAAAAAACACCGAAGCCGAATCGTCCTCGACGAACCGAGCCATTCTCATATATCGATAAATCGAGCTATTCTATGCCTCGGCGAGACCGATGTGCCTAAGCACCTCTGGGCCTAGGGCCTACATAATCGCTAAATCTCAAGGCATCAACCAGCTCTCCTAGCCGTTGTTCCAATAACTAACAAGATACGGATCTTATGGGCCTCGTAACAAACTTGATTCGAATCCAATTTGAATCCTAACAGTTTTCAGACCCCTGTGACACGCTCAAGGAATTAGGTGATTGCCTATAAATACCTCAGCCCTAAAGTCTCTCAAGTACGCTTCCACTGGCACTCTAACTAAGAAAGCTCTATTAAAGCTTGAGCAGAGCTTCGAGTTCTAGAGAGGCCATCGACCTTGAGGAACTCTTCTGCGAGAGTCTTCTCCTCATATCTGTTATGAATTTTCACTACTTGGGCATCGGAGGGTCTTCCACAGAGGGCCACCCCAAACACCCCCTGCGTGAGGACTATTTTGCGGGTCCCATCCGGGCGAGACCAGCGTCCAGATTCAGAGTCGAGCTGCGCCCGAGTCAGAGAGCGGATTTCCGTAGCAATAGATTGGCGCTAGAGGAAGGGCCTCAAGTCCCGTAAACTTGTAATCCAGAAGACAAGGTTCAAAATCGGAAGAAGAAACCTCTGATCCTCTAATGGCCAATCAGAAGAGAGCCATATCTGATGCTCAAGATCAGGCCGCCTCTCAGAGGCCTGATCCAATTGGCAGTGTAGCACCTCCACTACCATCGCCAGCTGAGACCCCTTCACCGCCGACAGCGGTGGTGACACTGGACCAGTTTGCTACCCTGGTTCAGCAAGTTCAGGCACTGATCCAGCTGGTCCAGGGACTCCAGAGGGTTCCCTGCCCAGCTGTTCCTGCTCCACAGCTTTATGAAGAGGCAGCTGCTCCTATCCCGCTAGCAATCTCTTCTTCTAATCTGCTCGAGGCAACGGATTATCTTCCACAACCCGCGAAGGCCACCACAAGACGAAGGGAAAAGTCTGCTCAAGTCTTGACGGGCTCACTCTTTTTCTCCGGTGTCTTCTCAAGATTCGACATTGCTGCCATGTTTCCATCGTCCAATCCCTCCAACCACTTTAGACGAAGGGATTAGGCAGCAGATGCAAGAGATGCATCGAGAATGGCGTCAGGAGCTGGACGCCGCCAAACAAGCCCCTTTGTCCCAGCCAAAGGTAGAGCAGAGCATTCCTTTCTCTGAAAGGATCATGAGGGAAGTGATTCCCCCTCACGTTAAGCTTTCCACCATCGAACCATACCATGGATCCACTGATCCCGATGACCATCTGAGCTGCTTCAGATCCATCATGATGTTCCACGGAGCATCGGATGCGATCTTATGCCGAGCCTTCTCCTCTACTCTTAGGGGATTTGCCCGAACCTGGTTTAATAGCTTGAAGCCAGGTTCCGTTGATTCTTTTGATGAGCTGAGTTGTTTGTTCATCAGCTAGTTTGTCAGTAGCCATTGCCAACAATGGAGATCCGATTCCCTCTCTAAAGTCAAGCAGAGAGAGGGGGAATCTTTGAAGAATTATCTTGGCCGCTTTAATACGGCCCTTCTGGAGGTCGACCATCTCAATCATGAGGTGGTCATGTCCGCTTTGGCGGGAGGAGTGTCGAAGGAAGGGGACTTCTACTTAGCTCTGGAAGTCAACTACCTGAAGAGCCTTTCAGATATGATGTCCTTGGCGGATAAGTACGCCAGGGTTGAAGAGTCGTGGAGGTTGGCTCGAGCCGAGCAACTAAAGAAGAAGGAGGCGAAAGGCTCGGATAAGCATTGAACTTACCGCCATGCAAGCTCGCCTCACCGCCAAAGAGCTCCTCCACCATCGCCTCCTCGAGATCGAACACGAAGCCCAGCTCAAAGATTTAACCAATACACTCCTCTCATCCTCCTCTCTGAGGCAATGCAACTCGAAGGGATATAACCAAGTACTGCCGCTTCCACCGGGATCATGGGCATGACACTGATGAATGTTGGCAGTTCCATAATGAAATTGAGCGATTAATTCGATGGGGCAGACTGGACCGAATCAGGAGAGTCCCTGAGCCGAACAATGAAGGAAATCACCAGCCCAAACCTCGCCAACTTCCTCCGTCAAATCCCCCGGTCCTTGGCAATGTTAACATTATAGTGGCGGCCGGCTCCTCGTCATCCCGGTCGGGCGAGGAAAGAAATCCGCCAAAGAAGGCTCGAGTTGATGAGCTCTCTTTTTCTGATGAAGATTTTCGTGAGGTACAGTACCCCCATGATGATGCTCTGGTTGTATCCCTAAACATGAACAACTATGATGTACACCGCATTTTAATTGATAGTGGAAGCTCTGTTAATGTTTTATATTTTGATGCCTTTGTGAGATTAAAATTTTGGACGGAAAGCCTCCGGGCTATAAAGTCCACCCTAGTAGGTTTTACGGGTGACTCTATAACTCCCGAGGGAGTTATCACTCTAATAGTTTGAGTAGGAACTTGGCCCTGTGTGGCCACTACGCACATGAATTTTCTTGTGACAAAACTTCGGTCCCCTTACAATGCAATCCTTGGTAGGCCAGGACAGGTATCTCTTAAAGCCATCGTTTTCATTCCCCATCTTGCCATGAAATTTTCCACCGAATGGGGGGGTGGGAGTTGTCCGAGAAAGTCAAATTATAGCTCGGCATTGCTTTGTTGCTGATCTTCAATCTCGGAAGCCCGAGGTTGACGGGCTGGATGCTCGAAAAGATTTTGCCGAACAACGAGGAGAGCCTGCCGAAGAATTAGAAGAAGTACCGTTTGACGAAGCTCAATCTGACCGAACCATAAGGATCGGATCACAGCTAAAGGAAAAGCTTTGGCAAGAGTTGGTCGAATTCCTTTGAAAGAATGCTAATGTCTTCGCTTGGTCAGCATCAGATATGCCCAGGATTAACCCGGATGTCCTGATCCACCGCCTCAACGTGGATGAAGCGTTTCGACCGGTCAAGCAAAAGAAGAGAATCTTCGTCCCTGAGCGTCAAAAGGCTATCGAGGAAGAGGTAGACAAGTTTATTCAGACCAATTTCATCCAAGAAGTTAACTACCCCGACTGGTTGGCAAATATGGTTATGGTGAAAAAAGCAAATGGCAAATGGAGGATTTGCATCGACTTCACTGACCTCAATAAAGCTTGCCTGAAGGACAGCTTTCCTCTCCCTCAAATCGACCAACTTGTAGATTCTACCTCAAGCCACAAAATGCTAACTTTTATGGATGCTTATTCGGGCTACAATCAAATCCGGATGGCTCCCTAAGATGAAGAAAAAACTACCTTCATCACCGACCGAGGTATTTATTGTTACCAAGTTATGCCTTTTGGCTTAAAAAATGAAGGTGCAACCTACCAAAGGCTAGTCAACAAAGTCTTCAAGGAGCAAATTGATCGGAACATGGAGGTATATGTTGATGACATGATGGTGAAGAGCAAAGAAGTGCCTCAGCATGTCGAAGATCTTGCAGAGAGCTTCGCAACGCTCCAAAGATACCGAATGAAGCTCAACCCAACCAAATGTGCTTTCGGGGTCAATTCCAAAAGTTCTTGGGTTTCATGGTCTCTCAATGAGGCATCAAGATAAATTCGTAGAAGATCCAAGCCTTGCAGCAGATGGCCCCTCTGGGGTCAATCAAAGAAGTACAATGTCTCACCGGAAGGATAGCAGCTCTTAACCGCTTTGTTGCTTGGTCGGCCGAGAAATGCTTTCACTTCTTTAAGGCACTCCGGTCAGCCAAGAATTTTCAATGGACCCCAGATTGCCTGAAGTCCTTTGAAGATCTCAAAAAATACCTCGGCTCGCCACCTCTCCTTAGTAGTCCGAAGCCAGGGGAAACGTTGAGTCTATACTTGGCAATCTCTGAGAGCGTCGTTGGCTCTGTATTGATCAGGGAGGAAAACAAAGTTCAAAGGCCAGTCTATTGTGTCAGCAAATTGCTCAGAGATGCCGAAACGAGGTATACTCGAGTCGAGAAGATGGTTCTAGCTCTGGTAATACGGTCCAAAAGCTGTGACCGTATTTTCAAGCTCATCCTGTAGCGGTCTTAACCAACCAACCCATCAAGTCGATCATCCATCGTCCAGAAGCATCGGAAAGAATGACCAAATGGGCTGTTGAATTGAGTGAACATGACATTCAGTATCAACCTCGTCCAGCCATTAAAGCCCAGGTCCTAGCAGATTTCCTCCTTGAATACATCATACCTGAAGATGGATCTGCCCTAGACACTCCTGAACAACCAAGGCCTAGTGCTCCATGGTTGCTCCATGCCGATGGGTCCTCCAGCGCAAGTGGCTCTCGCGCTGGTCTGGTTCTCACTAATCTGGAGGGGGCAACCTTCGAATATGGCGTCCGATTCTTCTTTCCAGCCTCTAACAATGAGGCAGAGTATGAGGCTCTGCTCGTCGGACTCCGCATCGCCCGCGAGCTCAAGGTCAAAAGTTAAATGCCTACACTGACTCTCAGTTAGTGGCAGGCCAGGTGCAAGGAGAGTTCGAGGCTCGAGAGCCGAACATGATTCGATATCTCCAAAAGGTGCATGATTTGTCATCCCGCTTTGCTGAATTTAAAGTTATTCAAATCCTGAGGTCTGAAATGCGCGCGCCAACCTTTTGTCCCACTTGGCAACACGAACTCGATGAACCTTGAGCGGAGGTTCCATTGGAAGTCCTGGAGAAATCTAGCATCGCCAATGCTGATTAGATAATGCAGATCGATACTAAACCATCTTGGATAGGCCCAATGCACAAATATCTCAAAGAAGGGCTGTTACCAACTGACAGAAAAGAAGCAAGAAAACTGAAAATGCAATCATTTCATTATGTTTTAATTGATGATCGGCTGTATAAGCGATCCTTTTCTATGCCGTTACTTAAATGCCTCGGCCCATCAGAGATTGACTATGCTCTTCGGGAGGTTCACAAAGGCATCTGCGGTAATCATCTTGGCAGCCGAGCCTTGTGCCACAAAGTTCTGTGTCAGGGGTATTATTGGTCAACAATGCAGAGAGATGCTGATAACCTCGTCCGAACCTGTGATTCGTGCCAACGACATTCAAACGTTCAAAGGCTCTCCTCTGCTTACCTAACTCCTGTATCATCCCCCTGGCCTTTCACCAAATGGGGATGGATATCCTCGGTCCTTTTTCCCTCGCAACGGGACAAAGAAAATTCTTGTTTGTCGCGATTGATTATTTCACCAAGTTGGTCAAGCTGAGGTAGTTGCCCAAATAACCGAAGCTCGGGCTAGGGACTTCTATGGAGGTCCATCATTTGTCGTTTCGGCCTTCCTCACACCATCATCACCGATAATGGAAAACAATTCGATAATCCTAAGTTCGAGAATTCTGCGAGGATCACGACATTCTTCATCGCCTGACTTCGGTCGAACATCCTCAAGCTAATGGGGAGGTGGAGGTAACTAACCGAACTTTTCTGCAGAAATTAAAGCTTGGCTCAGCTGAGCACGAGACAGGTGGGCAGAAGAACTTCACCATGTACTGTGGGCCTATCGGACTACTGAAAGGATACCCACAGGCCAAACTCCATTCAGAATGGCTTTCGGTATGGAGGCTATCATCCACGTAGAAATCGGGCTCCCTTCTCCATGCATGGAAGGTTATTTAGAAGAATCTAACGACGAGCAACTCCAAACCAATCTGGACCTGATAGAAGAAGTCAGGGAGAAAGCCCGGATCGGATGGCTGCCTATCAGCAAAGGATAATCCATTATTACTCCACCAGAGTTAAAGGAAAATCCTTCCTTCCTGGTGATTTGGTGCTTCGAAAGGCGTCCGTATCAAAGCCGCTAGAACAGGGGAAACTGTCCCCAAACTGGGAAGGTCCTTATCAAATTACGAAGGTGATCAGGCCCGGCACCTATAAACTTCAGGATCTAGATGAAAAATCTATTCACTGGATATGGAGTTCAGATAATCCCCGCACATATCATCAATGAAAGTATGCTTTCGCTAAACTCACTCTATTTACTGCCTAAAATCTTTATTTTCGAAAATCTATAAAGTTTTTGTTCTGATTGCCTTTCTTTGAAAACTGCAATGAGAAGTAGGTTTTGCTTAGTAATCTGCAAACCTCGGCCGGCCGAGTGATCTTCGTACCTTAGCAGCGCCAAGTAAAATATAATTTGCAAACCTTGGCCGGGCCGAGTGATCTTCGTACCTTAGCAGCGCCAAGTAAAATATAATTTGCAAACCTTGGTCGGGCCAAGTGATCTTCGTACCTTGGCCATGCCAAGTAAAATATAATTTGCAAATCTCGGCCAGATTGAGTGATCTTCATACCTTGGCCGCGCCAAGTAAAATATAATTTGCAAACCTCAGCTGGGCCGAGTTATCTTCGTACCTTGGTCGCACCAAGTAAATATAATTTGCAAACCTTGGCCGAGCCGAGTGATCTCCGTACCTTAGCCGTGCCAAGTAAAATATAATTTGCAAACCTCGGCCGGGCCGAGTGATCTTCGTACCTTGGTCGTGCCAAGTAAAATATAATTTACAAACCTTGGCCCGAGTGATCTCCGTACCTTGGCCGCACCAAGTAAAATATAATTTACAAACCTCGGTCGAGCCGAGTGATTTTCATACCTTGGCCACGCCAAGTAAAATATAATTTGTAAACCTCGGCCGGGCTGAGTGATCTCCATACCTTGACCGTGCCAAGTAAAATATAATTTGCAAACCTCGGCCGGACCGAGTGATCTTCGTACCTTGGCCGCGCCAAGTAAAATATAATTTGCAAACCACGGCCAAACCGAGTGATCTCCGTACCTTGGTAGCGCCAAGTAAAATATAGTCTCAAGTCTTGGCAGGGCTGAGTAATATCTCTGAATAACATCTCAAGCCTCAGCAAGGCCAAGCGATATCTCTGATTAATATCTCAAGCCTCGGCAGGGCCGAGTGATATTTTCAAATAATACCTTAAGCCTCGGCATGACCGAGTGATATCTTCGAATAATATCTCAAGCCTCAGCAAGGCCGAGTGATATCTTCGAATAACATCTCAAGCCTCGGCAGGGCTGAGCGATCTCCTCGGGTAATATCTCAAGCCTCGACAGGGCTGGGTGACATTTCCAAATAATACTTCAAGCCTCAGTATGACCGAGTGACTCCTCTAGGGTGACAGCAAAGCTAACTAATTCTCCAAATGACTTAGCATGACCGAATCGCCCTACCATGCTTCGGCAGAGTTGAGTAATATTCTTCTTCGTGCATCGACAAGGTCAAGCAAGTCGTCTCTCGCTAAGGTAAAATTTATTTCATCCTTAGGCAAAACTATGTCTATACTATGAATTAGCTAGGCCACCCAGGCCTCCCTCTGACCTAAACAGAGATGAATGCACCCTCCGGAAAAGCTAAAAATAACATTGCTAACATGCCTAACGAAGGCAAAATGACTAAAATGTTACTAGTGATAGCGAACTACACTATGATTCGTAAGACATGATGCAAACGGAACGGCTCTTATGTCGGAACAGCACAATCACATTACGAGAGAAGTCGATATTTGAAGTCGAACGAGTAAGAGATTTCTTTATTGATAAAAAATTATAGCCTCTTGAGAGGCATTATAAGTGCATCATAGCACAGAAAATAAAGCCAAATAAAATAAAAGCTTGGGCGAGCAGCTTCGGTCGATGACATTGCTCTAAAAGCTCGGGCAAGCAGCTTTGGTCGATGACGTTGCTCTGAAAGCTCGGGCGAGCAACTCCGGTCGATGACATTGTTCCCGCAACTGAACCAAGAAATTAGAGAAATCAGATGGCTCGATTGAGTCGCTGGTTGATGCCCAAAAAGCAAAGTAGGCCATCCATAGATCCCCTTGTTGAGTAAAGGAACCCGAACTGGGTTGAAGACCTGTGGATGCCGATGCCGAGGCTGCCTCCTTTTACTCAAAGCGCTGAGTCGCAAGTCACTTCTCAAAAACATAGACGGCGACTCGATCGGCGCACCGTGTGACTAGTCAATGCCCGAGAGCAAAGACAGAGACCTGGTAGGCATGTTGAGTCGCTAGTCACATTACAAGAACATAAGTAGTGACCCAGTGCTACTTACCTCCGTCCTCATTGAGAGATGGACAAAGGACCCCCGGGCGGATGAACTAAGGGATCCAAACTGAGGATGGAGGGAAGTTCATGTAAGCCATGGGCCCGTATATACTCTACATTTCCAGTAGGTCCTCATGGCAAGTGACCAAGGAAATACAGAGAGTACAAACGTGCGCTCCCCGTATGACCTCTGTGTCCATCCCTGTGCACTCTCCGTATGACCTCCAAGGCTCCTCCTCTGAGGATTACTTGCTCTTCAGCAGCCCCTCCATCACCCCAGCTGTCTGGGACGAACCAACTTTCAAAAGGGGAGCTCGGCCTCTCCACTCTTGATCTCAGTAAAATAGAAGCCATGAAAACCTCTCTGACTCATAGGAAGAAGAGGCTTCAGGAAATGCTCAGACATAGTCTGCTTTCCCCTTTTTATAGACAGTGAATCGGGAGCAGCCATTAAGGAAGAGGACCCCAGAATTCAAAATGCCACGGTCACACTGTCATGTGGCGCACTAAGAAAAGAGGGGCGTGTTCCAAAGCTTGTTGGGCATGCCTCCCAGGCCGTGACGAAAGATAAGATCTCTTTCTGATCTTGAATCAAGAGCTTTAAATGCTAGAAACTGCTCATGAATCTTTGGGATATGGACGGACCTGAAAATTCCCTTCGAAAATGATGTCGTCCACTAGCAATCAAATGCTTAGCGCATACGCAAAATGAACTCACGTCAGAAAAGGCCAATGGAATAAATGCCCAAAGGAAAAACGAGGTATCCCTCGGCAAATCGCGAGCCATTTCATCTGCTTCGACAAGAAGCAAACCAAATTCTTGCTTTAGATAAATCGAACTATCCATCTTACTTCGGCCGCAACCGAAGTGTTTCTTTCTTCGAACTATCTGTTTTACTTCGGACGAAGCCGGGATAATATTCCTTAGCCAAACCAAGCAACATCATACATCGGGAAACCTATTTAAATCGACCTCGATTAGATAGGATGTTTGGTTCAGAATTGCTAAAAGTCATCCCATCCTAAAAGTATAGCTTGATCACGATGAGCTATAGGCAAAAAGAAGCAATAGGCAAACGAAGAAAATGATGACCAAAGCAATAGAACACATGGGAGAAAACAAAAGATTCATTCATTAAATTTTGATTGAATTATAAGTAGAAGAAGCAAAAATACATGAGCAACCCTCAAAGATCAGGGTTTGGGTCGGTTTCAGGGGTTTCCTCGGTGGCGTTTGAAAAAGTTTGACTGGGTTTGCCCACTTCGAATGCAGTCGGGGGAGGGACCTCGGGCTCTTCTGCATCGTGCTGAGGACATCCCTCTGGAGCTGCGGCTTCATCAGCGCCTAGAATAGTCTCAAGGTCAACGTCCAAAATTTCTTCGTATTCAGCTTCTTCGGTTCCAGGAGTACAAGTATCGTAATATTCGGCCTCTAGAAAAGACAGATCTAACTCAGGGTATACCCGAGAGATCTTCGCCCGTGTCTCCTCTTCACCAAACCGGAATGCATCGGCACAAGTTGCCTTATGTTCATCAATAAATTGGGCAGAATTCTTATACTCTTCCATGGCCAAAGCGGCTCGTCTATTAGCTTCGACCAATTGACCCTCTAACTCAGAACCCCTTTTAATGCTCGAGGCCAATTCCTCCCTTAGGATTTTCGACTGGTTCTGAACCTCAAGCCCGATCTTGTCCATTTGCAAACATAGGGTTGGTTAAAGCTATGATCAAAAAGAAAGACACAACAAAAATTTAGAGAACATTATACCTCCTCTTCCCGCCGAGCCATTTTCGTACTCAGCTCTTAAATTTTATCGAGAGCTTTCAATTTAGCCTCTTTATTTTGATAGAGGCCGTCCTTGAGGTCGTTAATCTGAGATTATTTTTCCTTGATCTCCTGCTGAGACTGATCAAGGTCGGCAATGAGTTTGGCAATTTGGTCATGCTGCTATCTTATTCGGCCTTCCCTATCGGTGAGCTTCCTATTCAGGTTGGCAAGCTGATCTTGTTGCCGCCGATACCTGCTCCTCTTCATCAAGCCTCTTATTCCAATTGTTCTTCTCCTCAGCGAAACTGTCTTTCAATTCGCCCCATCTTTCACTGAAACGCTGCTGCATAGCCTTTATTTCTTCAGCATGCTTTGATTTAATCTGTGATAACTCCAGGCAAGCCTTATCAGATTGCTCACTGAAGTCGTGGAGTTCTTTGACTTGAATCTCGAGCTGAAAAGCTTTCTCAGTGGCGGCTTGATAAGACTTGCTTACTTTCTCGAGATCCCCCAGACAAATGCCAAAGCCTTGGAAAGTTTGCTGGTTGAATCCACTCTTTCTCGAAGACTGACGGCCTACCTCCTGGCCTGAGCACAAGCCCTCATGGCCAAATTTAAGCGCCAAGTCAGCACCCTCATAATTAAGGCATTCTGCAAGGAAAATGTATCTGAGAAAATGCGGCCGAGCCAATCGACTAAAACTTGTTACCTTGGCTTAATTACTTACTCGGGAGGCATAATTTGTGGAAATTCTCATAAGGGCAGGGCTGTCAATCTCGAAAAGGAAATAAACATCCTTTGGCACCCTGAGCTGCCCAAAAGCCGCCTCAACGATATCCTCTATGGTGGACTCATTCGCCGAGGAACTCTCACCCGTGCGCAGCACGGACCACATCAGAGCAATAAACATATTCTCCACCTTCGGATCATGAGTAAGGAAGTTCACGACCGAAGAATCGATCCGAGGAGCTTCGACCTATGAAGCTTTCATCCGCTTGGCTTCCTCCATCAAGACTTTAACTTGCGAAGCCTCGGACACCAAGCTCCGGTCGGAGGAATTTCGATCCGAGCATCCCCCCTACTCGGTGGCTCTTCTTCTTCTTCTTCTTCTTCAAGCATTTCCTCATCCCCAATAGGCTACGTCAAAGCCTCAGCCTCCTCCGCAGC
This sequence comes from Calamus simplicifolius, assembly GCA_900491605.1. Lineage (NCBI taxonomy): Eukaryota > Viridiplantae > Streptophyta > Magnoliopsida > Arecales > Arecaceae > Calamus > Calamus simplicifolius. Next base: position 1,037,955 of record UESW01004116.1, on the reverse strand, counting down.
TTCTCCCAATACCTCGGGAGAAAGTCCCCCAATGGAGAATCCCTCGACTCCCACCGGCTCTCCCTCGGGCAGTTCTACCTGAGCCTCGACGGTGGTGGCTACCTCTTCTACCCCCTCGATTAAAGCGGGGGCCTCTCCCTCATCCACTTCCAATCAATAGAGTTTCCTGGGGGGGCAGATCAACCCTGCAGAAGGAGACCAATTTTTTGAAGAAAAAGGCACCTGAGCCTAGCCCAAGCGCCTCTGGTCACCCTTCGGGGTTCAAAAGGCCTCGTCGGCTTCATCCTTGCCTCAACGGCTAACTGACGAGCATCCCCCCAAAAAGTTAGCGTACGCTGCTTTCAGTGGCAGGCATGAGGTAATCAATTGCCTCCAAAAATTTCTTGAAGTTCTACACTCCTTTCGCTTAGCTGATGTAGGGCATGCAAGCTCAAGGAGTGTGGGGGGCATTTGATGGGGCCAGTTGACCCCATGAAAAAATAAATTTTTTGGACTGCCCCAAAGGCCGACATCTCCAAGACTGACGACCGATGGCCCCAAAGGCCGACACCCGATGACCGACGGCCCCAAAGGCCGACGGCTCCAAGACCGACGGCCCCAAAGGCCGACACCCGATGGCCCCAAAGGCCGACATCCGACACCCGATGGCCCCAAAGGCCGACATCTCCAAGACCGACGACCGACGGCCCCACAGGCCGACACCTGACGATCGACGGCCCCAAAGGCCGACATCTCCAAGACCGACAGCCCCAAAGGCCGACACCCGACGCCCAACGGCCCCAAAGGCCGACACCCGACGGCCTCAAAGGTCGACATCTCTAAGACCGACGGCCCCAAAGACCGACACCTCCGAAGTCGGCGGGCCCGGCACTTCCCAGGCGGCCCTGGCACTTCCAAGCTAGCCGGCCACGGCATGTCCAAATTAGGCAGCCCCGGCACCTTCCTAGCCGGCCCCCTACGTCTCCACACAAGTCGGCCCCGGCACCTTCCAAGCTAGGCGGCCCCGGCACTTCCCAGCCGGCCACGGCGTGTCCAAGTTAGGCGGCCCCGGCACCTTCCTAGCCAGCCCCCTATGTCTCCACGCAAGTCGGCCCCGGCACCTTCCAAGCTAGGCGGCCCCGGTACTTCCCAGCCGGCCACGGCGTGTCCAAGCTAGGCGGCCCTGGCACTTCCCAGCCCGCCACGGCGTGTCCAAGTTAGGCGGCCCGGCACCTTCCTAGCCGGCCCCCTACATCTCCAAGCAAGTCGGCCCCGGCACTTCCCAGCCGGCCACGGCATGTCCAAGCTAGGCGGCCCGGCACCTCCCAGGCGGCCCCGGAACCTTCCTAGCCGGCCCCCTACGTCTCCACGCAAGTCGGCCCCAACACCTTCCAAGCTAGGCGGCCCCGGCACTTCCCAGCCGGCCACGGCTTGTCCAAGTTAGGCGGCCCGGCACCTTCCTAGCCGGCCCCTACTTCTCCAAGCAAGTCGGCCCCGACACTTCCTTCGCATCTCCAGTCCCACCGAGTCAGCCAAGGCCATCCCAGGCTGGCCCGACTCGGCCCCGGCGTCTCCAGTCCCACCGAGTCGGCCAAGGCCATCCCCAGCCGGCCCGACTCGGCCCCAGCATCTCCAATCCCGCCGAGTCGGCCAAGGCCATCCCAGGCCGGCCCGACTCGGCCCTGGCGTGCCCTGTTCCGCCGAGTCGGCCAAGGCCATCCCTGGCCGGCCCGACTCGGCCCCGGCGTCTCCAAGTCCGCCGATTCGGCCCCGCCCCGGCACTGCCTTGCCAGCGGGATGGGCCCCAGCCATCTCGGGTCGACCCAGCTTGGCCCTAATAAGACGGGATTCCCCAGTTCCTACCAGATCAGCCCCAGCGGTTCAAGAAACCACCTCTCTGACGCGCGCCGCCCGACAACGCCAGACGTGCGCCGCCCAACAGCCCTGCTGCTGATGGGACGTAACCCACCAACCAGCCCAGATTTACGCAAGAGCTTTGCAGATCTTCTGACTCACGCAATCCCACGTGATCATACCAGGGTTAACCCCTATAAAAAGGTGAATCCACTCACCAAACAGGTACGCGCGATAACCCCCAAAAATCGTCATCTCAACTCTCAGAAAGGGATTCCTCCTCTCGGAGATCCCTCTTTTCCATACAAAACAGGGCTCACTCGAGCCCTTCTTCAGCTGTAACCTCAGTCACTAACTTGACCGTCGGAGGGTCCCGCCGGAGACCCCTTCCGGTCCCGGGACTTCTTTGCAGGCACCCCAGTGAAGCGAGGATTCGAGAAGCACCTCCGTTCTCGACGTCCAGGAGAGGTGATCGAGCGTCATCAATGGCTATGGATTGTGATCTTTCAAAGGGAGATCCCTTATTCATAGATTTTCATTGTATTGCTCTTTGATGGGGATAAGAGAATACGAAACCCTCTTATGTGACTATACGTCTCATTCGGGAACCATAACCCTCCTTTAAATAGGCTAATTTTTAATTTGACCCCTCATCAAATTAGAAATAGCATATATGTATCTACACAATGATTTTTCATGATAATTATGCCCTTAGCCACTTTATACCAAATTGATCAATTTCTTGGTTAATCAAATAATGGCATAACACATTTATCATGATATGTGTGGCCCCCAAATAATTGTTTAAAATTTTTAACAATCTTTCATTGGGCCACATATGCCTTATAAATATGTTAGACTTTGTGAGCTCAAAACTTTGCTATTAGAAATATAAGGCATATTAGAACAATCTTGTCTATTAGTTATATCAATATCGGACGAAAGCAGTTTTCATTAAATCAATATTAACTAGACCTACTAATGATCACTAACATTAACACAACCAAATAACATAGATCAATCATAAAATGTGCAGCATGAAAATCTCACATGAATGTGATCAGTATATGTCATTTTTCAACTGGTTTAACCTTACTGTAGTGAGATCAACTTGACTTTATTGTACAAAGTATAATAAACCGAATGCCTTAACTTTATTTCTGATCAGAAAAATCGTCCATAACATAAAAGTGTTTATACACACAAAAAATAAACATAGAACATAATACACACAAATAACAAATTCCCACTAAATTTGAGATTCACTATATTTCAGAATGCCCATACTTGTTGTATGCTCATGAAATACTTTTGGAGGAACTCCTTTCGTAAGAGGGTCTGCAATAGGGTCCACAATCATGGAGTTTGTTCCCAAATGTTCTATGTAGATCTGTCCATTTTGTACCCTTTCTTTAACAACTAGAAACTTGATATCAATGTGTTTGGACTTTGATGAGCTCCTATTGTTGTTAGAATATAAGACTGCTAATCTATTATCATAATAAATCTTTAGTGGTCTTTTAATTCCTTTAACTATTCGTAGTCTAGTGATAAAATTTTTAAGCCAAATTCTATGGTTGGATGCATCAAAACATGCTACAAACTCTGCTACCTAATGGAAGAAGTAATAAGAGTATGTTTGGTACTTCCTCAAGAAATTGCAGTACCAGCCAGCAAATAGATGTGCCTATAGTGGATTTTCTACTATCTTGGCATCCAACAAAATCTGAGTTAGAATACCTAATGATCTTTAATTTGTCTGACCTCTTATATGTGAGCATGTGGTCATTTGTTCTCTTCAAATACCTCATGACTCTTTTGGTTGCTTTCCAATGATCCATACCTGGATTGCTTAAGTACCTATGTAGAACTCCAACAATATACATAATATCTGGATGCGTACATACTTGAACATATATAAGACTCCCCACAGCTGAAGCATAAGGAATCTTCTTTATTTTTTGAATCTCCAAATTTCCTTTAGGATATTGACTAAGACTGAACTTATCTCATTTGGCGACTGAGGTATCTCTTGATGTACAATCCTGCATGCCAAATCTTTTGAGAACCTTATCAATATAGGCCCTTTGTGACAATCCCAAAGTACCCCGAGATCTGTCTCAGTATATTTGGATTCCTATTACAAAGGATGCATTACCAAGATCCTTCATCTCAAAATTTTTTGACAAAAATTTATGATACACACAATCATCAACAATATTCATCTCAAAACCAAATGAGAGAATTATCTCATAAAATTTGTGGTACCACTGACGGGATGCTTGTTTAAGCCCATAAATGAATTTCTTTAATTTGAAAACCATCTTCTTTAGGTCTCTAGACACACAGTTTTTGGTTGCTCTATATAAATCATTTCAATAATATCTCCATTAAGAACACTATCTTTACATCTATCTGATGAAGCTGCAAATCATAGTGTGCCACACGAGCCATGATTATCCTAAAGGAGTCCTTCGTTGAAACTGGAGAGAATGTCTCCTTATAGTCAATCCCTTCCTTTTAAGTATAACCCAGCCTTATACCTCTCCACATTACCTTTAGAATCCCTTTTGGTCTTAAATATCCATTTACAACCAATGGGTTTCGTACCTTTCGGTAATGGGACAAATTTTCAAACCTTATTGTCTTGCATGGACTTATATTCTTCATTCATTTCTTCAATTCATTTATTGGAGTTTGAGTCCTGCATGGCTTGAGAGAAGTTTATTGGATCTTCTTCCATCATGCCATCATTCTCCTCATGTTCTTGGAGAAATACTATATAATCATCTGGAATGGCACTTCTCCTTTCTCTTGTGGATCATTGCAATGGCAACAGCTCTTGTAACACTTGATCTTGAGGATCTTGAGTTTGTTCCTCATGAACTGTTTGAGTTTTCTCAATAGGAACAACCTCCTAATCTTGATTGGGGATATGGATGACAATATTCTTTTGAGGCTCCAAATTTGCTGCATTAGTAGCAACTTTATGAATTGGATCAGAAATTGGTACCAATTCTTCCTCAAAGATAAAGTTCCTAACCTTATTTCTCCCTCCAAACTCAATATCCTCAAAGAATATTATAATTCCTGTTTCAAAAATTGATCACAAAATTTATACCCCCTTTATTGCTCAGAATACCCAATAAAGTAGCTATTAATAGTTTGGGATTCTAATTTTTTTCATGTGGTCTATAAGGCCTTACCTCAGCTAGAGAACCCCACACATGAAAATGCTTTAGACTTGGCTTATACTTATCTAAAGTTTATAAGGTATCTTTGCAGTTGCTTTAGTTGGTACCCTATTAAGAATGTAGACCGCAGTTTTTAGTGCCTCTTCCCAGAGTGACTCTGGTAAGGTAGAATGACAAATCATACTCTTTACCATATCCTTAAGAGTTATGTTTCGTTTTTCAGCTACACCATTTATGCTAGGTGTCCCTGGCATGGTGTACTGTGGAACGATTCAACACTCCTCTAGGTATCTAAAAAATGGTCCTGGATGTTATTCACCTGATTCGTCATATCTTCCGTAATATTCACCTCTACGATCCAATTTGACCTTTCTTATGCTTTTGTTGAGTTGATTCTCAACTTCAGCCTTAAATGATTTGAAAACGTCCAATACCTATAATTTTTTATGAATAAGAAATATGTATGCATATCGAGAATAACCATCAATGAATGATACAAAATATTATTGACCACTCTAAGATGGTATTAGAAATGGCCCACAAATGTCTATATGTATTAATTCCAAGGAAAAGTCTTTGTACACTGCCTCCGGTGTAGCAAATCCAATGTGGGCTACACCGTTCTTTCTTATTGGTTCATATGGATCACATATGGCCTGACGCGATGGGACAGGATAGCATGGAGACAATGTTATGTTTTGATCGTGACATCCATTAAAAGCCATTCAGCTTTTCACTATTGGTATGCAGATGAAAATACCCTTTCCCTCCAACCTACTTCAACCCATCATCTTATTTGGATTTTGCTGATAAAAAACTCTTTCTGATTATAAAATATTTTTTCTGTGGATGATGGTGCTGCGGAGCGGGAGTCTAGGGTTGAGGTTGTGGTTCATGAGCTTGACGATGGCTTCCAGGATCTCCTACCAGATAAGATGGCGGGTAGAAGTAGGCCTGCATGAGGGTGTTAGTTTGGACTAGCACCACTGCCTTAGCGTAGCTTGATGGAAGGGGCTCGGTGTCGATGACAACTAGGGTGTCGTAGGTTCACAACCTTCTTAAATTATGAATGGGTGTCATAGGTTTACAAATGGGGTATCGTATTTTTTTTAGCTTATATCAGAATTTTTTTGTGGTGTTGTAATGCTTTGTCTTAACGTTTTCTGAATGGATATCGTAGGTTTTCAACTAGGGTGTCGTAGGTTCACAACTAGGGTGTCATAATTTTTTTTGAGCCTATATATAAAATTTTTGGGATGCTGTAATGCTTTGTCTTAATGTTTTCTGAATGGGTGTCGTAGGTTTTCAACTAGGGTGTCGTAGGTTCACAGCTGAGGTGTCGTAATTTTTTTTGAGCCTATATACAAAATTTTTTGGGATGCTGTAATGCTTTGTCTTAATGTTTTCTGAATGGATTTATAGGTATTCAACTAGGGTGTCGTTGGTTCACAACTAGAGTGTCGTAGTTTCACAACCATCTTAAATTATGAATGGGTGTCATAGGTTTACAAATGGGGTGTCATACTTTTTTTAGCTTATATCAGTATTTTTTTATGGTGTTGTAATGCTTTGTCTTAACGTTTTCTAAATGGGTATCGTAGGTTTTCAACTAGGGTGTCGTAGGTTCACAACTAGGGTGTCGTAGGTTCACAACCTTCTTAAATTATAAATGGGTGTCATAGGTTTACAAATAGGGTATCGTATTTTTTTTAGCTTATATTAGAAATTTTTTTGTGGTGTTGTAATGCTTTGTCTTAACATTTTTGAATGGGTGTCATAGGTTTTCAATTAGGATGTCATAAGTTTACAACTGAGGTGTTGTAATTTTTTTGAGCCTATATACAAAATTTTTTAGGATGCTGTAATGCTTTGTCTTAACATTTTTTGAATGGGTGTCATAGGTTTTCAATTAGGTTGTCGTAGGTTCATAACTAGGGTGTCGTAGGTTCACAACCTTCTTAAATTATGAATAGGTGTCATAGGTTTACAAATGGGGTGTCGTATTTTTTTTAGCTTATATCAGGATTTTTTTATGGTGTTGTAATGCTTTGTCTTAATGTTTTCTGAATGGATATCGTAGGTTTTCAACTAGGGTGTCATAGGTTTTCAACAAGTTTGTCGTAGGTTCACAACTAGGGTGTCGTAATTTTTTTTGAGCCTATATAAAAATTTTTTTGGGATGCTGTAATGCTTTGTCTTAATGTTTTTTGAATGGGTGTCATAGGTTTTCAATTAGGGTATCGTAGGTTTTCAATTAGGGTGTCGTAGGTTCACAACTGAGGTGTCGTAATTTTTTTGAGCCTATATACAAAATTTTTTGGGATGCTGTAATGCTTTGTCTTAACGTTTTCTGAATGGATGTTATAAGTATTCAACTAGGGTATCGTTGGTTCACAACTAGAGTGTCATAGGTTCACAACCTTCTTAAATTATGAATGGGTGTCATAGGTTTACAAATGGGGTGTCGTACTTTTTTTAGCTTATATCAGTATTTTTTATGGTGTTGTAATGCTTTGTCTTAACATTTTCTAAATGGGTGTCGTAGGTTTTCAACTAGGGTGTCGTAGGTTCACAACTAGGGTGTCGTAGGTTCACAACCTTCTTAAATTATAAATGGGTGTCATAGGTTTACAAATAGGGTGTCGTATTTTTTTTTAGCTTATATTAGAAATTTTTTTATGGTGTTGTAATGCTTTGTCTTAATATTTTTTGAATGGGTGTCATAGGTTTTTAATTAGGATGTCGTAAGTTTACAACTGAAGTGTCGTAATTTTTTTTGAGCCTATATACAAATTTTTTTAGGATGCTGTAATGCTTTGTCTTAATGTTTTCTGAATAGTTGTCATAGGTTTTCAACTAGGGTGTCGTAGATTCACAACTAGGATGTCGTAGGTTCACAACCTTCTTAAATTATGAAAGGGTGTCATAGGTTTACAAATGGGGTGTCATATTTTTTAATAGCTTATATCAGAATTTTTTTTGGTGTTGTAATGCTTTGTCTTAATGTTTTCTGAATGGGTGTCATAGGTTTTCAATTAGGATGTCATAAGTTTACAACTGAGGTGTCGTAATTTTTTTTGAGCCTATATACAAAATTTTTTGGGAAACTGTAATGCTTTGTCTTAACGTTTTTTGAATGGTTGTCATAGGTTTTCATTTAGGGTGTCGTAGGTTCACAACTAGGGTGTTGTAGGTTCACAACCATCTTAAATTATGAATAGGTGTCATAGGTTTACAAATGGGGTGTCGTATTTTTTTTAGCTTATATTAGAATTTTTTTGTGGTGTTGTAATGCTTTGTCTTAATATTTTCTGAATAGATATCGTAGGTTTTCAACTAGGGTGTCGTAGGTTTTTAACAAGTTTGTCGTAGGTTCACAACTAGGGTGTCGTAATTTTTTTGAGCCTATATACAAAATTTTTTTGGGATGCTGTAATGATTTATCTTAACGTTTTCTGAATGGGTGTCGTAGGTTTTCAATTAGGGTGTCGTAGGTTCACAACTGAGGTGCCGTAATTTTTTTTGAGCCTATATACAAATTTTTTGGGATGCTGTAATACTTTGTCTTAACGTTTTCTGAATGGATGTTATAGGTATTCAACTAGGGCATCGTTGGTTCACAACCAGAGTGTCGTAGGTTCACAACCTTCTTAAATTATGAATGGGTGTCATAGGTTTACAAATGGGGCGTCTTATTTTTTTAGCTTATATCAGAATTTTTTTGTGGTGTTGTAATGCTTTGTCTTAATGTTTTCTGAATGGGTGTCGTAGGTTTTCAACTAGGGTATCATAGGTTCACAACTAGGGTATCGTAGGTTCACAACCTTCTTAAATTATAAATGGGTGTTATAGGTTTACAAATGGGGTGTCGTATTTTTTTTAGCTTATATCAGAATTTTTTTGTGGTATTGTAATGCTTTGTCTTAACGTTTTTGAATGTGTGTCGTAGGTTTTTAATTAGGATATTGTAACTTTACAACTGAGGTGTCGTAATTTTTTTTGAGCCTATATACAAAAATTTTTGGGATGTTGTAATGCTTTGTCTTAATGTTTTCTGAATAGGTGTCATAGGTTTTCAACTAGGGTATCGTAAATTCACAACTAGGGTGTCATAGGTTCACAACCTTCTTAAATTATGAATGGGTTTCATAGGTTTACAAATGGGGTGTCGTATTTTTTATAGCTTATATCAGAATTTTTTTTTAGTGTTGTAATGCTTTGTCTTAACGTTTTCTGAATGGGTGTCGTAGGTTTTGAACTAGAGTGTCGTAGGTTTTCAACTAGGGTATCGTAGGTTCATAACTAGGGTGTCGTAGGTTCAAAAAAAATTATGACACCTCAGTTGTAAACTTACGACATCCTAATTGAAAACCTACAACACCCATTTAAAAAACGTTAAGACAAAGCATTACAACACCATAAAAAAAATCTACTATAAGCTAAAAAAAATACGACACCCCATTTGTAAACTTATGACACCCATTTATAATTTAAAAAGGTTGTGAACCTACGACATCCTAGTTGTGAACCTACGACACAGTAGTTGAAAACCTACGATACCCATTCAAAAAACGTTAAGACAAAGCATTACAACACCACAAAAAATTTTGATATAAGCTAAAAAAAATATGACACCCCATTTGTAAACCTATGACACCCATTTATAATTTAAGAAGGTTGTGAACCTACGACATCCTAGTTGTGAACCTATGACACCCTAGTTGAATACCTATGACACCCATTTAGAAAATGTTAAGACAAAGCATTACAGCATCCCAAAAAATTTTGTATATAGGGTCAAAAAAAATTACGACACCTCAGTTGTGAACCTACGACACCCATTCAGAAAACGTTAAGACAAAGCATTACAGCATCCCAAAAAATTTTGTATATAGGCTCAAAAAAAATTATGACACCCTTGTTGTGAACCTATGACACCCTAGTTGAAAACCTACAACACCCATTCAGATAATGTTAAGACAAAGCATTACAACACAATAAAAAAATTTCTGATATAAGCTAAAAAAAATACGACACCCCATTTGTAAACCTATGACACCCATTCATAATTTAAGAAGGTTGTGAACCTACGACACCCTAGTTGTGAACCTACGACACCCTAGTTGAAAACTTATGACACCCATTCAGAAAACGTTAAGACAAAGCATTACATCATCCCAAAAAAAATTGTATATAGGCTCAAAAAAAATTACGACACCTCAGTTGTAAACTTACGACATCCTAATTGAAAACCTATGACACTCATTCAAAAAACGTTAAGACAAAGCATTACAACACAACAAAATAATTCTGATATAAGCTAAAAAAAATACGATACCCCATTTGTAAACCTATGATACCCATTTATAATTTAAGAAGGTTGTGAACCTACGACACCCTAGTTGTGAACCTACGACACCCTAGTTGAAAACCTATGACACCCATTCAGAAAACGTTATGACAAAGCATTACAACACCACAAAAAAATTTCGATATAAGCTAAAAAAAATACGACACCCCATTTGTAAACCTATGACACCTATTCATAATTTAAGAAGGTTGTGAACCTACGACACCCTAGTTGTAAACCTACGACACCCTAGTTGAATACCTATAACACCCATTCAGAAAACGTTAAGACAAAGCATTACAACATCCCAAAAAATTTTGTATATAGGCTAAAAGAAATTCACGACACCTCAGTTGTGAACCTACGACACCCTAGTTGAAAACCTACGACACCTATTCAGAAAACATTAAGACAAAGCATTACAGCATCCCAAAAAATTTTGTATATAGGCTCAAAAAAAATTACGACACCCTAGTTGTGAGAACCTATGACACCCTAACACCCATTCAGAAAATGTTAAGACAAAGCATTACAACACCACAAAAAAATTCTGATATAAGCTAAAAAAAAATACGACACCCCATTTGTAAACCTATGACACCCATTCATAATTTAAAAAGGTTGTGAACCTACGACACCCTAATTGTCATCGGCACCGAGCCCCTTGTAGGGAGAAATAAACTCCGAGGCATGCATATTTTTAAAATTTGATAACTATTATCAATGCAGAAGCTAAAAGGTTACATATTAATCTATCTAATATGCATCATGATCATATCTTTGCCTTATATAGGATCGCTTGATCTAAAATATGCATATAAACAATCATCAAGATCATATCTTGATCCTCAACGTAAGAAGTCAAACTTCTTGCCTTGAATCATGCCTTAAGGTTTAGGGGTCATATCACTTACCTTAAGGGTAGTTGGTAAATCCTTTTGTGCTCTGCAGTCGTTCAATCGTCCGGCCTCTAGTATCGTCCATGCGAAGCCCCGAATGATCGGATTTCTGAGAGTGCTAGCTCACAGAAAAACGACTTTGCTGATCTTGAATCCTCCAACTAGAATTTTCTTCCAAGATCCACCAAGCTTTTGCTAACACCAGAATCACCAGGATTTTCTATTCTAACCTTTTTAGAATTACAATCCACGACATGTCGTGTGTTATTGTTCTGTGTAATCTAGTGAGGGATGTGCTCTATTTATAGTCTCATTTCAGCCTGCCCATTGAATTCTGACATTAAGAATTCCGTCGTTTGAAAAAAAGCAAAGAGACGTGTTGAGAAATTATTGAAACATAATTGCCCCAACTTTATTGATTTTGATGATTTCCAAAAGCCATGAGTACCTTAAAGAATACAATGTGTTTATTTATCAAAAACCTTGAGCTTATTCAAATTGAAAGGAATGGACTATCAATGGTTATATTAAATGAGTTTTGAATCATTAGAAAAAGGAGTTTCAAGCTCTATGCTTAAAAGATTTCAAAAAGGAATTTTTACACATTATAATTCAATCGATGAATTCTTGAAACATGTCTTGAATCCATGCTTAATGTCATATTTAATGTATTCAAGTCAAATTTATATTTAAATTTATTGGGACAAGTTTTAAAGTCTATCAGAACATTTTTCTGATTTTTGTATCGCTCCCGAGCCGACTCAAGGGTTTCCGAGTCGACTCCCCATTTTCTGATTTTCTCGAGTCGACCCTTGGTTTTCAAGAGTCGACCCCTGACCTTTGCGAGCCGACTCCTGTCTGTGCGAGCCGACTCCGCTCAAACAACAGAAACCATTTTTTTGAGCACTTCTCGAGTCGACTCCCCATTTTCCTCGAGTCGACTCCCGACTTTCAGGAGCCGACACTTTAGTTTTCGCGAGTCGACCCTTCAATGCTTAAAATGTTTCTATTTTGTAATCGACTTCGAGCCGACTCCCACAAGCTCGAGTCGACTCCAAAATCTGGGCGCGATTTTTAACGATGACACATCAGCCCCAACGGTAAGATTTTCAAATAACGGCTATTTTTCTTTGTCTCTAACGGATATATTTTTGCAGATTCTATAAATAGAGGAGCTCTTTTCAAATCAAAACAAAAGAGAAAATCAAAAAGAGAGAAAAGAATATCTTTGAAAAGAGGGAAAAACAGAGCATATTGGAAAAATCTCTAGCTCAAAGGAGAGTGATTCAAAAGGAGTGAAATCCAAGAGGAAGTTTCGTCTGCTCCTTCTCATCAATCCACAAGAGTCAAAAGAAAATCCACAAGCATTTCAAAGGTCAAATCGAAGGATTTTCAAAAGAAGAAAAAAGCTTCATCTCAACTCCAAAGTCTTCAACGGTCAAGAATCTTGCTGAGGCGTGATTCAACACTTCAAGAGGAGTTAAAGAGAAGAAGGAAGAAAGCCAAAGCCACTACCATCTGCAATACTATCAGGCTTTTCTAACCTTTATTTTGTACTTCATTTGTATATTTGCTCAAGGGGAGCATTTCATTATCCAAACACTTTTATTCTATTGTTTGCTGATTCAATCAGTGGATTGAATCAGTGGAGGTTGGTATACCTCGTTGCAAGCCGGAGTGCTTGTGTTGGGTTAGTTGTGAGCCCGTGAAAAACAACGTGTAGGGTTTTGTGCTGGTAAGCCCGAGTTAAAACCAGCTGGGTTCGTTGTGCACCCGGAAAACAACAAGTTTGAGTTGTGAGCTTGGAAAACAACTCGGCTGTAATCTAGAGAGATTATAGTGTGGACCCAAGTGAATCTTGGGAGTGGACGTAGGTGTTGGTTGCACCGAACCACTATAAAATTATCTTGTGTTTGCCGTGCTATATTTTCTCTTCTCTATCTCTCTTTATTTTGCTTGTGTATTGCTTTTAGTTAGCTCACTTGCACATCTTGCTAACTAATCAATTAAAGTTTAAAAAGTCTTAAATTTTTAAGAACCCAATTCACCCCCCCCCTCTTGGGTTGCCATCTGGGCCAACAATTGGTATCAGAGCAAGTGCTCATTTAGAATTTGATCTCACGATCAAGGGCTAAAGATCCTTATGGCAACACAAATTGGTTCAAGTTTTGCTGAAGGTCATTCTACGAATCGACCTCCTTTATTTAATGGAACCAACTATTCATATTGGAAAGCTAGAATGAGAATATTCATTCAAGCTTCTGACTATGAATTGTGGGGAGTAATAATAAATGGACCTAGTACACCCACACACCTTATTGATGGCACTATTGTTCCTAAACCCGAAAGGGATTGGAATGATAATGATAGGAGAATGGCACAACTAAATGCTAAAGCCATTAATATTTTATATTGTTCCTTAGACTCAAATGAATTCAACCGAATCTCAACTTGTAATTCCGCAAAAGAAATTTGGGATAGGTTGGAAATAACTCATGAAGGAACAAACCAAGTAAAGAATCAAAGATAAATATTTTGGTTCATAAATATGAATTATTTACAATGGAACAAACTGAAACCATCACATGCATGTTCACTAGATTCACTGATATTGTGAATGGTTTAAAAGTCTTGGTAAATTTATTCTAATGCTGATCTTGTGCGCAAAATTCTTAGGTCACTACCAAGATCGTGGGAAGCAAAGTCACTGCTATCCAAGAAGCAAAGGACCTCAATGCTTACCTTTAGAGGAGCTTCTAGGATCCTTAATGACCCACGAGTTAACAATGAAGCAGCATGTTGAGGAGGACAAAAAGAAGAAAACCTTGCCCTCAAGACTGCAGAAATGGAAGAGAGCTGATGAAGAATGATGATGATGATGAGGCTCTCTTGGCCAAAAATTCAGAAATTTATGAGAAAAAGGCCCTTCCATAAAAAGAAATTTGGAGCAAGAATGGAAGGAGAAAAAGAAAAGAAAAAAAAGGAAAAGAAAAGAGAAAGAGCCCTTAGTATGTTATGAGTGTAAAAAGCCAGGGCACTTTAGATATGATTGTCCTTTGCTGAAAAAGGCCTACAAGAAAAAGAAGAAAGCATACATGGCAACATGGTCTGATGAATCTTCTTCCGAAGAAGAAGAACAAAAGAAGTTGCCAATATCTGCTTCATGGCCAACGACGACGACAACGACAATGAGGTAAGTTCTGAAAACTCAAATGATGAATTTACATTTGATGAAATGTTTGAGGCTTTCAATGAACTTATGATTGATTTTAAATCCTTGAAAAAGAAGTATAAGTTTTTGAAAAATGACAATATTAGCTTAGCTAAAAGTAAAAATGAATTAGCTTTAGAAGTTAAGAACTTAACTAATGAAAAAGAAGAACTTAGCAAAGAAAGAGATAATCTTAATCAAGAAATAGATTTGTTAAAATCTGAAACTAAAAACTCAACAAAAGATTTAAAAGATCAATTAGAAACTTTAGCTTAGAAAAGAACAGCAAGTTAAAGAAATGACTCTCTTAAGAAAGATGTTAAAAAATATAAAGACATTGTTGAGAAATTCACTTTAAGTTCAACTAAACTTAACATGATCTTAGATAGTCAAAAAGCTGTTTTTGACAAAGCTGGTTTAGGATATAACACATTAAGGAAACAAAAATCTTTAAAGAATATTTTTATAAAAGCCAACCAAAGTAATATAACTTGTTTCAAATGTAATGAAAAAGGTCATAAATCATTTGAATGCAAAACGTTAAATAATAACAACAAGTTAAATGTTAAAGCTAAGAAAATATGGGTTCCGAAAGGAACAATTTTTGTTGCTGCTAACCATGAAGGACCCAAGAAAGCTTGGGTACCTAAGCATAAAGTTTGATTATATTGCAGGAATGTCTTGTAGCCAAAAGATCAAAGAAAAAGTGGTACCTTGATAGTGGCTGCTCAAGACATATGACGGGTGACAAAGATGAATTCATCACCCTAGAAGAAAAGAAAGGTGGAGTTGTGACGTTTGGCGATAACGGTAAAGGTCAAATTATGGGCCTTGGTAAAGTTCGCATAACTCCATCTATATTTATTGATAATGTACTTTATGTTGATGGTTTGAAGCATAATCTAATTAGTATAAGCCAATTATGTGATAAAAACTTTAATGTTTCATTTAAATCTTCTATATGCACTGTAACTAATTCTATTGATGATAGCATTGTATTTACTGGTTATAGACATGGCAATGTTTACTTAGTTGATTAGAAAAATTATCTTTGAGTGATCATTGCTTAATTGCTGACAATGCTAACATAAATGAAATTAGTTGGTTGTGGCATCGTAGATTAGGTCATGCAAGCACACACCTTATTTCAAAACTAATTAAAATGGATTTAGTTAAAGGATTACCTAAACTAGATTTTGAAAATAATAAAATATGTGATGCATGTCAATTTGGAAAACAAACTAGAAGTTCTTTCAAATCTAAAAATTGTTTCAACTTCTAGGGCACTAGAGCTACTTCACATGGATCTTTTCGGACCAACTAGAACCACAAGTCTAGGAGGAAAGAAATATGGTCTAGTGATTGTAGATGATTATTCTAGATATACTTGGGTAATGTTTTTAGCTCACAAAGATGAGACTTTCTCGATATTCCTGAAATTCTTCAAGAAAGTCACAAATGAGAAAAACACTACTATAGTATCTCTAAGAAGTGATCATGGAACAGAATTTGAAAATCACTTATTTGAAAGTTTTTGTTCTGAAAATGGAATTAATCATAATTTTTCAGCCCCTAGGACTCCACAAAAATGGTGTAGTTGAAAGAAAAATAGGACTCTAGAAGACATGGCCCGTACCATGCTATGCGAAAGCAACTTACCAAAGTATTTTTGGGCGGAAGCAATTAACACAGCATGTTACATCTTAAATAGAGCTTTAATAAGACCAATATTAAAGAAAACACCTTATGAATTATGGAATGAAAGAAAACCAAATATAAAATACTTTCATGCATTTGGATGTAAATGTTTCATTCATAATAATGGTAAAAACAACTTAGGAAAATTTGATGCTAAATCTGATGAAGGAATTTTTCTAGGTTATTCAACAACTAGTAAGGCATATAGAATCTTTAACAAGAAAACCTTAGTAGTTGAAGAATCCATACATGTAGTTTTTGATGAATCTTTAGCAACTGGATCTGAAAAGATTGATGATGAGGAAGATACAAACATAATTGAAAAAGATCTTGAAAAACTTAATATTGAAGTATCTTCTGATCATGAACAAGAGCTAAAGATGATGATTCACATAAGGACGATGATGTCAATATTGATCATAATGATATAGATCTTCCAAGAGACTGGAGATATGCTCATAGTCATCCTAAGGAATTGATTATAGGCGATCCATCTCAAGGAATAAGAACTAGATCATACATGAGAAATATTAGTAATCATCTTGCATTTGTATCACAAATTGAACCTAAAACTATAGAAGAAGCTGAAAAAGATAATAATTGGATGTTAGCAATGCAAGAAGAACTAAATCAATTTACTAGAAATAATGTTTGGACTTTAGTTGAAAGACCTAAAAATCATTCAGTAATAGGATCAAAATGGATTTAGAAATAAACTAGATGAAAATGGCATAGTAATTAGAAACAAAGCTAGATTGGTTGCTAAAGGATATAATCAAGAGGAAGGTATTGATTTTGATGAAACCTTTGCACCTGTAGCTAGATTAGAAGCCATTAGGCTATTACTTGCATTTGCATGTCATATGAATTTTAACTTATTTCAAATGGATGTAAAAAGCGCATTTTTAAATGGATTTATAAATGAAGAAGTTTATGTAGAACAACCACCAGGTTTTGAAGATCACGAATTTTCAAATCACGTTTTTAAATTGCACAAAGCTTTATATGGTTTGAAACAAGCACCTAGAGCTTGGTATGATAGGTTAAGTAAATTCTTAATAGAAAATGATTTTACAAGAGGAAATGTTGATAAAACTTTGTTTTTGAAAAGAAAAAGTAAAGATTTACTTGTAGTACAAATATACGTAGATGACATTATTTTTGGTGCTACTAACGATTCTCTTTGTCAAGAATTTGCAAAGTTGATGCAGGGAGAATTCGAGATGAGCATGATGGGAGAACTCAACTTCTTCCTTGGACTCCAGATCAAACAATGCAAGGAGGGAATCTTTATCAACCAAACCAAATACACAAGAGAACTACTCAAAAAGTTTGGTATGGAAACAATGAAACCCCTCGGAACTCCAATGAGTCCTTCATGCAAGCTGGACAAAGATGAAGAAGGTAAAAAGGTTGATCAAAAGTATTATCGAGGTATTATCGGATCCCTTCTTTATTTAACAGCAAGTAGACCAGATATTATGTTTTCAGTATGTTTATGTGCTAGATTTCAATCTGAACCTAAAGAATCACATTTAATAGCTGTTAAAAGAATTTAAGATATCTAAATGGAACTAAAAATGTAGGTTTATGGTATTCTAGAGACTCTACATTAAACCTAATTGCATATTCAGATTCTGATTATGCTGGATGTAAATTAGATAGAAAAGCACAAGTGGTGCATGCCATTTCTTAGGAAGTAACTTAATCACATGGTTTAGCAAAAAGCAAAATTCAGTTGCATTATCAACTACTGAAGCTGAATATGTAGCAGCTGGAAGTTGCTGTGCGCAAATCCTATGGATTAAGCGACAACTTGAAGACTATGGTATCACACTTGATAAAACACCCATAAGATGTGATAACACTAGCGCAATCAACTTAACTAAAAATCCAATTCAACACTCAAGGACAAAACACATAGAAATTAGATATCATTTTATAAGGGAACATGTAGCTAATGATGAAATTTGTTTAGATTATGTAAACACTGAAGAACAATTAGCTGACATCTTTACAAAACCTTTAAGCGAAGAAAGATTTTGTTATCTTAGAGGAGAGTTAGGAATTTGTAACCCTTTTGAATAAATTTTGAAACCTCTAAGGAAATATATCTAGAGTTCTTTCAATTCTCAAAATCTTAAGGAAATTTTATCTAGAACTCATATCAATTTGATCTCTCAAAATCCATGATTTTTAATCATACTCAAAGATCAAATTCCGGACTCATTTCGGATTCTCTGAATCTTAATCTTTTTTTTTTCTCTGAAATGTCTGGAGCCGACTCGAGAGTATCGGAGTCGACTCGAGTTTCTGCTGAAACTCAGGAGTCGACCCCTCTCTGAGCGAGTCGACTCGAGATCGTGTCCGTGCTCTGTGACTAGTCGGGAGCCGACTCCACACTTTGCGCGAGTCGACTCGACGTGGTCCCAGTCGATTATTTAGGGCACGAGTCGACCCGACGGACATTTCATTCGTTCCAAATCTTTCCAAATCCTCTCCAAAGCTTTCCCAAAACCCTCCAAACCTCAAATAACCTCTGATTAACCACTCCTTCAAGATCATGGCACCCAAAACCCGTGGAGCTAGCACTAGTGGCGCCGGTTTGAAGAGGAAGAGGACCGTTCGACGACCCGTCCGCGAGCCGTCTACGGATTCATCCTCTACCCCTTCTGGAGTGATTCTCCTGCTCCAGCTCCTACTCTTCAGGTAGATCATTTGCCAGTAGAGTTGTCACAACAGGAAGAAAGGTTGATTTTGAATTATTTGAGAATGAAGGATTCATAATAGGTAGACAACTAATTGAGATGGGATTTGAGATATATGTTCATTGGACTGTCCCACCTACCCTGCTCTAGTTAAGGAGTTTTACAAGAATTTGACCAGAGGAGATGATGGCTTAGTGAGCAAGGTGAGAGGCATTGGTCTGAACATCACTTCCTCTATTCTATCTAGATTGTTGAATTACCCTTGTCTGGACCATCCACCTTTGCCCCAGAAGATAGATCTCCAGCCCTCACTAGGCTATTGAACAGAAATTTTGAAGGATTTGAAGAAGTATTTGCTAGTCAATTGCCTTTGGAATTAAGATTACTCCACAACATCTGCAGCAGAATTTTGTTTCCCAAGACCGGCAGATTCGACTATGTTCTGAGAGAGATATTTTGTTATGGATGCTGTTGTTTCTGGGAAGCCCATTAATCTACCTCGGATGATAATATGGTACATTGCAGATTGTGGTGGGAAAAAGAAATCAAGTTTGCCCTATGGCATGGTTTTAACTAAGTTATTTCAAAGCCAAGGGATTGTATTTGGTGATAGTGAGCCAAAAAGGAACTAAGGCATACGGATTTTACTCTTTGGCCACTATACATCGAATGGGGTTTGTTAAGAAAATGGAATTGGGAGAGAAAGAATGTTACAGAGGACAGAGATATAGATGCTGAGGCCCCCAGACCTTCTATGAGACATTCATCACCTGAGCCTCCTCAGTGCTCGTCTGTTCCAGAGTCTGTTCCTGCTCCTGCTTCTGATTCTACCCCTGCTCCTGCTGTTGCTCCTGCTCAGTCTTCATTATCATCTGGTAGCTTTTCTGATATACAGTTAGATCAGCTTAGATCATTATTCAAATCTGAGATAAGTGAGCATGAAAATAGACTGAAAGAAGAATTTAATGAAAAGTTTATGAATTTAAAAGAAGCCTTATATTCACTCAGTGATCGGGTTGCATCGATTGAGTCTACTCTCAGTTCATCTACCAGCTCCTTAAGTGAAGACTTAAAGAATATCTTTGGAGAACTTAAGGATATCTGCGGTGACTCGGAGACATACTCCCAATGCAACGCCGAGCTTCAGGATAAAATTACATCTGCTTGTACTTTTGTTGATAATAAGCTCAAAGATTATGTTAGACTTCAATGTGAAGGGATGAAGCAGATTGTTGATCACTTGAATAGAATTACTAGAAGAAATTTTTAAGTTTTCATGTAATCTCTTTTTGATGTAATCAAGTTTACTTTCAATGCAATGAGCAAGTTTACATTTTCATGTACTTTCATTTTGAAGTAATGAGAAAGTTTGATGCATTACTTTGTCTATTTCAATTGTAAGTATCCTTGAATACTTTGAATGATTATCCTCAATTGATAAGTTAAATAGAAAAGATTGTTATTGATATTAAACTTCCTAACCTTTTTGTTGATTACAAAAAAGGGGGAGAGTTTTTATTCAATCGTATATGCCTTGCCTTCAATTCAATCAAAGTTTAATTTTGAAAGAGGGAGAGCATAAGGGGAAGAGATAAATTGAATTTCATAAAGAAAATGCTTAAGTTTCTGATTTTGAAAAATTTTGAATGATTTATAAAATTAAGGTTCATAGGGGGAGCTACCTCATTGAGGGGGAGCCTTTCCATGAACACAATAGTTGATTTTGGAATCACAAATTTTTTTTTTTATAATGCATATACTCAATGTTTTTGTCATCATCAAAAAGGGGGAGATTGTTGAGAAATTATTGAAACATAATTGCCCCAACTTTATTGATTTTGATGATTTCCAAAAGCCATGAGTACCTTAAAGAATACAATGTGTTTATTTATCAAAAACCTTGAGCTTATTCAAATTGAAAGGAATGGACTATCAATGGTTATATTAAATGAGTTTTGAATCTATTAGAAAAAGGAGTTTCAAGCTCTATGCTTAAAAGATTTCAAAAAGGAATTTTTACACATTATAATTCAATCGATGAATTCTTGAAACATGTCTTGAATCCATGCTTAATGTCATATTTAATGTATTCAAGTCAAATTTATATTTTAAATTTATTGGGACAAGTTTTAAAGTCTATCAGAACATTTTTCTGATTTTTGTATCGCTCCCGAGCCGACTCAAGGGTTTCCGAGTCGACTCCCCACAGAGTTTTCTGATTTTCTCGAGTCGACCCTTGGTTTTCAAGAGTCGACCCCTGACTCTTTGCGAGCCGACTCCTGTCTGTGCGAGCCGACTCCGCTCAAACAACAGAAACCATGTTTTTTGAGCACTTCTCGAGTCGACTCCCCATTTTCCTCGAGTCGACTCCCGACTTTCGGAGCCGACACTTTAGTTTTCGCGAGTCGACCCTTCAATGCTTAAAATGTTTCTATTTTTAGTAATCGACTTCGAGCCGACTCCCACAAAGCTCGAGTCGACTCCGCGAAATCTGGGCGCGATTTTTAACGATGACACATCAGCCCCAACGGTAAGATTTTCAAATAACGGCTATTTTTCTTTGTCTCTAACGGATATATTTTTGCAGATTCTATAAATAGAGGAGCTCTTTTCAAATCAAAACAAGAGAAAATCAAAAAGAGAGAAAAGAATATCTTTGAAAAGAGGGAAAAACAGAGCATATTGGAAAAATCATCTAGCTCAAAGAGTGATTCAAAAGGAGTGAAATCCAAGAGGAAGTTTCGTCTGCTCCTTCTCATCAATCCACAAGAGTCAAAAGAAAATCCACAAGCATTTCAAAGGTCAAATCGAAGGATTTTCAAAAGGAGAAAAAGCTTCATCTCAACTCCAAAGTCTTCAACGGTCAAGAATCTTGCTGAGGCGTGATTCAACACTTCAAGAGGAGTTAAAGAGAAGAAGGAAGAAAGCCAAAGCCACTACCATCTGCAATACTATCAGGCTTTTCTAACTCTTTATTTTGTACTTCATTTGTATATTTGCTCAAGGGGAGCATTTCATTATCCAAACACTTTTATTCTATTGTTTGCTGATTCAATCAGTGGATTGAATCAGTGGAGGTTGGTATACCTCGTTGCAAGCCGGAGTGCTTGTGTTGGGTTAGTTGTGAGCCCGTGAAAAACAACGTGTAGGGTTTTGTGCTGGTAAGCCCGAGTTAAAACCAGCTGGGTTCGTTGTGCACCCGGAAAACAACAAGTTTGAGTTGTGAGCTTGGAAAACAACTCGGCTGTAATCTAGAGAGATTATAGTGTGGACCCAAGTGAATCTTGGGAGTGGACGTAGGTGTTGGTTGCACCGAACCACTATAAAATTATCTTGTGTTTGCCGTGCTATATTTTCTCTCTCTCTATCTCTCTTTATTTTGCTTGTGCATTGCTTTTAGTTAATTTCACTCACTTGCACATCTTGAGCAAATCAGTTTAAAGTTTAAAAAGTCTTAAATTTTTAAGAACCCAATTCACCCCCCCCCTCTTGGGTTGCCATCTGGGCCAACAAGACGCCGAACCAAAGAGCTGCGGCGCTTGGTTAATTCCGACGTTCGGTGAAAACCAAGGACATGGTGTTTTGTTAATTCGGTGAGAACTAAAGAGATGTGAATTCTAACACTTAGAATTTCATCGCCTGGTTGATTCAAAGAGGCACATTAATTCCACTTTAATTCTAACATTTAGAATTTCGATGGAAATGGTTTGGAGAGGATTAAATTAATACATTAAATGAGAATTTAATCTCTCAGGCATTAGTTATCTCATCATGTGAGATACTTATGCAAGAGGTTTGGGTTCAGGTGATGGTTTAATCTGATCTAAATTTATTGGACTGAACCCACATAGATCATGGTCCTAGCCCAAATCAAATTTGGCTAGTCCTGAATCTATTTAAATCCAAATCAAGTCTAATTTCAAATCAATATTTGAAATTTATTAGTCCTTCTAATAGACCTAAACCAAATTGAATTTTATTCACTTGTACTTAACCAATTGAGATAATTCAATCAATCAAATTGATTAATTAAATCATATACGATTCTTAATCGTTGATCAGCAAACAGATCATCCTATGAAACTTCTATGCGTGTGACTCTCTAGGTTCGAACCTAAGCCGGTAGCATAGAAATAACTTTCTATACTATTCGATGCGCCCATCTAGCAATGGAACCCGATGTCCGGATAGGTTGAAGAGTTGCCGAGCAAACTTCAAGAACCCTAAGAAACAGTTACCATATAATTCATCCTCTTGACCACAAATGCTAAGGATAGCTTAAGAGCCTGTCAACTCTAAACAGCGAATCCATAAAGTGATTTCAATTTTAGTGATCATGCAACTTTCACATGAAGTGCCTTGGCCAAGGTCTTGCTAAATTGAAACACAAGCATTTCTCCTTTTAACGGGATAGGTCAAATTCCATCTTGATCCACAACTGACTACCACAAGTACTTGACTGCACCCAGTAACCTTTCGTAGCTGGATTAGAAATTCAGGTGGTCCAGCACCTAAGTACAATGAGTTGCTTGTAAGCCACTGGTTGTGATCTTTAGGTCTGAAGGATACTTATACCTATATCTTCTCAGATTAACTCTTGACAGTAGAGTATCCGGAAATGAGTCACGTTCGGTGAAATGTACTCCTACACTTTCACCTGTATGTCATACCAGTGTCTCTACACTCCTTGGTTAAGAGGACAACCAACAAATATGATATACAACGTCCTATAATTGATAGTACTATGGCCCTGTCATAGTATATCATTTGGTCGCTAACTCTTTTAAGGACCTTCAAAGATAAATCCTCCTTTATCGTGAAGGAAGATCCTAAGGGCTTCATTACAATCAGGAGTATTAAGAAGATGTTCTTGTAATGAATAAACTGCCAAATAACTTTTATTAATATATCAATTTATATACAATTTACATTAGCACAATCATCAAATGATTGGCTTTAGGATACAATTCCCAACACCCCTTCCATCAAGGTACACCAAGGCGGTGATGCTGGTCCAAACTAATACCCTCATGCAGGCCTACTTCTACCCGCCATCTTATCTGATAGGAGATCCTGGAAGCCATCGTCAAGCTCATGAACCACAACCTCAACCCCAGACTGCCGCTCTGTGGCACCGTCATCCACAGGAAAAATTTTACAATCAAAAAGAGTTTTTTATCAGCAAAATCCAAATAAGATGATGGGTTGAAGTAGGTTGGAGGGAAAGGGCATTTTTGTCTGTATGCCAATGGTGAAAAGCTGAACAACTTTTAATGGATGTCACGATCAAAACATAACATTGTCTTCATGCTATCCCGTCCCATCGCATAAGGCCACATGTGATCCATATAGACCAATAAGAAAGAACGGTGTAGCCCACGTTGGATTTGTTGCACCAGAGGCGGTGTACAAAGACTTTTCCTAATTCCAATACATCCATAGCTCTATATGCACCATATTTCTTGACTTTGGTTTGTTTTCCTTTTATGCAATTATCATAAACATTAAAGTATGTGAAATCTATGGAATCTAAAATTCTATCTGACACAAATCGTTGAACTCTATTTCTAGAGATGTGACCTAGCCGCTTGTGCCACAATGAACCTGAGTTTGCAATATCCAGTTTGCGTTTAGTACCTCTTGATTCCAAATTTAATGATTCACTATATGAGGCTACGGTATCAAGCAAATATAGATTGTCATAAGCAATAAGAGATCCAGTACCAACAACATTAGAATTTAAAGATAACACAAACTGATTATTTCCAAATGAACAAGAGTATCCAGATTTGTCCAAGTAAGAAACAGAAACCACATTCCGTCTAAAAGATGGTATAATAAAAGTATCTTTTAAATCCAAATATGACCAGAACTTAATAACAATCTAAAATGACCAACAACCTCCACTTGAACTGACTTGTCGTCGCCCACAAAAATGCTTTGTTCAGCATCACTTGGCTTTTAGCAGCTCAGGCAACCTTACATTGAAACACTGATGTTAGTAGTGGCACCGGAGTCTAACCACCAAGTATTTCTAGGTACTGAAGCTAAATTTACTTCAAAACAAACTAAAGTTAGGAACGTACCTTTCTTTGCCCTCCAGGCATGGTACTTGGCACATTCCTTCATGTGTCTAGGTTTTCCACAAAAGAAGCAAAGATCAGCCTTATTTTGCTTCTTTTGGGCTGGATCCTTCATAGCCTCATTCTTAGATGATTCATGTTTCTTTCTTTTATTCTTGTCCTTGAAGGTGCTTGCCAAGTGGGCACTCTCAGTCCTTTCTTGTATCAATCTTTCTTCCTCTTGAACACAGTAAGAGATCAGTTCATTCAATGACCATTTTTCTTTTGGCAATTATAACTGATCTTGAATTGATTAAACTGTGCTGGAAGAGAAATTAGAACCAAATGCATAGGTAAGTCCTCGGACATCTCGAGCTTGAGATCCTTAAGTTTTGATGCAATGTTGGACATCTCCATAATATACTCTTGTACATTCCCCTTGCCTTTGTACTTCATGATGATTAATCATTGTAGCAAAGTTCTAGTTTCAGCCTTATCGCTGTTTGCAAAGTACTTTTCAATTTTAGTAAGAAAATCTTTGGCATTAGTAATCGCATCGGAAACTGCACCCCTAAAAGCCTCAAGAATGCCCCTCTTTATGATCATCAGACTCATGCGGTCAAACCATCCCACTTCTCGTAGTGCCTCCTTTGATCAGAGGTACTAGAGTCCAAAAGAGATGGAGGTCGCTCCTCCCTTAACGCAAGGTCTAGATCCATGCACCACATAAATATACTCACATAAATATCCAAAAAACTAATCATTAACAAATCCAACTAATGATAAAACCCATCTCAAGATACCAAGTGCAAGCATTAATACTATGTCTTTGGGCAATAATATTAATTGCTAGTGGTACCTTATTGTAATAATCAAACACTGACAATAATTAATGTATGTTAAATAATAAACTCATCTTTGGATTAATTTATTATTCACATGTACAATCTTATAAATGTCACATGCTTACCATCATAGGAATGTATGCAATCCGGCCAAGTATCAACCTTCCTTTGAATCGGTTAATACTTGCATGAATACACATACACACAACATTTAACATTTCTCTTGAGTTATCTACACAAGAGAGGCCACTTTGGTGACTTCTTGTTTCAATTGGCTCATTTAAAATGTTAAACAATATGCACCACATATTAAACCATAGTTATTATTTGAATTTTAAAAAGCTTGAATTTTGAAACTTTAATTTCTTGAAACTTGCAATCTAAATTAGAAAACAATTAGTTTCAAAGTCTCTAATGTGATGCACAAATTAACCTGGAATAATGGTTAGGGCTTTGGATCGAAACCAAAAGGTTCTAGATTTGATTCTCGTGAGCACCTTCCTATTTCCTTTTTTTCTTTAATGGATAAATACTCTTTTCAATGGAAAATACCAAAAAATCCCTTTAACAGCAAAGCACGCACGATCGTATCACACATGAACATATATGGAAGGCTCTGATACCACTTGATGAAAAATAACCATTCTAGATTCCATATTATTCATGTATGAAAAAACAAAGATAACAAAGAGGAAGTGTACCTGGATCCATAAGTCTTGATGGCTATGGGTTGTGATCTTCCAAAGAGACCCCTCATTCATAGATTTTCACTGTATTACTCTTTGATGGGGATAAAAGAATACGAAACCTCTTCTGCGACTCTACGTCTCCTTGAACCATAACCCCCCTTTAAATAGGCTAATTTCTAATTTGGCCCCTCATCAAATTAAAAATAGCATATAGGTATCTATACAATGATTTTTCATGATAATTATGCCCTTAGCCACTTTATACCAAATTGATCAATTTCTTGGCTAATCAAATAATGGCATAACATATTTGTCATGACATGTGTGGCCCCCAAATAATTGTTTAAAATTTCTAACATGCACGCCCTCTTCTAGGATAATGTTGAAGCTAGCTCAGCCCTAGAAAAACATAAGATGCTTTCTAATTGAGAAATAGGAATGGTAATGAATTAGAATGGAGTTAGGTTTTGCCTACCTCATCCTTAGCTCTGACTTTCCATATCCTACTACCTTTATTTCTACCTTAGGCTTTGTTTGGATCTTTAGAGGGAAAGGAAATGGAGAGTAAAAAGAAGAAAAGGAATGGAAGGGGAAGGAAGGAAAAGGAAAGGTTATTCTTCTTAGGAAAAAGAAAGGTAATATCAATTATCTTGTTTGGATAGAGAGGAAAGAAAAGAAAGGAAAGAGTTATGTGACAATTATACCCCTCCAAAATAGGGAATGAACTGTGAGAATGGAAGAATGAAGAATAGAAAATAAAGGGATATTTTGATAGTCCATAAAAATATAACTTAAATATTTTTCCCTTCCTCAGCTTACCCTCGATTTGGGGATTGACAAATTTACCCTCATTGAGGAAAAAGGAGGGAAAGAGTTTACTCTCATTTCCTTCCCCTTCTTTCTTTTATCTTCCTCCCAAACAAAGTAACTTATGACCTTTCTAATTTTTTTCCTTTCCTTCTCCTCCATTTCCTCCCATCCAAACAGTCCCTTAAGTTTTGCTGGATAATAAGTTTAGTCCTTATTCCCTAGCCTTGTTGCTACTTCGTTGTTGCCTGTTAAGGATAAAAATATAATTTATACATAGATTTGGGATGGGTTTGAGTTGGATTTCGGGACAGTGAATATATATACCATCATCTTGGTTCTAACCGCAAAGGTTTTAGTCTTTCCTGAAATTTGTCCTTAACCTAGCCAAAGTTTAAAGTCTCTAAGTGGAGTGGGTTCGGCTGGAGGAAAATTGCCATCTCCACTGAAATTTGTATTATATCAATTCAATAATACAAATAAAAATTAAATTATATATTAATAAAAAATTCTTTTAATGATAAGAGTTCAAATCTACCAATCTATCTAAATGAGTCATATATTAGTAACTTTTATAATCTTTAGAATATCAGATTTTTTGGGTATCCAATTTTTTAAACCTAAATCCGAACCGATTTAAATGAGGTTTTAAAATTTCAAAACCAAGTCGAATTCAAATTTT
Source organism: Calamus simplicifolius (assembly GCA_900491605.1). Classification (NCBI taxonomy): domain Eukaryota; kingdom Viridiplantae; phylum Streptophyta; class Magnoliopsida; order Arecales; family Arecaceae; genus Calamus; species Calamus simplicifolius. Next base: position 1,009,977 of record UESW01004116.1, on the reverse strand, counting down.
TACTATACCTTTTTTTCTTTTCTTAATTCAGCATGTTTTAGACCTGCAAAAGTCAATGCGTTACTAGTTACTATCTCTAGAAGCAAACCAACTTACACACATGAGCTTTAACCAACCATATGGTTTGTGGCCAAATATTGGAACACTTGCCCTTTAGCATGCTTAACTTGACATCTACTCAAGATCAAGGATGCTTCATTAATTTTCTTATAGGATGCTTCGTTTTGGGGAGATGACATCTCATCACCATAAAAATGCTGCGTGCATTTTTATATGAACTAGCATAATCATTCTTTTAAAATCTAAATTAATTGAATATCATATTAATGAAGCAATTTTGTGTAGATCCATTATAATTTGTGACCATCATTTGTATTATTGGGCCATATCTTAGAGCATTATGGGCTTATGTTAAATGTAGACCTTGCGAATAAGTGGCTCATTATGGATAGGATTTAATTGCTATAAGGAGAGATTCCTAACTTTATCTTACAAATATTACGGTAGATCCATTGGGTGTAATACCTTCGGTGATTGTACGATAAAGAAGTCTTCTCTCCTACCACATACATGCATAAAATTCCGATGGGGTTCTACATTGCTAAGGAGCTATGGATTCTGAGATGAATCTAAATATGAATTATTTTATATTGATATGTATATATGTTTATGATGTTAAGATATCGATTGTGTTTTGGGCATCTGAAATCTAGATTTCTGTTGGGGGGTAAAATCGTCATTGCATCAATATTCGTGCGAGGCGGCTAAGATCGACCCTTCCGGGCTTCCATAGCTCGGCCCCTCCGGGCTTCCGTAGCTCGGCCCCTCCGGGCTTCCGTAGCTCGGCCCTTCCGGGCTTCCGTAGCTCGGCCCCTCCGGGCTTCCATAGCTCGGTCCCTCCGGGCTTCCGTAGCTCGGCCTTTCCGAGCTTCCGTAGCTCGGCTTCATCGCGATCCAACACCTACCTCCGCGGAACCTGACGCGGGAGAGCCCAGGCCTACCAGAACGCATCCTAGACAAGGAATCATGTCGGACGTGGCCTAAAACCTATCATAACCGCCCCAGGCCTACTCAACCAGATCTCGAGACATCAAGGAGCTCTCCCAGCCGTCGATCCCTAACAAACGGGATATGGATTCTAACGGCCCCACAACGGCCTGATTCTGTCCGCCTCCATATCGTAACAACCTCCGAACCTTCCAGAAGACGCTCAAGACTCAGGTGACAGTCTATAAATATCAGACTCAAGATTCCCTCAGGTACGCACGCGCCTCTATACACACATCTTTTACACGGGCACCCCCACTGCTCTCTCCGGCAGCTCGTCGGCGCTCCTGCCCTCTGGAGCTTCCGATTGGCCGCCCCCGGAGAGGCTTCCCGGAGAGATCCACCTCCCCATTGTCTGGTTGATCGCCGATTCCTTCTCCACTGACTTGAGCGTCGGAGGGTCTTCCGCGGAGGACCACCCCCAGCGTCCCCGCGTGTGGACTTCTTGCAGGTCCGCCCCCTCTTGGAGATCGACCGCGCCCGAGTCGGAGGACGGATCCCGGCGGCAACAGATTGGCGCTAGAGGAAGGGCCTCAAGTCCCATTAAAACTTGAAGAAAGGAGACAAGGATCTAAATCCGGAGAAGAACCTCTTCAATGGCCAACCGGAGGAGAGCAACCTCTGAAGCCCAAGATCAGGCGCTTCCCAGAGGCCTGATCCGACTGGCGGTGCAGCGCCGCAACCCACCGTCGAAACCCGTCACCGCCTGCCATCCCGGTGACCCAGGACCAGTTCGCTACGCTGGTCCAACAAGTCCAGGCCCTTACCCACCTGGTTCAAGAGCGCCTTGCACCTCCTCCTGCTTCGCATCCTCAGAAGGAGGCGGCGATTCCTTCTTCGCCGGCGACCTCCTCCTCTGATCCGCATGAATCCACGGATCCCCCACATCGCCCAGGGGGACAAACCAGTCCCGCGAGGCCGGTTATGATAGAGATCCTCCCAGATCTCGGCGAGCCCGATCCCTCTCCCCGGCGACATCTCACCATGATTCGACGCCATCCTTGCGATTCTCACGCCCAGCTCCTCCTCTAACCGGTGAAGAGGAGATCCGCCGTCAGATCCAGGAGATGCGTCAGGAGCTGGACGCCGCCAAGCAGACCCATCTGCCCCAGCCCAAGGCGGAGCAGGGCATCCCTTTCTCTAAGGGAATCATGGAGGAAGTGATTCCCTCCCATGTCAAACTGCCAGCCGTCGAACCCTATCACGGCTCCACCGACCCGGACGACCATCTCAGTAGCTTCCGGTCAATAATGATGTTCCACGGAGCATCTGATGCGGTCCTCTGCCGCGCCTTCCCATCCACCCTCAGAGGATCCGCCCGAACCTGGTTCAACGCCTTGAAACCGGGTTCCATTGATTCATTCGACGAGCTGAGCCACCTTTTTATTGGTCAGTTCGTCAGCAGCCGCCGCCACCGACGAAGATCCGACTCCCTCTCCGAAGTCAAGCAGAGAGAGGGGGAGTCCTTGAGGAATTACCTTGGCCGTTTCAACAAGGCCATGTTGGAGGTGGACCACCTTAATCATGAGGTGGCTATGTCCGCCCTGGCGGGGGGAGTTTCGAAGGAGAGCGACTTCTACCTGGCTAATGGAGGTCAGCTACCCCCCATGTCTCTCTGATATGATGGCCCTGGCGGACAAGTACGCGAGGGTCGAAGAATCGCGGAGAATTGCCCGCACTGAGCAGGCAAGAAGCAGGAGCCAAAGTCCCCGACAGGCACCGTCCCGCCCGGCGGCCAAGTCCGCCTCGCCGCCAGAGAGTCCCTCCGCGCCGCCAAGGAATCGCTCCCGGAGTCCTCCTAGGCGATTTGATCGCTATACTCCGCTGACTGTGCCCGAGCGCAAATCCTTATGGAGATAGAGCGCCAACTTCCCCGGCCAGTACCTCTCCGAGGGAACCCGACCCGAAGAGATCCCGCCAAGTACTGCCGCTACCATAGGGAGCACGGTCATGACACTGAAGAATGCTGGCAGCTGAAGAATGAGATTGAGAGGCTGATTCGGCGGGGACGACTGGATCAGTTTAGGAGGGCGCCCGAGCCACAACAACAAGGAGGTGACCGCCAGCCCGAGCTCCAACAACCTCCTCCTCCACCCAATCCGCCCGTGATTGGCCGCATCAACATGATTGAAGAGGCCGGCGGATCGAGCCCCAGGGGCGCGGTGAAGAACCGGCGCCAAAAAAGGCAAGGATAGGCGAACTCTCCTTTTCCGATGATGATCTTCTGGGAATACAACTCCCCACGATGACGCGCTAGTTGTATCCCTTAATTTGAACAATTATGATGTAAGCCGAATCCTCGTTGATAGTGGAAGCTCGGTAAATGTTTTGTACCTCGGTGTGTTTGCCAGGATGAAATTGCTCATGGAAAACCTTCGAGCCGTGGATTCCACCCTGATGGGATTCACCGGCGACGTCATTATCCCAGAAGGAATCGTCACCCTGACGGTCCGCGCGGGAACCTGGCCCCTTGTGACTATTGTACAGACCGATTTCCTAGTAACCGACCTCAGATCCCCATACAACGCCATATTCGGCAGGCCTGGCTTGATGTCCCTCAAGGCAGTTGTCTCTATCCCGCATCTGTCTATGAAGTTCCCCACCGAGCAAGGAGTTGGAGTGGTTCGGGGAAGTCAAGCCATGGCTCGGCAATGCTTCGTTACGAGCCTTCAGTCTAGAATGCCGGAGATTGACGGGCTAGACGCTCGCGAGGACTTCGCCGAACAACGGGGAGAACCGGCAGAGGAATTGGAGGAGGTACCATTGGACGAAGCTCAGCCCGACCGAACCACAAGGATCGGGTCGCTACTCAAAGGAGAGTCCCGGCACAGTTGATCAGATTCCTCCAAAGCAATGCAGACATCTTCGCCTGGACCGCCTCCGACATGCCAGGAATCAACCCCGAGGTCCTCGTCCATCATCTCAATGTGGACGAGATGCACAGGCCTGTTAAGCAGAAGAAGAGAAGCTTCGCCCCAGAGCGGCAAAAAGCCATTGAAGAAGAGGTCGACAAACTCATCAAGGCCAATTTTGTCCGAGAGGTAAATTATCCAAGCTGGCTGTCAAATGTCGTCATGGTGAAAAAGTCGAACGGCAAATGGAGGATCTGCATCGACTTCACCGACCTCAACAAAGCCTGCCCGAAGGACAGCTTCCCCCTCCCTCGGATCGACCAGCTCGTGGATGCCACCTCAGGCCACCAGATGCTGTCATTCATGGATGCCTATTCGGCTACAATCAGATCCGAATGGCCCCCGAAGATGAAGAAAAGACCGCCTTCATAACCGACCGAGGTACCTACTGTTACCGTGTTATGCCTTTTGGTCTTAAGAATGCAGGGGCAACCTACCAGCGGCTGGTTAACAAGGTGTTCAAGGAGCAAATCGGCCGGAACATGGAGGTACGTGGACGACATGCTGGTTAAAAGCAAGGAGACGTCACAGCATGTCGAGGACCTCACAGAGAGCTTTGCCACGCTGCGCAAATATGGGATGAAACTCAACCCGACCAAGTGCGCCTTCGGCGTCAACTCAGGGAAATTCCTCGGCTTCATGGTCTCCCAGCGAGGTATCGAAGCTAACCCCCAGAAGATTCAAGCTCTCCAACAAATGGCGCCCCCAGGTATCTGTCAAAGAGGTCCAGCGCCTAACCGGGAGGATAGCGGCCCTTAACCGCTTCGTGGCGCGGTCGGCCGAGAGATGCCTCCCCTTCTTCAAAACTCTCCGATCGGCCAAAAACTTTCAGTGGACTCCCGAATGCCAGAAGTCATTTCAAGATCTCAAGAAGTACCTCGGCTCGCCTCCGCTTCTCAGTAGTCCAGCCCCGGGAGAGACCTTGTTTTTGTACCTGGCTGTTTCGAAGAGCGCGGTTTGTTCGGTGCTAGTCAAAGAAGAAGGCAAAATCCAGAAGCCGATCTACTATGTGAGCAGGCTGCTCCGCGATGCGGAGACGAGGTACAGCAGGATTGAAAAGATGGTGTTGGCCTTGATCACCTCAGTTCGAAAGCTACGGCCATATTTCCAAGCACATTCCGTGACGGTCCTGACAGACCAACCCATCAAGGCGTAGTCCACCGTCCCGAGACATCGGGAAGAATGACCAAATGGGCCGTCGAGCTAAGCGAGCATGACATACATTTTCAGCCTCGCCCAGCCATCAAAGCCCAAGTGCTGGCCGACTTCCTCCTCGAGTGTACCATCCCGAAGGACGGTTCTACCCCAGACTCCCCAAGGAGCCAAAGCTGGAGCCCGGTGGCTCCTCCATGTCGACGGGTCATCCAATGCCCATCGCTCCGGTGCGGGCCTAGTTCTTACCAGCCCCGAGGGAATGACCTTCGAATATGGCGTCCGATTCTCCTTCCCGGCTTCCAACAACGAAGCCGAGTACGAAGCTCTGTTAGCCGGTCTCCGGATCGCCCGCAATCTGAAGGTGGAAAAGCTCAACGCCTTCACCGACTCTCAGCTGGTAGCCGGCCATGTTCGGGGAGAATTTGAAGCCCGGGAGCCGAACATGATTCGATATCTCCAGGAGGTGCGGAACTGCTTCCCCATTTTGTCCGAATTTGAGATTATTCAGATTCCCAGATCCGAGAATGCCCGTGCCGACCTACTCTCCCGATTGGCAACCGCGGAAACGATGGATGCCGAGCAAAAGTTCCACTTGGAGACCCTGGAAAAGCCGAGCATCACGGAAGCCGACCGAGTGATGCAAGTCGAGGCCGAACCATCCTGGTTCGACCCTATCCTCAAATATCTCAAAGAAGGGTCGCTCCCGTCCGACCGAAGAGAGGCCAGAAAGCTGAAGCTGCAGGCCACTCACTACGTATTGATTGACAACCAACTTTACAAGCGGTCTTTTTCCATGCCGCTGCTCAGATGCCTTCGCCCATCCGAAGCAGACTACGCTCTGTGCGAGGTACATGAAGGGATTTGCGGCAACCACTTGGGAAGCCGGTCCCTATGCCACAAAGTGCTACGACAAGGCTATTACTGGCCGACCATGCAAAAAGACGCGACGACCTAGTCCGAGCCTGCGACCCCTGCCAGAGGCATTCAAGCATCCAAAGGCTCCCTTCCGCCGAGCTAGTTTCTATATCCTCCTTGGCCCTTTGCCAAATGGGGGATGGACATCCTCGGCCCATTCCCGCTTGCCACAGGACAGCGAAAATTCTTATTTGTCGCCATCGACTACTTCACCAAATGGGTCGAAGCGGAAGCAGTTGCACAAATTACTGAAGCACGGGCTAGAGATTTTGTTTGGAGGTCCATCATCTGCCGATTTGGCCTCCCGCACACCATAATCACTGATAACGGCAAGCAGTTCGACAACTCCAAATTTCGCCAGTTCTGCGAGGAGCATGGAATCCGTCACCACCTTACTTCGGTCGGGCACCCACAAGCCAACGGAGTGGCTGAAGTAACCAACAGAACCCTTCTTCAGGGAATTAAAGCTCGCCTCTCCAGAGCCCAAGGCAGGTGGGCGGATGAGCTACATCATGTCTTATGGGCCTACCGCATAACCCCAAGAATCCCGACAGGCGAAACCCCATTCCGAATGGCCTTCGGAACAGAGGCCGTTATCCCTGTGGAAGTTGGCCTCCCATCATCGCGGGTGGAAAGCTACTCAGAGGAAGCTAGCAACGAACAACTCCGCACCAACCTCGACCTGATAGAGGAAATCAGAGAGAAGGCCCGGATCAGAACGGCTGCCTATCAACAAAGGGTGGCCCATTACCACGCTTCCAGAGTCAAAGGGAAGACCTTCCTACCCGGCGACCTTGTCCTCCGAAAGGCCTCTGTTTCCAAACCGCTGGAACAAGGAAAGCTGGCGCCGAACTGGGAGGGCCCGTACCAAGTAGCGGAGATCATTGGACCAGGGACCTACAAGCTACAAGATCTGGATGGGAAATCCATTCCCCGGACGTGGAATTCGGACAATCTCCGAAAGTATTTTCAATAGGGTACGTACTCTCCAAAATTATTTTCATATGCCTCGCTATTTTTCCTGTCGGCACATTTTCCTCAATGCAAATCGTTATGCACTGCATCACCAAAATTTGCAAAAGGAAATAGATGCTGCTTACCGATCCTCGGTACAACCGAGTTATCTGTTTGAACAGGAATTCTCTGAACCTCGGCTGGGCCAAGCAACAAAATCTCCGAACCTTGGCAGGGCCAAGTAAAATATTCTCCAAACCTCGGCTGGGCTGAGCAACAAAATCTCTGAACCTTGGCAAGGCCAAGTAAAATATTCTCGAACCTCGACTGGGCCGAGCAACAAAATCTCCGAACCTTGGCAGGGCCAAGTAAAATATTTCTCCGAACCTCGGCTGGGCCGAGCAACAAAATCTCTGAACCTTGGCAGGGCCAAGTAAAATATTTCTCCGAACCTCGGCTGGGCCGAGCAACAAATTCTCCGAACCTTGGCAGGGCCAAGTAAAATATTCTCCGAACCTCGGCTGGGCCGAGCAACAAAATCTCCGAACCTTGGCAGGGCCAAGTAAAATATTCTCCGAACCTCGGCTGGGCCAAGCAACAAAATCTCCAAACCTTGGCAGGGCCAAGTAAAATATTTCTCCGAACCTCGGCTGGGCTGAGCAACAAATTCTCCGAACCTTGGTAGGGCCAAGTAAAATATTCTCCAAACCTCGGCTGGGCCGAGCAACAAAATCTCCGAACCTTGGCAGGGCCAAGTAAAATATTCTTCGAACCTCGGCTGGGCCGAGCAACAAATTCTCCGAACCTTGGCAGGGCCAAGTAAAATATTCTCCGAACCTCGACTGGGCCGAGCAACGAATCCTCCGAGCCATGGCAGGGCCAGGTAAAAATCATTCGGGCTAAAATCCCAGATAAAAACCGAAGTACACAGGCCCCGACTAAAGCCGGGCAGCCTCCAAATAGTCCCCGAAGGACTTCGTCCGGTTTGAAAACAAGCGCGTTAAACAAAAACCGTCGACGCACAAAAAGAAGCCACCATTGGCAAACCCCTTTAAGAGGCCATTGAGCCCTGCATAATCGGCCAGAGGCCCCAAGCAGAGCTAGGAGATCCCCCTCTGCTACTGAAAACCTTTGGGTGATGCCCCTATAACCCGTCGTTCAAAGCGTCTATATCAACGCACAAAAACGATGGGGCCACGCCAACACCCTAATTCATCACACGGATCAAGGCCATAAATTCTTGAAGAAGAGGACTTCCAAAGCAAGATCCATTTTTCATTTAGAAAAAGAGGATTACAAAAAGATAGTAAAAAAAAAAAACAGGAAGAGAGGCCCTAAATCAGAATCCGGAGTCACTCCCGGAGCCTAGCAGCTCCTCCAGGCGCTCCGTCAGGTCAGCCACTTGCTGACGAAGGGACGCGATCTCCTCCCTTTGCCGGTCCACCACCCGATGTAGGGCCTCCGCCTCCTTGACCGTCACGTCCATGTACTCCTCGGCGATCCTCGCAAGCTGCTGATTACTTGCAAGGGCCGACGCTAGGCCCAGTCCGTCAACAGTGACGGAGGTACGCCTCCCCTCCGAACGCAGCAGGCTATCGAGCGAGGAACGCAACTCGCCTGATGATCGCCCTGGATAGGCCATTTTTTCAGAACTTAAACCGAGGGATGGCCGAAACCGATGCCCCTCGGTCATATTTATACTCGCCAGGCAGGTATCTCTATCGGTCGTGCCGTAACCACCGACCCATAAGAACTTACCATGTGTCGCCATTTCAGTGCCTGCGAAATCCGAAGCGTCGCGCCCCATCCCAAGCGAGATCGGTAAGCACGAGCAGTTTGTTGGGAATTCCCCAAGCAGAACATTTTTCGATCTGTCGGCCCTCGCAATAAATGCATTCGGTGCTTCCCCGAGCCTCTTAATGCTGGCCTCTTCTTTGGGAAATGCGGAAGTCCGGCATTCGGCCAATAACCAGTCCCCTCAGGAAGAGTAGCGACACAAATAAAAAAGCGTGACGATATACCGCTCGTTCCGCCCTGGCGCCCCTTACCAAGCGCCGCGTGGGCCTGACGCTGTGGCCCACATTCACAACTGAGACGCTCCCTTGAGCCCGAATCTCCGAACCTTGGCAGGGCCAAGTCAATTATCTCCGAACCTCGGCTGGACCGAGCGACTGAATCTCCGAACCTTGGCAGGGCCAAGTCAATTATCTCCGAACCTCGGTGGGGCCGAGTGAATGAATCTCCGAACCTTGGCAGGGCCAAGTCAATTATCTCCGAACCTCGGCTGGGCCGAGTGACTGAATCTCCGAACCTTGGTAGGGCCAAGTCAATTATCTCCGAACCTCGGTGGGGCCGAGTGAATAAATCTCCGAACCTTGGCAGGGCCAAGTCAATTATCTTCGAACCTTGGCTGGGCCGAGTGACTGAATCTCCGAACCTTGGCAGGGCCAAGTCAATTATCTCCAAACCTTGGTGGGGCCGAGTGAATGAATCTCCGAACCTTGGCAGGGCCAAGTCAATTATCTCCGAACCTCGGTGGGGCGAGTGAATAAATCTCCGAACCTTGGCAGGGCCAAGTCAATTATCTCCGAACCTCGGTGGGGCCGAGTGAATGAATCTCCGAACCTTGGCAGGGCCAAGTCAATTATCTCCGAACCTCGGCGGGGCCGAGTGAATGAATCTCCGAACCTTGGCAGGGCCAAGTCAATTATCTCCGAACCTCGGTGGGGCCGAGTGAATAAATCTCCGAACCTTGGCAGGGCCAAGTCAATTATCTCCGAACCTCGGCAGGGCCGAGTGAATGAATCTCCAAACCTTGGCAGGGCCAAGTCAATTATCTCCGAACCTCGGCGGGCCGAGTGAATAAATCTCCGAACCTTGGCAGGGCCAAGTCAATTATCTCTGAACCTCGGCGGGGCCGAGTGAATAAATCTTCGAGCCTTGGCAGGGCCAAGTCAATTATCTCCGAACCTCGGCTGGGCCGAGTGACTGAATCTCCGAACCTTGGCAGGGCCAAGTCAATTATCTCCGAACCTCGATGGGGCCGAGTGAATAAATCTCCGAACCTTGGCAAGGCCAAGTCAATTATCTCCGAACCTCGGCGGGGCCGAGTGAATGAATCTCCGAACCTTGGCAGGGCCAAGTCAATTATCTCTGAACCTCGGCAGGGCCGAGTGAATAAATCTCCGAACCTTGGCAGGGCCAAGTCAAATATCTCCGAAACTCGGCTGGCCCGAGTGATAGGTTCCCTGAACCATGAAGGGAAAAAGTATGGATTCCCTGAGCTTCGGCCAAAGCCGACCCACGATAAACCGAGCTCCGGTAAAAGCGAAGCACAAAAATATCAGGCTTCTGACCAGAGTAAGGAGCATGTTTCGCCGAATGGTCTCTGAACCGTCGCGCGCGAACCTCGATTGGTTCGGACGACGTGGGATCCTCGTCTAAGGACGAGCGGAATGCCTTTGCACCCCATACACAACAATGACAACAAGCTCGGCACAAAAAGATAGAGATTGAAAAACAGAACATAACTCTCTTTATTGCCAATCAAGATCGGTTACAAATGTCTCACAGGCGTTACAAGAGCATTGAAATGCATAAAATAAAGGCAAATACAAAACTCGGGCAACTGCTCCAAAGCAGACCTAGGCAATCGCGATGCTCCAGCGTCCGACCGCCGAAATAGATAGGTCGCATCCAGTCAGCTCGAGCTGATAGTAGCTGGTCGATATGGACCAATAGTTGCGACTGGCTTCAGTTGGTAGCGATATCTCGGTGACCCAACAGAGATATCTGGATGGCCATCCCAGACCACCCAACCGAGGGACCCCTCGACGAGCAGGCAGGAGGCCAGCGGACCCTGGAGTCGGAACGCTCTCCCAAACCGAGTGTGTGCCGCCGCGCCTCGCCGAGTCTCAGGGACAAAGAATCGACGGACGGCACACTTTCACCCCCTCCCCACGTGGCAAAAGATTCCCCAGGCGGCTGAGCCCGGGAATCCAAACCAGGGGAGGAGGCAAAATTCACACAACCCATGGGAGATCCGCGTGCACTTCCTACCATACGTCCCCGAAGGGGAACCGCAAAGGCCACACTGGAAGAGTTATTGTGCGCTCTCCGTGTGATCTCTGCGCCCTCCTTATGCGCTCTCCATATGATCTCCGGGACTCATCCCCTAAGGGTGAGCCATCCTTCGGCAGCGCCCCAGTCGCCCCAGCTATCCAGCGGCAAGGAGCCCATGAGAGGAAAGCTCGGTCCTCCCACTCGTAACAGCAGAGAAATGAGCATAATGGAAGCTCTGATGGAAAAGATACTTTGGGGATAACCAAGCGTGACCCCTCTTTCCCCCTTTTTATAGGCCAAAACAAACCGGGAAAGTTACCCAAGCTGTAAGTCCCGAGACCCAAACATCTGGCCCACGCCTCCACGTGGCCCCTCAGTATAGGCGCAACAACCCGTTGCGCGCCGAGCCCACTGCTTGAATCGATATGCGCGCGATGATTTTCCCTTTGATACCGAATCGCGACCTTTAAATGCGAAGGATTGATCACTGGCATTACGGAAACTGGCAGGTTCAGAATATCGTCCTAGGAAAATAACGTTCTCCAATGGTAGACGGTTGCGTGCACGGCACGACAAAGTAACCTGCATGGGAAAAGAGCACCTTCCGGAAAGCTCTGCTACAGCTTTATGTTCCCCACTACGCCGTATCATCAATTCTGGTGAAATAAAAACCGAATCACCTGCGGGACAGCAGGGCGTTGGCAGAATAGCAGAAAGCGCGAAGACCTACTTTGCCCGTCGGCCCCAGCCGACCTATTTTGCTCGTCGGCCCCAGCCGACCTACTTTTTTTATCGGCCCCAGCCGACCTATTTCGCTTGTTGGCCCCAGCCGACCTATTTCGCCTGTCGACCCCAGCCGACCTACTTTGCATGTCGGCCCTAGCCGACCTATTTCACTTGTCGGCCCCCCGACCTATTCTATTCGGCGACCCCAGCCGACCTACTTTTCTTGTCGGCCCCAGCCGACCTACCTTCTTCGTCGGCCCAAGCTGACCTGTTTTGCCCATCGGCCCTAGCCAGTACGTTTCCTTCAATCCCGAGATAAGGATGACCTAAGAGCGTCAGTGAGCCATAGGTCGCTCACAATCAAGGCGGAAATGACAACAAGGTCACGCAAGGAAAACACTTAAGTGAAAATGGGAAATTTATTCATTAAGAAACGTCAGACAGACTTCTGAAAAATGAAATACAAGAGTGGCCCCTAAGGGTCAGGAACCACATCGGCTCTGGCCGGACTTTCAGTTACATCTACAGAAGCGTGACTAGACTCGCCCTTCTCTAATGCTTTTGCCCCCTCAGCGGAAGTTTGCGACCGTCCTCCAAAAATTGCGGCTTCGCTGGAACCCGGGACAACACCAGGGTCAATGTCTGAGACGTCGACATATTCGTCCTCTTCTTCCCCCTCGGACTCACCCTTATCGGGAGTTTCAGCATCCAGGAAAGAGAGATCCCATTCCGGATGCTCGCTGGATATATTCTCTTTGCATTCCTGCTGCCCAAGTTGGAAGGCACCAACACTGATAGCATCCTGCCTCCCCTTGAGTATGGCGAGCTGCATGTTGGCCTCAGCAGCCTGTTTCTCAGCCTCCGCGACTTGGGCCCACTGAATGATATTTTGCTCCTCGAACTTGCCGGCCCGCGTCTCGAATTCTGAGCTCTTGTTGCGGCTGGACACAAGCTCGCCTTGAAGAGCCCGAACCTCTAACTCCAACTTCACCATCTGAGAAAGCCAAAGTAAGTCGACATCACAAGAAACCAGTAGAAAAAGCTAAAAAAGGGGGGAGGAAATGAGATCGTACCTCCTCCTCTCGTCTGGCTAACCTCTTGGCCAACTCCTCAGCCTCGCCCCTGGCTCTTGTCCTATCAGCCCCGACCAGCTCGACTCTCTCCTGCAGATTGTTGATCCTCAACTGCTTGGCTCTGATTTCCTTCTGGCTTGGGACAGCTCGTCGTTCACTCGAGCTATCACCCCTTGTTGCCATTTAGCGCCCTCCCTCAAATGAGCAATTTCGCTGTCGCGACGCTTCAGTCGATCCTCCACCTCCTCGAGCATCCTAGTCAAACGCTTCCTCTCGTCGGCAGCTTCCTTCCCCAGCCGACCCATACTCTCGCTATGTTCTCTCCGCATCGCCTTCACCTCCGCGGAATGTTTCGACTCGATTCTGGCTAGCTCCAAGCACGCATTGTCATTCTTCGCTAGGAGTTCCTGCAACTCCTCCACCCTACGCTTCTGCTTGGACACCTCGGCCAGAGCGACCTGGTGTGCCGCCCTTATTCCCTTCAGGCTCCTATCAGTCATATCCATAAGCTCTTCGAACTTCTCAGACACTTTCAGTCGTGATCGAAGCTTGGCATTATCCTTCCTGGCCTGAATGCTGGCCCCCGTCGCCAAACTCAGACGCCAGCACATCGCCCGAGAAAGCAAAACGCTCTACGAGACAAAAGATGAATAAAAACCCACGATGGGGTCACTCAGGAGACATCTACCGCACAAAAGAAATAACTTACCCGCGAGGCATAGGCCCGAGTCATCCTCATCAGGGTCGTATTATCAATGTCGGGAAGGAGATGGATACTCTCGGCCACGCCTTGCTGACCGAACGCGGCATCGACCAGCTCCAAGTCCGCGAACTTGTCCGCCGAAGGATCCGCACCCGGATACAAGGCCGACCTCATTAAGGCGGAAAATGCCTCCTCAACGCCAGCGCTCGAACTGCTGGGCTGACCGTCCCCGCCTGAGGGACCGACCTGGGCAACCTCCGCCTGAGAGGCCCCCAATTTCCCAGCCTCCTCTGTCAAGGCCCTGGCTTGGACTTCTTCGGATAATTCGGCTAGCCCAAGCGCCAGCCTCCCCAAAACCTTTTTCGAAGGAGCTCCCAATGCGGGGCTCCCGCCTTCGATGCACCTTTCCCGGTTACCACCATCTGTGTCTCCGCCACTGGGCCCCCCGGAGTCTCGGCCCGTCCTACCACTTGCATCTCCCCCGCAGGCTCCCCCGAAGCCTCGATCTGACCTGCCTCACTACTACCGGACTCCCCTGCAGAGAGACCAAGAGAGGGCTCTCCCTGAACCTCCTCGGCTGTAGCTGCCCCATCTCCCTCTCCTGCTGGAGCCGGTGGCGATCCCGCGGGGACGGCAGTCTCCTCAGCAACAACCGCCTCCCCCAAATCCACCGCTGGTTCCTCTTTCAGGGGGACGCGGTCGGACGGGTCAACGGGGCCTCATCTGAACTGTCCGATATCTCTAACACGAGAGGGCCGGGGGCCACAACCGCTCTCCCCGGATCCTCCTTCGCCCCCGGTGCTTCTGCCGTGACTGCACCGGCGCCTGGCGGGCTTCCTGCGGAGATGTGAGCCCTTTTCTCGGGCCTGCCACTATCCGCGCCACTGCTCTCCCCGGGGCGCTTTCCTCTCTTCCTCTTGGAGAGGCTCGTCAAAGCCGACCTCTGGGCTGAAGGAACAAAACATACACGATCAGATCCAAGCACATTCATCGAGAAAACGCACAGCGAAAAATTTAAAAGAGGAGATTCACCTTGCGGGTCCAGGGGGCTGAGCCCTGCTGCGAAAAGGGCCCCCTCCGATAGCAAGTCGTTAGCCGAAAACACCTATCCATTACGAAGGATGTCCAAGTCCCTCTCCTCCTGTGCCGACAAAACCGGATGCATCTCCGCATCCCTCACAAAATCCCCCCATCTCCGAGGGAAGCCGGAACCGATGTTTCCCTCCGCGATAATGAACCGACTCTTCCACCCCTTGATGGAAGATGGCTTATCCGCAATGATATTGAAAGATCTCCGGGGTCCGATGTAGGGCCACTCTGATTTCCTTCCAGAAATCAAGTGATAGCAGGTGCGGAAAAGGAGGAGAGTAGCGACGATTTGAATCTGGTGGCACATCGAGATGAATCCGACGATGCTCCACCAGCTGTTTGGAGCCACCATTGATGGGCAGATATTATAGTGGGTCACGATTTCCTTCACCAAGGGGTGGAGAGGAAAACGGAGACCCGTCTTCAAACTATCTTCATAAACAAAAACCCCAGACTCTAAATCCCGAGTAACTCTATCTCCGAGTTCCGGCGCCCGCAGAACGACATCCAAGGGCATGCCATACCACTGGTGAATCCTTCCCAAATCCTCGGCAACGATTTCTGAGACCACGTCGTCGGGGCTCATCGCCATCTCGGTTGAAAGAAGTACCATGCGAAAACGATGAGCGTCGAAGAAGATGAAAGGCCAGAACTCTTCTGAAAGCAAGACGAGAGGACGCCGAGAGCATGCACACATATATATATACAATGCGGCTGTCACTTCGCTTCCCCGCCAAGGAAGCCGCCCTAAGGAGGCGGGGCGTCTCATCCCAGGCGTCCGGAATCACCTCGACAAACGCCCGATCGATCGGGATTCGTAGCGTGGCGCAATCTCAACCGTCACTCGCGGAGGAACCTTAGCCCCGAAGGCAGTATGGCCCTGTCGCATTAATTAGGGCATCATTGCACGAGCTGTCTAAACCAAGACGTCCCATCCGGGATACGCCATTTGGACTTGTACTCCCTATGCCCGAACCTACGCTTCAAACTAGGGAGTGGAGGGCATGTGTTGGGGGGTAAAATCGTCATTGCATCAATATTCATGCGAGGCGGCTAAGATCGACCCTTCCGGGCTTCTGTAGCTCGGCCCTTCCGGGCTTTCGTAGCTCGGCCCCTCCAGGCTTCCGTAGCTCGGCCCCTCCGGGCTTCCGTAGCTCGGCCCCTTTGGGCTTCCGTAGCTCGGCCCCTCCGGGCTTCCATAGCTCGGCCCCTCCGGGCTTCCCTAGCTCGGCCCTTCCGAGCTTCCATAGCTCGGCTTCATCGAGCGATCCAACACCTACCTTCGCGGAACTTGACGCGGGAGAGCCCAGGCCTACCAGAACGGCATCCTAGACAAGGAATCATGTCGCGACGTGGCCTAAAACCTATCATAACCGCCCCAGACCTACTCAACCAGATCTCGAGACATCAAGGAGCTCTCCTAGCCGTCGATCCCTCAACAAACGGGATATAGATTCTAACGGCCCCACAACGGCCTGATTCTATCTGCCTCCATATCGTAACAACCTTTGAACCTTCCAGAAGATGCTCAAGACTCAGGTGATAGTCTATAAATATCAGACTCACAGATTCCCTCAGGTACGCACGTGCCTCTCTCTATACACACATCTTCTTACACGGGCACCCCCACTGCTCTCTCCGGCAGCTCGTCGGTGCTCCTGCCCTCTGGAGCTTCCGATTGGCCGCCCCCGGAGAGGCATCCCGGAGAGATCCACCTCCACATTGTCTGGTTGATCGCCGATTCCTTCTCCACTGACTTGAGCGTCGGAGGGTCTTCCGCGGAGGGCCACCCCCAACGCCTCTTGCGTGAGGACTGTCTTGCAGGTCCGCCTAGGAGGGAGCCCATGCTGCAGCCCGATCGCGCCCGAGTCGGAGGACGGATCCCGGCGGCAACAATTTCCATGATGGGCATGAACATTTGATGCGGTTTTAAATGCCTTCCACTAGGCTTGAAGATGGCTCTCATATCAGTGTCCTTGGCTTTCAAGCCGAAGCAACAAGTAGCATGCATTGATATCACTTTTCTGAAATCCTTGCAGTCATAATCGAATCCCTCTACTTTCATAAATTCATAGTAGGATGCAGCAAAACACGGCATGTCTAAGAATCTCACTTTCATGCCCAACCGCCTGAAAACACCCTGAGATTTCATACGACTCTTTCGTTTATGTTTATGCCTGCATATTTCTTCCTTGCTGCATACCATTCATCAACTAGTGAGATAGTTCTCTCTTTTGATAGCTCTGTTACTTGAGCCAATGAAGAAGAAGCCAGCATTGATTAAGTTGGATTTCACTGAATGGTTGGTCGTTGTTGCATGTCGTCTTCGTCCTGGCTCAACTTGCCCAATGGATTTCTTAGCCATGTTACATCCATATCCTACTCTTTTTTTTTTTTTTAATTAAGAAAAAACGTTAGTTGTATGAGAGCAAGAAGAATATGATTTAGAGTAATAACTAGCGAATCAGTTATTTCTAGTGAATTTATAAACTCCAATTCTCAAGCTATAAGAAAAGATCTTGGCCCATGTTCGCTCTACATCTATCCCTTAATTATTAATTGACACTGTAATAAGTATTTTATGCAAATTGGGGTTACTATCAAGCCAATAGGGCATAAATTGTTTCATATTTTATTGAAACCAAATTGTAGAATTTAGAGTGTAGATTGTGAAATGATAATAAAAATCATGAGTCCCACTTATAGAACCTGATGTGGCTGATCAAGCCACATCTGAGTTAACGGCCAAGATATGCTAATGGAGCTATAAACCGACAGGCTGCGAGAGTCATTTGCCGGGGTTCAATGCATCAAATTCAACGTTGACATCGACTCCGGCATCGGCCTCGACCTTCCATGCTGACATCGACTCCAGCATCGGCCTCGGCCTTCCACGCCTTCCACCGACTCCAGCATCGGCCTCGGCCTCCATCGACTCCAGCATTGACCTCGGTCTCGGCACCTCTACAAAAAATTTAACTTTTAGCGACGCCCAAAATGCATCGCTAAACAAAAAAAAAATGCGTCGCTAATTAAGTTTAGCCTTAATTAGCGACACCATTGCGACGCCAAAGCCTCGTCGCTATTTAGCGACGCACTGAATGCTCGCTATTTAGTGATGCATTTTGTTTGACGCATTTTTGCATCACAAATGCGTCGCTATTTAGTGAGATGCATTGAATGCATCACCAAATAGTGACGCATTATTGCATCACAAATGTGTCACTATTTAGTGACGCACTTCGCTATTTAGTGACCCATTTGTTACTCATTAATGCGTGAGTTGCTATTTTGGGTTTAGGGTTTAGCCATGCTCAATATTTAATAATTTTTTTAAATAATTAACTAAAAAGTAGAATTTAAACCTGCTTATACAAATATAATTCATGCTATAAAAGAGACATGGTAATTTAAAATAGCTGCTGGTGCTAATTCACTAAATAGACATTCAAATTGCAAAAAAAGTCTGAAATTTTTTTAATAAAGAAGAGTAGAAGATAAGTTTGATTCATTACATAAATACAACATAAATAACAATAATATACAAAATAAAAAAATAAAAATAACAGCAATCGTCCTGCGATGGATCACGTGGTGAAAGCCGACATGTATCAGAGAGTGAAGATGCTATGTTCTGCGACTCAGGCGAACCAACTCCCGCATCTGCTGCCTGCTGTGCTTTCATGTCTGTAAGCTGCTGCTGAAGTGCCAAAGTATGCTCCTGCTGTGCTCTCATGTCTGTAAGCTACTGCTGAAGTGCCAAAGTATGCTCTTGCTGTGCTCTGAGATCGGCAAGCTCCTGCTGAAATTCCTGTCGAACCTGATCTGTAATGGATCGCCTCATCTCATCGATGTGCTCAGCAGGAACATCACCATTTCCAATATGATGCGAACAGGAGCCTGAAACAGAGAAGTATCTGGAAGCTTTGGTACCCAGACCATACACTCTACGGTCGTGTGGCTGGGCACCAACAGCTTCCAAGAATATCCGTCGAGACTCCTGTGGTGAAAGCTCGATGGACGTCTCCCCACCAGTAGAGTCAACCTGTGATGCCTGGGAGAAGAGCTCATCCACCCATGCCTAGGAGAAATAGAAAAAATGGTTATATAAGAAGTATACAAATTAAAAATATTCATTAAGTGTTTAGAAGCAAATCCTAACTCCAACTTGCTGCGACCGTGTATCGACCTAGGAACCATCCTTCTTTATGTGTATCGCCTTAAACAACTGATACTCTCCTGGGTCTATGCCCTGCTGCATAGTCTACAAAAATAGAAAATAGATAACAAATGTAAGTATTTGTAAATGAAATTAAAAGTAAGTTGGTTAATTATGTTTTCTTACCATACGACGTCGATGCTTTCGAATGGAAATGGAACCCGAGGTGTGGCAGGAGAAACCTGTGCCTGGACCACCCTTCTCGGATCGACGGTTTATGCTAGCTGCGGAGGACCTCCTGCGCCAGGCCTCTGACAGCCACACTTGCTGCCACTCGTGCCATATATCCTCCGGCACATGCACAGGATGCTGACCGGACTTCCTCCAACGATGAAGCTTATCGGAGTATCGTCGTGTAGCTAGGGCATCCCATGCCGACCTAATGGCATCATGGATGGCAGGGTCCCATATAAACTTCTTCTGTATTAAAATAAAATGTTAGTTGCATACATAAAATAGAATTATTTATACGCATGACTGATTTAGGGTCAAAAAAAGATAGTTTACCTGAAACTCAAAAAAATAGAACTCTCTCGTGCCCGAAGACACGTGATGCAAGATGTGTCCAATCAGATCAATGCGCCTATGAAAATAGTGCTAATCTGGCTCGATACTGTATGCTGCTCAATAAAACTGCTACCAGAACATAAAGGTAAACAATGCATATTTATAAATAATTAGCATTAAAATTAGCATAACGATAAAAGAAATTAAGTACTTACAGCCCATGTGCATCTAGTACAAATACTCTGCGGCCTAAGGATGAAGAACTCTCCATCGTCTATGCTGGTAAAGAAGCAGCGTCATGAGATAAATCAGGGTGAGGTGACATCCCTTGTGGAGACAATGAAGGCTGTGTAGGGGGTGTAGATCTGAATTTTCCTACTGATGAGGTCAATGGATCGGATGGGTCGATACTGTGGCGCTGTCTATTGAGTCTATCAGCAATGGATCTCCCCCGGCCCCTCATACTGAAAAGAACAGAGATTTAATTTTTACCTAATTATGGATAATGAATGTGCATGTAAAATAAAGCACAAATAAATTCATCTTGCAATTGTCAATCTCTATGAAGAGTCTGTTTTGTTTGTGTCATCAATAATTGGTTCAACATCTGATGCTAAATCCGATTGTGATTGAAATTCATCTTCATCGTCATCCAATGGAACATTAACATCCTCAATTTCTTGGATATCATTGGTCGGGTCTCTAAGTGATGTTTCAGGAGCATATGTGTCATCCTCAATTATATGTATTTTCATCTCATCCTCTTAAAATGTAGGGGAATCAGGTGATTGAGTCGAAGAGTTTTCAGCAAGCACAATGGTCGATCATGCCATGATTTTTGAAATAGCCCACCAGTCTCGCTTGTCGTTGCGCAAGCTCACAAAATCAGCCGGCAGCTCTGGCATCTGCGTCAGTTGCCTCATGCTAGGCCTTGCAGCTGGTGATCGGTGCGAGCAGAGTAGCCCCAGTTTCAACACTAGCTCTGCTTCCTCGACTACATATCGACCTCACAATCTCCAGTCCACGACATCAAGAAGAGTTTGCTTTTGCCAATTCTTCATCACCCAGTCCACCAATATCCTGCCGCGATCCTTCTCGGGGCTAACCAAAATGAGGGAGTTTGGGATCTATGGCAACTTACTCTCCGGTGCGATCTCGTCAGACTTGTTCACAAACTGGACAGAGCTTATTGTATTTCAGATCCAGAACAATACATTCCATGGGCAAATCCCACCACAGATTGGATTGATCACAAAGCTGCAATTCCTATTCCTCTACAAGAACAACCTATCAGGTCCGATCCCCCCAGAGATTGGGAGGTTGGCTAACTTGCAGGAATTGGATCTATCGGAGAATTCACTCACGAGTCCAAACCCTCGGACTGTAGGAAACCTCAAGCATCTCAATCTCTTGGCCCTCTTCCACAACAACCCGAATGGCACGATCCCAGTAGAAATTGGAAACATGGCGACCTTGCGTAAACTAAACCTCATGGCCAACCAACTGGAGGGGCAACTGCAATCAACATGTTCATTGTCGCTCCAGTCATTGCACTTGAACAATAACATCTTGACTGAAGACATTCCTTCTTTGCTGAAGAACTGCAAGCTATTGGTCGTTCTAGACCTCGGTGAGAATGGATTAGATGGAAATATTCCAAATTGGTTAGGAGAGAGCTTTTCATCACTAAAGGTCCTCCGTCTAAGATCAAATAAGCTAAGTGGTAGCATTCCTCCCCTGTTATCACTTCTCTCTTCCCTTCAAAATAGGGGCCCGCATTAACAGGGTAACAACACCACCGCGGCGAGGGACCAAATCAAGAAAAGCTTCAGGCTTTCAATGAATGGCGCGGGCCCATGAAGATTTCCGATCATAGAATCCCCCAAACCCCACCAATACATACGAGAGAGGAAAAAACAAACAAAAACAAACAGAAACCCTAACCCTAAATCCCCCATTCCCCATGCGCGCGTGAGCTTTCTATAGAGAGTAAATGGCATCAAAAAATGGGCAGCTCCATGTTCTCACATTTTTCGGAAGGATCGCCGGGGCAAAAGAAAGAAGAGGGTAAGGAAGAGTACCTGGTCTTGCGAGGCCCTTCTCCTCTCTTCCTTCGACTGGGATGGCAACAAAACACACCGACGATGCTGGGTGGCGAAGGCTCCGGGGACGGCGCGAGGGAAGCTTGATTCGGTCAGCACGAGAAATGAATCAAGGATTAGGGCACTGTATATTTGTTATTTTGCGATGCCAAAATGCGTCCCAAATTAGTCACAATTTGATATTTTTTTTACCCTTTTTTACCGTGCTGCTTTTGCATCGCGTTGCTAAATAGAGATGCAAATTATACATCATTAAAATTAATAAAAATTATTTATTAAGTATATATTTGGCATCATTAATGCGTCGCTAAATAGCGATGCATTATTTGCATCGCTAAAATTAACATAAATTATTTATTAAGTACAGATTTGATATCACTATTGCATCGCTAAAATTAACAAAAATATTAATATTATTTTTAATTACTTAATATTTTATATCACAAAGCAATCATATTTATATAGTTATTCTATAATTAAGTTATCAAAAAATTTGATTGCTCTAAAATTATATACTATAAATTCTATCCTGTATCCATTTAAAATCTTTGAATTATCATACACTCAACTGTAATTGTTGTAGACAACCATGAATTACATATATGGTGAAGCAAGACAATTGAAGATGGTTATATATGAATCAGTTGTACTTCTTAATCAAGTTTATATAGCACAATGGAGACTATAGATATGCATGATAGAACATGCATATATATTTTTATTCATAATAATAAATTATTAAATATTATATTTATATATATATTCATAATGCCTTTGTGTCTTATATATTTCTGCTCAACATTCGGCATTCGTTCTCTCTCTTTCGTTTGTAGGCGGTCATATAAACCTGGTAGTGACGTTTGGGCTGTTTCAGCTGGCTCGCAAGGTCTCGCTGATCCGGAGCCTTCTCTATATGATGGCGTAGTTCCTGGGAGCCTTCTGCAGCATGGAATTTGTCAAGGCATTTCAGAAGGCGTACCACAACCGCGCATGGCCAACGAGCTCAGCTCTGACAATCCAGAGGGACAGGACTAGCGGCGGAGATCATCGGCGCCTTCGTCCTCGTTTACACCGTCTTTCGCAACCGACCCACGTCCCGGTAAGTGCTTTCATCCATTTGCGTCTTTGTATTTCAATTTTTTTAAAAAAAGTTTGCGTCCTTAATTGGGGAGTAGTTTCATAATTAGGTGTGTAAAACCAAAGTGTAAAACAATGGACCGATTGTTCTGGTCTAGCGTGTCCCATGTAATTAAGTCTACGTACGACCAAAATTTCAAGTCTAATATTGTCTGTTGGTTTCAATTATCCATCTAGGTTTTGACTCCACTTCCAATTGCTTTTGCAGTGTTCATGGTCCATCTGGCCACAATCCCTATCACAAGGACTGGCATTAACCCTGCGAGGAGCTTCGGAGCTGTTGTGATCTACAACCAGGACAAGGCGTAGGATGATCAAGGATTAGGGCATAAGGAATATTCGTAATTTTGCAATGCCAAAATGCATCAAAAATTTAAAAAATTTCTTGTAGCGTCACTAATGCATCGCTAAATATTATGCGTCGCTAATGCATCGCTATTTAGCGACACAAATTTTGCATCGCTAAAATTAATAAAATTTATTTATTATGTATATATTTATGCGTCGCTAATACGTCTCTATTTAGCGACGCAAATTTTGCATCACTAAAAGTAACAAAAATTATTTATTATGCACATATGTATGCATCGCTAATGTGTCGCTAAATAGTGATGCCAAAAATGCATCGCTAATGAGTCACTATTTAGTTATGCTAATTTTGTGTCGCTAAAATTAACAAAAATTATTTATTATGCACATATTTGTGTGTCACTAATGCGTCGCTAAATAGCGACGCAAATTCTATGTCGCTAAAATTAACATAAATTATTTATTATGTACATATTTGTGTGTCGCTAATGCGTCGCTAACTAGTGACGCAAAAAAAGGCATCGCTACTGAGTCGCTATTTAACGATGCAACATTTACGTTGCTAAAATTAACAAAAAATATTTATTATGCACATAGTTGTACATCGCTGATGCGTCGCTATTTAGTAACGCATTATTTTTAAGTCGCTAATGCGTTGCTAAATAGCGATACAATATTTTGCGTTACTAAATGTGTCGCTATTTTTTTGTTTATCGATTTGGTCACTGAAGCATTGCAATTTGGTCCATATTTAGCGATGCAAATTTTGTGTCACAAAATGTCGTTGCTATTTCAGTATTTTCTTGTAGTGATCGGCTTCGGCCTCCAGAGTCGGTCCTGGCACCAATGCTAGAGCCAGCCTCCTCTGATGGGATCCTCAGGAAGTATGGCTCACCAACTGTCTGCAACCACAACGTCTGACAAGACCTAGCCCACCAACTATCTGTGGCCACGATGTCTGACGAGACCCAACCCACCAACTGTTTGTGGCCACGACGTTTGACAAGACCTGACCTACCAACTATCTGCGGCCAAGACATCTGACAAGACTTGGCCCATCAATCATCTACGGCCGCCTGTATCAGGCAGGAGGTGGATGATCAGCCCTGACAGGCTATGTTGAGGCCACTAGTCTTACCACTCATTCCCTGCCAAGCGGCTGCGCCTTGAGACCAATAGCGGGTCCATGAAAGGGGAAAAGGGACCCTCGATCATGTATAAGAATAATCACTCATACTCGCTCAGGAGGAAGGCTAGAACACCAAGTATTTTCTAAAACTCTTTCTTTCGAGCTTACCGAAGCTTACGGTTGTTGTCTATTCCTCTTACTTGAGTATCGGAGGGTCCCTGCTCAAACAACCGATCAATGAGACTTCTTGCAGGTCCCAAACGAAAGCAGAGTGGTAGGAAAACCCCAAGATCCGTCACTAAAGAACCCCATCCTCTTACGTACATTTAGCAAAGGTGATTTGATAGTAACAGAACCAAATGCTGGTTGCCAGTAAAGATGAAGCAATACTACACTAATGTCTCCAAAGAACGAAACCTTCTTTGCAACAAATTAAGAAAGTTCTCAAATTTAAAAAAAAAAAGCCTCTTTGAAGAAATCAACACCTTTAGTCTCTAACTAAAGCTATTTCTGAATGGTATTGATCTACCACGTGGCTCATAAACTACTAACTACATTCAAAGTGGAGCCATGGGCATAGAAATATAGGTACGAGCTTTTTTTTTTGTTTTGTTTTGTTTTTTTTTTTTTTTTTTGTTAGGCGATCACACCAGTCTAATGTATATAGGTACGAGCTTCACTGTTATTAGTTGATTTGATAATTGATTTGATCTATATGAACTATGTCATCGATCAGATCTATCTAAAGATGATTTCACTAGCTTATAACAATGAAGTCTCGAGCCTTCCGTGTGTTGAAAGCTATCCGATCAACTGCTGCATGGAAGAGGTGTGAGATTAAAAACTTGGCATCCTCCATTCTTGCAAGTTTTCTAGGAGGTCTAGCATACCATTCTCCACATACACCTTATTTACTAAGGCAACGACCAGTGTCTTCTTTGCCATGGGAGCTCTTTCTAAGGCTCTTTCATGATCATCTATTAGGGCAACTTCTTTTTTGCTATATATAACATAATGGTATGTTCATGAACTCGAGTCAAACTTTTTAGATTTTTCTAAGAGAACTAAAAATTAGACCATTATGTGCATAATATTGTGATTCACAGCATATATACAAACTCAATAATGTATATTTTATTTCAAAAACAAACGAATTTAGTGAGTAATATAGATGTCTATATTTTTCTCTAATTTTATTGCTGCAATTGAAGTTAAATGAGTCTATACTCATCTGTATTCTGCTCAAACGTCAAAGAATTTTATTGATTTTAGAGGATTATTATAGGTGGATGCCAAACTAGTATCTTGATCACTATAAAAAAAATGACTTATTATGACGAATTAATTTGTCGCAACAGGTACAAAAGTCATCGTAATAAATTATTACGATGATAAAAAATTCGTCGTAATACATTACAAATCATCGTAGTAATATGTTGTCGTAATAACCTATTATGGCGACTTATTTTTGCCGTAATATCAACCTATTACGGTAAAAATAAGTCGTCGTAATAGGTTTTTATTTAAATTTTAAAAATATTAAAATATTATTACGGCGACTTATTTTCTCCGTAATATCAACCTATTACGGTGAAAATAAGTCACCGTAATAGGTTTTTATTTAAATTTTAAAATATTAAAATCTTATTACGGTGACTTATTTTCGCCGTAATAGGCTGATATTACGGCAAAAATAAGTCACCGTAATAAGATTTTAATATTTTTAAAATTTAAATAAAAACCTATTACGGTGACTTATTTTCGCCGTAATAGGTTGATATTACAGCGAAAATAAGTCGCCGTAATAAGATTTTATTAAATTTTAAAAATATTAAAATTTTATTTTAATATTTTTTGTATTGCACCTGTTACAATAATATAATATTAAAGCAACAATACTAGAAAAAATTTTCTAATATAAAAGTTTCACAAAATAAATTAATAAAAGTTTTCATTCATTTCAATAAAATCATCATATACAATGTTTCAAAAAATACATAATTTAAAAAAATATATATACTATGGAGGTGAAGTCTGCTAGGATCCACTAGGATGATATCTAGGCACTAACTATCGCATGAAAGCAGTGAGCTCAGCAGTCGTCGCCTTTAGATCCTGGATAGTCTTCTCTTGCTGAGTGAGTTTATCCTCTTGCCGAGCGAGCTTATCTTCTTGTTGAGCAAGCTTATTCTCTTGCTGAGCGATGAGCTCTCGGCACTCATGTAATTTACCCTTTAATTGTGAGTTTTCAAAAGATGAAGAACTACCTCTAATTCTCGATGTACCCTTCGGTAATGGACCCCATCCTCTTTTATAACCAGATCTAGAGCCTAAAACCTCCTCCAAAATGGCATCCTCATTGATTGGTTCTACTGTAGAGTCCTGTGAGGAAAGTCGCTCTATTAACTGTGCCTGCAATGAAAAGAAAACAAATTCAATATGTTTAGTATAAAACATTACATTCAATAATATTATATTTTTAATTGATAAAACTTACATGGGTTTCTTCAGCTTTTTTATTTATCCATTGATTCTTCTTTTTATCAAAATGAAGAGTATTCCACAGATGAAGTCTTGATGGCTCCTCTCCCGTAACAGAATCTCTCTGAAAAGAAATAATAATAATTTAAAATAATAATTTAAGATAATAATCTAATACAATTATCAATGTATCAATAGAGATTACTAAGCCGATCTAACATTTGCCTCCATCTTAAATTTCGCTCACCTTAATCCATCCATCTAAAATCCCCCATCCCTTCCCTTTGTCTCAAACCTGATTGACCTTCTACCTTTTGTGAAGGAGTCTAACCCCATGACCAAATGATCCTATAACAATGAATTTGGCAATTGCTGAGCCACAAGCTAACGAAGTCACATACCACAGAAAGAGAGGGAAATAGAGAAACCCTACTGTCACTCTGCCCACCACAATGGTTCCCAGATCCTCCACAACCCTGATGACACATCAACCCAAGATGAAGAGAGAGGAAATCCCAATAGAAGGATAGAGGTTCCTTTTCCAATTTCTTATGTTGAATACACAAAACTATCCCAGGTCGGAACCAATTTGACCATCTTGCTCAGATGATTGAATTGTTTGTCCCACCCGGTCAAATGTTTTTTTTTAAGAATTACTGGTTTTTGTGCAACCCAACCTGCTAGAACTCCAGGAGATAAGTCATATGGATTGCCTCAATCAACCTGCCCAGTTCACTAAACATTAGTTCTATCTAATACACATTACCACAGCATCATATACCATTGCTCTTACTCTCCTAGGCTTACATCATTGCATGGCTTGGCCATAACACTCCAGCATTTTGCTCCATACCTTGTCATGATCCTAATACTTTCTCATGTAATTTTTCTATTAGATTTTGACACAGTCACGAGGGCATGGATTTGTTTGACAGGTTCTAGACAGGAGGTGGCAATCATGACAAAGGTTAACACTTGACAAGGTACAACCATTCCAGGCCATCAAAGATTTGAAGCAAGTTCAAGGCCATCAAAGATTTGAAGCAAGCATAGCCTTGCACATCATAATCTAACAATTGTCAAAGATCCAAATCTCAAGCACCAGAGTCTCCTTGC
This sequence comes from Calamus simplicifolius, assembly GCA_900491605.1. NCBI lineage: Eukaryota > Viridiplantae > Streptophyta > Magnoliopsida > Arecales > Arecaceae > Calamus > Calamus simplicifolius. The sequence continues at coordinate 982,341 of UESW01004116.1, read as the reverse complement.
CAAGGAGTACTCAAGCATTAGAAACTTCAGGGAGTGAAAGACTACTCATGATACAAAAATAATTTTAATAAGACTACTCCGCTGGCAGAGAATGTTTTATCTAAATACTTTTAAGCAGTTATATTTAAGGGACGGCAATCAGAACGCCCCCAAAACTATCAGATGGATCAACACAGTTTTCCCACAAAAAGCATGACTTTGATCACAAATTTGTACCCTGGTCCTCTGGACAACAAGTCATATTTCTTTAACATTACAAATCAATCTAGGAAGGGCAAGGGGAGGCTTTTATTCTTTGTTTTGGTTTCCTTTTGCTTTATAACTGCTTCCCAAGTGACAGACCTCATCAAACCTAAAGTACTTGATGAACAGCATAATCTATACTTCATAAGTAGAAGCAAAATATAAGTTAGATGTTTCGTGTTGCATGCCACCAAACTGACAATCAGACCTTGATTGTTTGAAACCTTTTTTTTTTTTACATGGCTAATGAAATGACTTTCTGAATAGTTTTTGCTACCGTGCTTTTGGCTGTATGTGGACTGGTGCCATAAATAATGAGAAACCAAAGGGTGCAAAGTGACCTTAGAATCCCTACAGATTACCATCTTTACGATCTAGAAAACCAGCACTCATTAGATGATATAGAAGTTTAGCTCCTCAATTGAAGGGCACAAAAATATGTTCTGAGACCGGTAGTGCTGTAGTGAAACACAAAGTCCTGGACAATGATGATCGAAAATTATATGTCAGAAAATGAAAAGAGAGTTCACTTATTTGCTCCTTCGCATGTCCATGTATTGCCTCTTACACTTAGGGGTAAATGAACCAAGTTTGATCAAACCTGGGTCTGCTCAAGCCCAGCTTCAAATTAATTTCAAGCTTGAAATGTTTGTTCAAGCTTGGTCTGTTTATTATTATTTCAAGCTTAATTTGAGCCTAATTTCAAACTGAACCAAACATGAGCCCAGAAGAGTATTCTGAAATGCTTTATCTAGCCCGAATTCAAGCTTGAATTCTAGTTTGAACCAAGCTTGAATTCAAGCTTGGTTTATCTGAATGAACACTTAATGGATTCAAACATTAAAACATATGCACTTAGAATCTCACCTATAAAGATAAAGTTTAGGGGAAAAATACTAAAAATGCTATTGACTATGCTGCTCTACAGAAAACCAAGCCTTATTGAGCTGAGCTTGAACTAGCTGGTAGTTTTGTTGGATCAACCTTTCTTCATTTAGTTTCAAACCAAGCATGTTCCAGGTCTCTCTCTCTCTCTCTCTCTCTCTCTCTCTCTCTCTCTCTGAGACATCGTAATGCTGAGCCTTTTCCAAAGAGTCAATTGTCAGCAAGCCTCTATGGCCTTGTTACCATACATACCATCAAAAGAAAAATAAAATCGTATGGAGTATTTCTGCAATATTTTGTCTTACCTTCGATGCTTAATAAAGTTCCCACGACATTGTCACAAATATTCTTCTCAATATGCATTACATCTAAGTTATGTCTCAATTTTAATGATGACCAATACTCCAACTCGAAGAAAATGCTCTTCTTATACCAATTCAACTCATTTGGTGCACACTTTCGCTTTCGATGTTTATTGTTTGGATGCTTTCCGGATTGTTCAGTAGCTATGTGTTCTAATTGCATTAAAATTTCTTCTCCGGTCAAAATTTTTGGTTTGACTCCATGCTCTCTACTTCCATCATGGAGTCTACTATTTCGCCACTTGTGATAAATAGGCAAGTAACGGCGATGTCCCATATAGCAAATCTTGTCTTTCAGCTTTTTGGATGAGGTTTGCTCATTACAAACTGGACATGCCTTATAACCCTTTGTGCTCCAACCAGATAATAACGAGTATGCTGGAAAATCATTTATAGTCCATAAAACAGCTACGTGCATCCGAAAACTCTCTTTGGTAGATGCATCATATACATCAACACCTTCGGTCCATAAATGTTTAAGTTCATCCACTATTGGCCTTAAAAATATATCCATATCCCTTCCTGGAGATTTAGGACCGGGGATAAGCAACGACATCATAAAGAATGTCTCTTTCATATATTTCCATGGAGGCAAGTTATAAGGTACTAAAATGACGTGCCACATACTGTATGCATTACTCATGTTCCCAAATGGATTGAATCCGTCTGAAGCAAGACCTAACCTTACATTTCTTGGTTCACTGGAAAAATTAGGATACTTTTAATCAAAATCTTTCCATGCTTCTCCATCTGCTAGATGTCGTAACACCCCATCTGTGATCGGTCGCTTATCATAGTGCCACCTCATATCTTCAGGTGTATATCTTGAGGCATATAGACGTTTCAAACGAGGTGTGAGTGGAAAATACCGCATAACTTTATAAGGTATCTTCTTACCTTTGTCTTTAACCACTTGGTACCTAGGCTCGTTGCATACCGGACATTTTTCTAAATAGGCATTCTCCTTCCAAAAGATAGCACAATCATGCTTGCATACATGTATGTTCTCGTAGCCTAAACCCAACTCATTCATCTTCTTTTTGGCCTCATAGTGCGAAGATGGTATTCTAGTACCATTCGGAAATGCCTCTTTTAATAGTTCAAGCAACATATTGAAAGACTTATTTATCCACCGATTGAGGACCTTAATGTGCATTAACTTCACTAAGAATGTCAAAGAAGAAAACTTTTCACATCCAGGATAAAGCTCGGATTCCACCTCATTGAAAAGATCATCCAATTTCTTACTGTGATCGGTCCTTCCATGGTCAGACATCATCGGATTGTCATCATCATTGCCAACCTCAGTGTGAGCACCACTTGGGCCAGCAATGTCCTGCAATGCTTCGACCATCTCATCTTGTTCCCTTTCTGGGTCATCATCTTCATTCTCATTTTCATCTGAGACATTGCTTCCAAACTGTTCTCCATGAAAATACCACGTCTGATACGTCTTCGAGAAACCCTTTAACATACAGTATAATTTAACTAAATCAGGCTTATGCCATTTGCCATTATAACACCGCACACAAGGACAACGTATCTTCCCTTCTTCATTAACATGAAGCCTTGCCTTTTCTATGAACTTCTTAATACCGGCATCATATTCTGGACAATTTCGTTTCTTATGTATCCAACTCTTATCAATCGGCATCGTTGGTGACGTACAACAGCTGTTTGTTGCAAGGATATGTTAGTGATAAAATTTCCCTTTTTTTATTCAGTGAATTGTCCTACTATAACATGTCAAAATTAAGGAAAAGATTGGTAATAAAAGGACATTTTCAACATATGAATCCAAAACTGGTAAAATAATGATTCCAATCTATGATAATGTCATAATTCCAATCTATGATAAAACTATCAGTACTTCTGTAATTTTAGCATATGATGGGCAATTGGTGGTACCATGCTTGAACCAATGATGGCATTTCATGAAGCATAGTTCATATCATGGTGGGGCAATCCATATTAACAAGGCCAATCCAAAAGCTTTGCAGTCAACAATTTTAAATATAGTTTTTAGTTTAATTAATTTCTAATTTTAAATGTAATCTATTCCCATATGCCATGCATAATCAAATAAATGGACCAAAATCATACTTACCCGATTCAAATGTGATCTATTTCCACATCCATACAAAATCATGAAAGCAATCATAATCATGCAACATCAATCTACCAAATGTAGAGGAAATTCGTATCTTACTTGCAATGTTAAAAATCCAAATACCGTTACTATCCATGCACAGGCATGCTCATCCATGGTATCATATACAACTTCAAATATATAGATGGAATAAGCACTTTTGTATAAACAAATGTACAAGGGCTTTTATATAGATGGAATAAGCACTTTTATTATGATTAGTGCAAGAAGTCAGTATGGCACCCCAACTTTGCTACACTACACATGTTTCTTTTATTCCTATACATTTCACAGTTAATAGCAAATGAGTGTTGTGCTTCCGTTAGAGGATTGTGAATTTTTTTCAAAGCTAATAGCATATCAAATTTGTGTCTTCCATTTAGGAGCAGGACTATAAAGGAAACCTGAAATTTTGTTTTTTATTTAATTTTCTTACTATGTGGAATGCTTTATTTATGTCAAATTCATCCATAATACCCTTTTTTTACAGGTTTTGGACCCTAGTAATGAGAAAAATCTCAAAATTCAATACATTAATCTAGTTTTCCATATCAGAAGATCTTTTAGTGCACTGATCTATCAACACCTCTGAATGAAGAATGTAGTCCAAGAATAAGCGTAATCCAAAAGCATGGTGAAGCAAACAATGACATAGAAAAAAAAGATGAAGAAAAGTTAACACACTTGTCATTGAGAAGCTTCATAATTTCCAAACAATGAACTTTCGGACAACTAAACTTCCACAAGTAAATGGTAAAGATCTTCAAGGTACAGTTTATTACTTTTTACTTAAATGAGAATACTCACTTCATCCTAGAACTATCAAAACTACATAATAAATAATATTGAGGTAACGCATATTCCTTGGTAGCTGCCCTTCCATACAATTATGTGATATATTGAGGTAACACATATTCCTACTCCACAACCATGATGGAATGTTGCCCGAAATTCCAGCTTCGGATAGGCACAACTGTTCCAGATCTACCTGGGTTTGAAGCCAAGCAGGAAATTTTGGGCCCACCTGGCAAGAGCACATAACAATTGCAGTAGCTCTGAAAGGAGGAATCCAACTGTCATTTAGGATCATTTTCAAGGAGTTGTACGCTAGACCCAAGTAATCTAATCTTGTGAGGTTGGAAAAGTGCGCTTCAGTCATGCATCCAGTGAAGGAGTTGGAAGATATATCTAACTCTATGAGTCCAAACAACTGGCCCAAATTTTCTGGAATTGTCCCACTCAAATTATTGTTGTTCAAGTGAATAAGTTCTAAACTTTGCAGACAGCTTCTCCCATCCATTTTATTGTTAATGTGTTTAGCAAAACCTTCAATAAGACTTGTGATCTCACCCCGAATACTGTTATTTTTTAAGGCCAGCTCCCGTAAGTTACAAAACTTTGATATGTTTTCTGGTATTTTTCCACTGATATGGTTATCATACAAGTATAAGAATTGTAGATCGATAAGATTCCCAATTGCTTCTGGAATTTGCCCAGTAATGTTATTATTTGTCAACTCTAAACGTTGCAAGTGGACAAGATTTCCAATGGCTTCTGGTATCCATCCTCTTATTTGGTTAAAGGACAAATACAGATGCTCCAAATTGAGGAGGTTCCCAATTGCTTCTGGCATTTGTCCGGCAATGTTATTCGCTGACAAATCTAAATATTGCAAGTGGACAAGGTTTCCAATGGCTTTTGGTATCCATCCTCCTATCTGGTTAAAAGATAAATCCAATCTCTACAACTTGAGGAGGTTCCCAATTGCTTCTGGCATTTGCCTGGTAATGTTATTATGTGACAAATCTAAATACTGCAAGTGGACAAGGTTTCCAATGGCTTCTGGTATCCATCCTCGTATTTGGTTAAAGGACAAATCCAATCCCTCCAAGTTGAGGAGGTTCCACATGCTTATTGGTATTTCTCCACTAATTATGTTCTGACGCAAATATAAATTCTCTAGGTGGCTAAAATTTCCCAGGTTTCTTGGAATTTCACCACTTATTCGATTGTCACTCAGATCTAAGTACCTCAATTGGCTAAGATTCCCCAATATTTCTGCAGTACGCCCAGTAATTTTGTTTTCAGATAAATCTAAATGCTCCATGCGCTTATTACTCCACAAAGACTCTGAAATTTCTCCACTAATGTTGTTCCAAGAGAAATCCAAGTACTTCAAACGGTTGAGATTCCCCAATATATCTTTTACAGTTGATAACTTGCTTTGAAATTATGTCTAATCTCTGTCTCTATTATTACGCTTTCAATAATCAATCGCTTAGTAATGGAAAAACTAGAGATGGCGCTGTTGACCCAATTGATGATTTTGATGATTAACAAAACTATTTGAGTATAACTAATTGGAGGCTCTAATGATTTTGATTTAGTGTTTCAGATTATAAGTCTATTGAATGATCAAAATCAGGAGTTACATGTGTTCTGGATCGAATCTAATGTCTAGGTAAGAATTGCAGACATTAGAGTCGACTCCGAGAATCACAGAGCCGACTCCGGAACTGGCACGGAAGTTAGAGTCGACTCCGAGACTGTTAGAGTCGACTCTCACAGAAGAAGCAGAACGTCAATTTTTCTGGCCCCAACCTAGAGTCGACTCCGGGTAAGTTAGAGTCGACTCCGGAAAAGTTTCTTGTCGACCCCAGAAAAGTCAGAGACGACTCCGGAAATAACGTTTTAAAATGCCTCGAGCTAGAGCCGACTCCAGAAAAGTTAGAGTCGACTCCAACCCACCTGGAACGAAAAATCAAATTGCCAGATCAGCTCTAACGGTAATATTTCTATTTTACCTTATTTCTAACGGATATATTTTGATACAAGGTACACTCCAACGGATAGTTTTCTTCCAAAAATGGTTAAAGAAATCTATAAAAAGGGAAGACTATTGTTCAAAAAAAAGAACGAAAAAGAGAGAAAAACGGAAAAACAAAGAGGAAAGAAATCCCATTTCAAAAATCCGAAAAAGAGAGCCTGAATCTCAAGAGGAAAACCTTCTAGCTCAAATCCACTCCACTCCAAAAAGCTCAAGAGGAATCCAAGGCATTCAAATCAAGTTTTTGGATTTCCCAACTTGGAGAAAGAAGTTCAGCTTCTTGCTTTTCAACCCTTCTCAACTGCTTCAACTGTGAAGAATCGGAGCTGAGGCTTGATTCAATCCAGCAAGGAGAAGAAGAAAAGAAGAAAAGCTCAAAAGCCAACCATCTACAAATCAGGCTTTTCTAAACTTGTTATTTTATTTGATTATCTTGCTCATTAAGGAGCTTTGTAATTGAAAAACATATTTCATTTGTTTGTATCTAGTTCAATCTGGGGGATTGAACTAGTGGAGGTAGTCTTACCTCGGTTCAAGCTTGGTTAAGCTTGTGTTTGGGTTTTTGTGCTGGTGAGCCCTTGAAAACCAGCTGGGTTCGTTGTGCGCCCGGAAAACAACAAGTTTGAGTTGTGAGCTTGTAAAACAACTCGGCTGTAATCAGGAGATTATAGTGTGGACCCAAGTGAATCTTGGGAGTGGACGTAGGTGTTGGATACACCGAACCACTATAAAATCTTTGTGTTTGCCGTGCTTCATTGACTCTATCTCTATCTCTGTCTTATTCTGCACTTTATATTTACATTGCATTGCCTTCATTCATCTTAAGCAAACTATTTTAAAAAGGCTAATTTTTAAAAGAACCCAATTCACCCCCCCCCCCCTTGGGTTGTCATCTGGGCCAACAATTGGTATCAGAGCTAGTGCTCATTAGATTTTGATCACACGATCAAGAGCTAAAGTTCCAAATGGCAACACAAGTTGGATCATTTGCTGAAGGTCATTCTACGAATAGACCTCCACTGTTTAATGGTTCAAACTATTCATATTGGAAAGCTAGAATGAGGATATTCATTCAAGCTTCTGATTATGAGCTTGGGGTGTTATAATTAATGGACCTAGTACACCCACACATGTTATTGATGGCACTATTGTTCCTAAGCCCGAAAGGGACTGGAATGATAATGATAGGAAATGGCACAGCTTAACGCTAAAGCCATGAATGTATTATATTGCTCCTTAGACGCTAATGAATTTAATAGAATCTCCACTTGTAATTCCGCAAAGGAGATTTGGGATAGATTAGAGGTTACCCATGAGGGTACCAATCCAAGTAAAAGAATCTAAAATAATATTCTTGTTCATAAATATGAATTATTTAATGGAACAATCTGAAACCATTGCATGCATGTACACTAGATTTACTGATATTGTAAATGGTTTGAAAAGTCTTGGTAAGACATATACTAACTCTGAACTTGTTCGAAAAATTCTTAGGTCATTACCAAGATCATGGGAAGCAAAATGACAGCAATCCAAGAAGCTAAGGACCTCAACACTTTACCCTTAGAGGAGCTTCTAGGATCCTTAATGACCCATGAGCTGACTATGAAGCAGCATGTAGAGGAGGAACAAAGAAGAAGAAAATGATTGCCCTCAAAGCTGCAAAAGAAGAAGAGAGCAGCAGCGATGATGATGATGATGATGAGACTGCTCTCTTAGCAAAAAGTTTAAAAGATTCATGAGGAGAAAGAAACCCTTCCACAAGAAATTTGGAGCAAAGTGGGAAGGAGAAAAGGATAAAAAAAGGACAAGGACAAAGAAAAAGAGAAAGACCCCTTGACTTGCTATGAGTGTAATAAACCGGGGCACTTTAGAATGAATGTCCTAAACTGAAGAAAGCCTACAAAAAGAAAAAGAAGGCTTATGTGGCGACATGGAGTGACAGCGAGAAATCTTCTTCCGAAGAAGAAGAACAAAAGGAAGTCGCAAACGTATGTTTCATGGCGGACGACAATGATGAGGTAAGTTCCGAAACCCTTGCGATGAATTTGCTTTTGATGAACTTTTTGATGCTTTTAATGAACTTGTTGCGATTTCAAAGTTTTGAAAAAGAAATACAAGTTTTGAAAAATGAAAATTTAACTTTCATTAAAGAAAAGGAAAATCTTAATAATGAAGTTAGAAATTTAAATCTGAAAATGAATTTTAGTAAAAGAAAAGAATAATTTCAAATGAAAATGATAAACTAAAGAAAGAGGTTGAAAAACATAAGAACATAGTTGATAAATTTACTTAAGCTCAACTAAATTAACATGTTATTAAATAGTCAAAAAGCAGTTTTTGACAAAGCCGGATTAGGGTATAACACTTTAAGAAAACAAAAATCACTAAAAATATTTTTGTGCGCCTGGCCAAAGTAATTTTACATGCTTTAAATGTAATCAAAAGGACATAAATCTTATGAATGTAAAATTTGAAATAATAAAAACTTAAATGTTAAAGGAAAGAAAATATGGGTTCCGAAAGGAACAATTTTTTGCTACTAACCATGAAGGACCCAAGAAAGCTTGGGTACCTAAACATAAAGTTGATTTCATTGCAGGAATGTCTTGTGGCCAAAAGATCAAAGAGAAAGTGGTATCTTGATAGTGGCTGCTCAAGACATATGACGGGTGACAAAGAAGAATTCATCACCCTTGAAGAAAAGAGGGAGGAGTTGTTACATTTGGCGACAATGGCAAAGGCCAAATCTTGGGGTTTGGTAACATTCAAATAACTCCCTCCACATATATTGAAATGTACTTTATGTTGATGGTTTAAAGCATAATTAATTAGTATAAGTCAATTATGTGATAAAGGTTTTAAAGTATCATTTGAATCTTCTATATGCACAGTAGCTAATCCCATTGATAATAGCATTGTTTTTATTGGAAATAGAAATGGCAATGTATACTTGATTGACTTAGACAATTTGTCTACTAATAATCATTGCTTAGTTGCTAATAATGCTAATATGAATGAGATTGGTTGGTTGTGGCATCGAAGATTAGGTCATGCAAGCACACACCTTATTTCAAAACTAATTAGAATGGATTTAGTAAAAGGTCTACCTAAATTAGATTTTGAAAATAACAAAATATGTGATGCATGTCAATTTGGAAAACAAACTAGAAGTTCTTTCAAATCTAAAAATATTGTTTCAACTTCTAGGCCATTAGAGCTACTTCACATGGACCTTTTTGGACCAACTAGAACCACAAGTCTAGGAGGAAAGAAATATGGTCTTGTGATTGTAGATGATTACTCTAGATTCACTTGGGTAATGTTTTTAGCTCACAAAGATGAGACTTTCTCGATATTCATGAAATTCTTCAAGAAAGTCACAAATGAGAAAAACACTACCATAGTGTCTCTAAGAAGTGATCATGGAACAGAATTTGAAAATCACTTATTTGAAAGTTTTTGCAATGAAAATGGTATTAATCATAATTTTTCTGCACCTAGGACCCCACAACAAAATGGTGTAGTTGAAAGAAAAATAGGACTCTAGAAGACATGGCCCGTACCATGCTATGTGAAAGTAAACTCCCAAATACTTTTGGGCGGAAGCTATTAACACAGCATGTTACATCCTAAATAGAGCTTAATAAGACCAATTTTAAAGAAAACACCTTATGAATTATGGCATGATAGAAAACCAACATTAAATATTTTCATGCATTTGGTTGTAAATGTTTTATTCATAATAATGGTAAAAAACTTAGGAAAATTTGATGCAAAATCTGATGAAGGAATATTCTTAGGTTATTCAACAACTAGTAAAGCTATAGAGTGTTTAACAAAGAAACCTTAATTGTTGAAGAATCTATTCATGTAATTTTTGATGAATCTTTAGCATCAAGTTCAAAAGGATTGATGATGAGGAAGATACAAACATTCTGAAAAAGATCTTGAAAAACTTAATATTGATGTATCTTCAGATCATGAACAAGAAGCTAAAGATAATGATTCACCTAAGTGATGATATTAATACTAATCATAATGATATAGATCTACCAAGAGATTGGAGATATGCTTATAGTCATCCCAAGGAATTGATTATAGGTGATCCATCTCAAGGAATAAGAACTAGATCATCTATGAGAAATATTAGTAATCATCTTGCATTTGTTTCAAATTGAACCTAAAACTATTGAAGAAGCTGAAAAAGATAATAATTGGATGTTAGCTATGCAAGAAGAATTAAATCAATTCACTAGAAATAATGTATGGACATTAGTGGAAAGACCTAAAGATCATTCTGTTATAGGATCAAAATGGGTTTTTAGAAATAAACTAGATGAAAATGGCATAGTAATTAGAAACAAAGCTAGATTAGTTGCAAAAGGATATAATCAAGAAGAAGGTATTGATTTTGATGAAACTTTGCACCTGTAGCTAGATTAGAAGCCATTAGGCTATTACTAGCATTTGCATGTCACATGAACATTAATTTATTTCAAATGGATGTTAAAAGTGCATTTTTAAATGGATTTATAAATGAAGAAGTATATGTAGAACAACCACCAGGTTTTGAAGATCATGAATTTTCAAATCACGTTTTTAAATTGCACAAAGCATTATATGGTTTGAAACAAGCACCTAGAGCTTGGTATGATAGATTAAGTAAATTTTTGATTGAAAATGATTTTACAAGAGGAAATGTTGATAAAACATTATTTTTGAAAAGAAAAGATAAAGATTTACTTGTAGTACAAATATATGTTGATGACATTGTTTTGGTGCTACTAACAATCTTCTATGTCAAGAATTTGCTAAGTTAATGCAGGGAGAATTTGAAATGAGCATGATGGGAGAACTCAATTTCTTCCTTGGACTCCAAATCAAACAAAGCAAAGAGGGAATCTTTATCAACCAAACAAAGTACACAAGAGAAATTCTAAAGAAGTTTGGTATGGAATCAATAAAACCCCTCGGAACACCAATGAGTCCTTCATGCAAGCTGGACAAAGATGAAGAAGGTAAGAAAGGTTGATCAAAAATATTATCGAGGTATAATCGGATCCCTACTTTACTTAACTGCAAGTAGACCAGATATAATGTTTGCTGTTTGCTTATGTGCTAGATTTCAATCTGAACCTAAAGAATCACATTTAATTGCTGTTAAAAGAATACTAAGATACTTAAGTGGAACAAAAAATGTAGGTTTATGGTATTCTAGAGACTCAACATTAAATCTGATTGCATATTCTGATTCTGATTATGCTGGATGTAAGTTAGATAGAAAAAGCACAAGTGGTGCATGCCAATTTTTAGGAAGTAACTTAATCTCATGGTTTAGCAAAAAGCAAAATTCGGTTGCATTATCTACTGCTGAAGCAGAATATGTTGCAGCTGGAAGTTGCTGTGCTCAAATCCTATGGATTAAGAGACAACTTGAAGACTATGGTATCACACTTGATAAGACACCTATAAGATGTGATAATACAAGTGCAATAAATCTAACTAAAAATCCAATTCAACATTCAAGAACAAAGCATATTGAAATAAGATATCACTTTATAAGAGAACATGTAGCCAATAATGAAATTTGTCTTGATTATGTGAATACTGAAGAACAACTTGCAGATATATTAACAAAACCCTTAAGTGAAGAGAGATTTTGTTATCTTAGAGGAGAATTAGGAGTTTGTGATCCTTTGGAATAGTTTTCTGAAACTCTTAAGGACATCTATCTAGATTTCATAATTTCTTGAAAAATCTTGATATTCAATAAGGAAATCTATCTAGATCTTGATTCATTGTTTCCCCAATTGCTAAGGAACATTTATCTAGAATTTGATGATTAATTTGAATAGTTTCAATCCTTGAAACTTATTTTTTATCTCTGAAACTGTTAGAGTCGACTCTGACAGTTTGTGGAGTCGACACCTGAGTTTTTGATGTTCTGTCTAAGCAATTAGAGCCGACTCTGGCTTTTGGAGCCGACTCTAATTCGAGCGCTGACAGATTTTCTGGTTCGGAGCCGACACCCAGTTTTCGGGAGTCGACTCTAAGTCGAGCTAGGTCAAAAATAAAAAGGCGGAGTCGACCCCAAATCATTCATCCGTCTCCCAAAACCTTCCAAAAAGCTCCAAAGCCTTTCCAACTTCCCCAATCTTCTCAAAACCTTTGATTAATCTTTCCAATCTTCTCAATGGCACCTAAGAGGCGCGGATTCGTCGGTGGAGCATCCGTTCCACGAGGCGACGCACTATTCGGAGGCAACCCTCGCCTCCTCCTCTTCGGCCACTCAAGAGATTCTCCTCCTTCACCCTCTTCACCCAAAGTTGATCATTTAGCCGGTAAGACCATTACAACTGGAAGAAAGGTGAATTTTGATTTCTTTGAGTCGGAAGGCTTCACTATAGGAAGAAGTTTGAAAGGAAATGGGATGGGAAAAGTCTGTTCATTAGATATCCCCACATATCCAGCCTTAGTAGAGAGTTTTACAATGGTTTAAGTAGAGGAGAAGGTGGATTAATAGTATAGTAAGAGGAACAAGAGTTACAATAACCGCTGAAATTCTTGGAAATTTATTGGAAATGCCCACAATCGGTTTAATGGAATATCAACATGATGATAGAAGTGGAGCATTGACAAGAATGTTAGGGAGAGATGTAACCGAGTTTGAAGAAATCTTGCAAATCAATTAAATCTGAAACTCAGATTACTACATAATATTTGTGGAAGAATTTTGTTTCCGAAAATTGGTAGATTTGAGTATGTCTCGGAGCGAGACATTCTTTGATGGATTGCATAATTACTGGAAGGCCAGTCAACTTAGCTGGCATGATGATTGGATATGGCAGAGGCGGCTACAAAGAAAAGATCTACACTGCCATATGGTATGATTTTGACATTAATCTTTAGAAGCCAAGGTGTGCTTATTATGGAGAATGAACCCCTAAGAAAATTGAGACACACTGACTATTATAGTATTCTACTATTCATCGGATGGGCTTCAAGAAGTTGAATGGTGTTGGATGAAAGGAGAAAGAGAGGAAAGAGCAGAAAGAGATAGAGCAGAAGAGACCAGAGTAGAAGACATCCCTGGACCATCCACTGTGGGACCATCAGTCCCTGATCCATCTATTGCGGGACCATCTTCAGCTGGACCTTCAGAGGCCGGACCTAGTACTGTTCCCTCACCTCCACATCAGTCTATAGCTGCTTCTGGGAGATTCTCTGATGAACAGATTGGTCAGTTGAGAGCTTTGCTTGCTGAGTATGATAGTCAGAGATCTCATGAAATTACTCAATTAAAAGAAGACTTTAATCAGTTGAAAGAAGAACTTAATTCGAGACTGGACATGATCTCCTTTACCTTAAGCAATTCTGTTGAATCCTTTGGTGCTGAACTTCACAAAATCTTTGAAAGGATGGAAGGTATTGCTGATGGGTCGGGATCTTATGTTCATGCAACTGGTCAACTGAAGAAGGACATTGACCTTGCAGTCTCACAAATTGAAGCTTGCCTTGAAAATTTTAAGAAATCCAAAAAGATGATGTAATGAAAATCATAGGTCATTTGAAGAAAATTGTATTCAAACACATCTGACCTTGATTTTGATTTTGATAGTTTGTATTTAGGAATTTTGAATATCTAATGTATTTCATTTTGGAATGTACATGAATCAACTAATGTAATGGTTCTTACTTATGAAATGCAATTTCACATTTTCAAATATTGACTGCTTGAATCCCTATGTCTTATTAACTTTCTTTATCTAATACTCTCCTTATTGCTGATAACAAAAAAGGGGGAGAGATGGTTGAATATGCAAAGAAAGAAAGATTGATTCTGGTTGAATATGAATATGCAAAGAAAGAAAGACTTGAAAATTTTAATGAGAGATGGTTGAATATGCATAGAGAAAGGGGGAGAAATAATTGTTTATGCAAAATTTTAATCAGTTAAAATTCGATGCTTAAATATAGGGGGAGCTATTCAATAGGGGGAGCTTAACAAAAAGCTCAATTGCAATTTTCTGCACATTTAGATCATAATTGATGGATTATATTAAACTCATGCACAATTTTAAAAGTTTACTTTGAATATTGGCATCAAATCCTTCATTAAAAATGTTTTAAGTTTCAAAATGACTATAATCTTTAGTTCGAAATGAATTTTTGAATGCATATACTCAAAGTTTTTGTTATCATCAAAAAGGGGGAGATTGTTGACCCAATTGATGATTTTGATGATTAACAAAACTATTTGAGTATAACTAATGGAGGCTCTAATGATTTTGATTAAGTGTTTCAGATTATAAGTCTATTGAATGATCAAAATCAGGAGTTACATCGTGTTCTGGATCGAATCTAATGTCTAGGTAAGATTGTAGACATTAGAGTCGACTCCGAGAATCACAGAGCCGACTCCGGATCTGGCACGAAGTTAGAGTCGACTCCGAGACTGTTAGAGCCGACTCTCACAGAAGAAACAGAACATCAATTTTTCTGGCCCCGACCTAGAGTCGACTCCGGGTAAGTTAGAGTCGACTCCAGAAAAGTTTCTTGTCGACCCCAGAAAAGTCAGAGACGACTCCGAAATAACGTTTTAAATGTTTCGAGTTAGAGCCGACTCCAGAAAAGTTAGAGTCGACTCCAACCCACCTGGAACGAAAAATCAAATTGCCAGATCAGCTCTAACGGTAATATTTCTATTTTACCTTATTTCTAACGGATATATTTTGCTACAAGGTACACTCCAACGGATAGTTTTCTTCCAAAAATGGCTTGAAAGAAATCTATAAAAAGGGAAGACTATCATTCAAAAAAAGAAAAAGAGAAAAAACGGAAAAACAAAGAGAAAGAAATCCCATTTCAAAAATCTGAAAAAGGGAGAGCCTGAATCTCAAGAGGAAAACCTTCTAGCTCAAATCCATTCCACTCCAAAAAGCTCAAGAGGAATCCAAGGCATTCAAATTAAGTTTTTGTGGATTTCCCAACTTGGAGAAAGAAGTTCAGCTTCTTGCTTTTCAACCCTTCTCAACTGCTTCAACTATGAAGAATCGGAGCTGAGGCTTGATTCAATCCAGCAAGGAGAAGAAGAAAAGAAGAAAAGAAGAAAAGCTCAAAAGCCAACCATCTACAAATCAGGCTTTTCTAAACTTGTTATTGTATTTGATTATCTACTCATTAAGGAGCTTTGTAATTGAAATATATATTTCATTTGTTTGTATCTAGTTCAATCTGGGGGATTGAACTAGTGGAGGTAGTCTTACCTCGGTTCAAGCTTGGTTAAGCTTGTGTTTGGGTTTTGTGCTGGTGAGCCTTTGAAAACCAGCTGGGTTCGTTGTGCGCCCGGAAAAACAACAAGTTTGAGTTGTGAGCTTGTAAAACAACTCGGCTGTAATCAGGTTGATTATAGTGTGGACCCAAGTGAATCTTGGGAGTGGACGTAGGTGTTGGATACACCGAACCACTATAAACTCTTTGTGTTTGCCGTGCTTACATTGACTCTATCTCTATCACTGTCTTATTTCTGCACTTTGTATTTACATTGCTATTGCCTTCATTCATCTTAAGCAAACTATTTTAAAAAGGCTAATTTTTTAAAAGAATCCAATTCACCCCCCCCCCCCCTCTTGGGTTGTCATCTGGGCCAACAGGCGCCAAAAACGATCACCCATGAGCCCATTCATATAGCTAATACAAACAATTAAAAATCTACCATATGGTTCTCGAAAAAGGAATGGAGCAACAACAACAGCTTGATCTACTGGAAGCAAAATCTGATTTAATATGCCAACTCAATCTACAAATATACCTACTGCACCTGATTAATTTAAAATCAATACTTGGCATAATAAAATATGAAAATTGGCATCCTCACTAATTTAAATAAGCTATCATCAATCCCAACTCCAGTCCTGTGTTTTCTATGGCATAACTTAATAATCAAATTAAACAAAAGAGAGGTTCGGAGTATTACCTCAAATAGTGAGTTAGGAAGACCGATCTGCTTTGGTCCAGAATGTATCCACTTGTGCACAATGAATCAACTCTAGTTAGGAAAATGATCCAAAGAAATATAGCACATCAATATGATCCTATGCTGGACCTCTTGTGCTAATGACTAGGAAGACAGGAAAAGTTGCATCGACTCGCCGTCCACAGGGTAACAGAAACAGAGCGGATTTGCGGCTCATGACCAAAAAAAGTGGCTTCGGCGTGAGAGGAATGAGAAGAGAAGAACGTCACAGAAGAAAAGAGAGGGGTCTACCGGCAAGTAGATGATCTGATATAAGTGCAGACAGATCCACCGTAGAGCTAATGAGGGCTGACAGAGAGGAGCTCGGCGTCCGCAGGCGGAGAGGAGCTCGGGGGCTGACGGCGTCTGGGGGCTAACGGCGGAGAGGAGCTCGGGGGGGAAGACGGCGGAGAGGAGCTCGGTGTCCACAGGCGAAGAGGAGCTCGGGGGCTGACGGGGGATGACGGCGTAGAGGAGCTCGGAGGGGAAGATGGCAGAGAGGAAGGGTTTCACAAATAAAATCGCGCGAGGGTTTCTGGTGGAGTTTTAGGGGACCTTATTACGGCGAAATTAACTTTCGTCGTAATAAGGTCCCGAAGAGAGAAAGATTTTTTCACTATATTACGACGATTTTTTAAACTCGTCGTAATAGGTCTTTTAATTACGGCGAAACAGTATTTCGCCGTAATAAAAAGAAAGAAAAATTAAAAAAAAAAAGTAAAATCGTAAAATATAATGTGGACTTATTACGATGAATTATAAAATTCGTCGTAATAAGTCTTTTAATTAAGGCAAAAAAGTTTTTCGCCATAATAAAAAGAAAGAAAAATTAAAAAATTAAGATCGTAAAATAAAATGTGGACTTATTACGACGAATTGTAAAATTCGTCGTAATAAGTTTTTTAATTACGGCGAAAAAGTTTTTCGCCGTAATAAAAAGAAAGAAAAATTAAAAAAATTAAAATCATAAAATAAAATGTGGACTTATTAAGACGAATTATAAAATTTGTCGTAATAAGTCTTTTTATTACGGCGAAAAATTATTTCGCCGTAATAAAAAGAAAGAAAAATTAAAAAAATTAAAATCATAAATTAAAATGTGGACTTATTACGATGAATTATAAAATTCATCGTAATAAGTCTTTTAATTACGGCGAAAAAGTTTTTCGCCGTAATAAAAAGAAAGAAAAATTAAAAAAATTAAAATCGTAAAATAAAATGTGGACTTATTACGACGAATTATAAAATTCATCATAATAAGTCTTTTAATTACGGCGAAAAAGTTTTTCGCCGTAATAAAAGAAAGAAAAATTAAAAAAATTAAAATCATAAAATATGGACTTATTACGACGAATTATAAAATTCATCGTAATAAGTCTTTTTATTACGGCGAAAAAGTATTTCGCCATAATAAATAATTGTTATGATGAATTTAATTTTTATTTCGTCGTTATAAATAAACCTTTAATGACGAAAATATTTCGCCATAATAGGTTCGCCACAAATACCATACTTTCTTGTAGTGGATGCTCCATGGTTAGCGGTTACTTTTTTTTTTCTTACAAGATTATTATGACATTTAGAATGCTGAGCTAGTTATAACCTTGGCCGATTGAAATTAGGTGACTGTTACGCCCCAGTCCCAAAATTCAAACTAGGATGACAACCCACCGCATACCAGGCATGCAAGGCATCTCGAACTTTATCACATAAATCAATATAAAGCGAATTTCACATCCATGATTTATTACAAACCATAATTATCAGTCTTGGGCTATCTGCCCTACACACAAGCAAATCTGAACTAGATCAATATAATAAAACTAAGTCTTCTTAATAGAAACTCTTTCTATCTCAATTATCCTTCTTCATTCCTGATGCTCTGAAAAACATTATGAGAATTTTATGAGCTCACACTCAATAAGTAAGCCTAATAAAATTTCAAAATTTCATTTATCAGGCTATCATCAGATTCATGTCATCAGATCAATTAATTTGAAACTTAATTCAATAACAATTACTAGAATATATGCGATGTAAACAAAACATTGTTTATAGTGTCAGTATTTTTCTTTATATGTCCCACGGCCCTACAATACACATCATGTATATCACTCTTAAATATCCCCTAAGAGGAAGGGTCCTGGTACCAGTATTCTGTCATCTATCATGTGATAATCTGTCATGTGATAATGTGATAATCTGTCATGTGAGAATCTATCATGTAGAAATCTATCATGTGATAATCTGTCATATGATAATCTGTCATGTGAGAACCGCAGTGACACATAAATTTTTACTGTCATTATCATAATTACATATTATCATAGTAATAATATGATTTTGCCAAATTAACATAATTATATTTAACTGTAATTTCACAGTTCATAAATTAAATAATTAATAAAATTATAATACTTGACTTACTTACCACAGTACACGAATTTCAATTGATAACCCAGCTAATTGGACGCCTGGGAACCTACAGAATCATTTTTCATTATTAAATTTCTAAAATCTGAATTATAAAATAATTCTTAAACTCTACCCAAACCACTTCACGGGCCCAACTTTGGTCTTGAATATCTCTCAATGTATACACCCAAATAGGGAAATAAAATTATCCTCAGAAACTAGAATCAATCCTGATTCGGGCCATATATTTACTTTGCCATTCTCGGTCCGATACAGGGCCCAAAACGCTGCTCAAATAGAGCTTCTGAACCGGCCCAATAAGCCCAAATTGAAGAAGCCCAGCCGGCCCAGCTTCCTTTTTTTATACCGTTGCTCTCCTGTTTCTAACGAAACATGGAGCAATTCACCCCGGTGGCCAGGGCCGTCGTCGGCCAAAATTAGGATTTGCATCGACTGGTTGGCAAATGTGGTTATGGTGAAAAAAGCAAATGACAAATGGCCTTCACCTCTTCCCTGCTGCTTTAAGCTCTGCTCCCTCCTCTCTCTCTCTCTCTCTCTCTCTCTTTTGTTCTTAAGCGGGGTTCGGTTGCTTGGAAAATACCTCAAGAAGAGGGGGGAAAAACTTCTGCTTTTGGGTATCAGGGAGAAAGGTTGTGAAATACTATTTCCAATGAAATATATTAATTAATTTAATAAGCATGCTATATTTTAAAATTATTGTTATTCATCGAACAATAAATCTTGAAACTTATAGTTAACTTACTATTTATTATTATTATAATATATAATAATTTATATTTTTTATATTATTATAAATAAATAATTATATCAATTAGTATAAGTTAAGTTTGATAAATTAGAGTACAAAATTTGCTTCCCAATGGCTTGCATCTCTTGATGAAATAATGAAAAACTGCACTCAACTTTTTTAAGATAAAGAACGGTACTATATTTCGCAATATCTAATACTGTTCTCTAAATAACAAGGTAGACCATTCCTTTTTCGTTTTCCTATCAAATAAAGTCCTATTATTATTTTATTATGGTAAGTGACTAACGGCTTTTGAGGGGTCCGTTAGTTGTGGTTAGTTATATATATATATATATATATATAAAGGTTGGCGTTACAGGGTGGGAGACCAGGAGTGAGATGTCTCGGCCCGCGGACCACACGTGCAGCCATGCCATGCCCTGGTCGCCGTGATCTCCCCGTTTCCGCCCTTTATTCCTCCTCCCCCCACTCCATAACGTAGGCTTCACGGACGGTCGGTCCGCAAACCGGGACCTTGGGTGCCACAATGACACATCCATCCCCTCCATTTCATAGAATCACGAGCGCCTCCTCTACATTGGGGTTCGGTATTAGTAATTACCAATGCGAGAAATTTAATTTTTTAATTATTCTTAAATATAATATAAAATAATCTTAAATTATGATAGATAGAAGGCTTTATTAACAAAATGTTTGCTATATATCAAATAGTAAACTTTAATGATTTTTTTATTCACACTCTAATATTTTTTTGATAATAAAATTTGACATTTTTATGGATTACATGTAATCACATCAATCTAAAACAAACCTATGTTGCATGAACAATACCTACCAGGAGTTCAAGCCTTTGTTGAAAACTATTAGAGATTGTCAATTTAAAACAAAGTTTGTGTTGCGTGAACCGTACCAACCAAGAGGTCAAGCCTTGGTTGGAAACTATTAGAGATTTTCTTAGGATTTATTCCTCATCCTAACAATTTTATTTTTTTAACAGTAATATTGATTTTTTTAATTTTTAACAAAATGTTTCACTCATAAGAGTTAGTTATTATTGCTAACAGACTTTAAGACGAGTGAATAAAAGCAGGTTTCTAATCTTTATGATACATAAATTTTAACTTAAGCACAATATGATCTATCTCTTTTTTATACACATCTAGTAGGCATTATCAATGTGTGCGATAAGAGAGAGAGAGAGAGAGAGAGAGAGAGAGAGTCAATGACTTATTTTTAATATATTTTCTTTCTTTTTGATAATAATATTATTATTTAATTTATTTTGATGCTACTTAGATCTTGATTGACATTTGACCTACATAAAAAAAATGTGTTGCCCTATAGCTTCATTACCTAACATGCTCAAATGAACCAAAAACT
Organism: Calamus simplicifolius; assembly: GCA_900491605.1. Taxonomy (NCBI): domain Eukaryota; kingdom Viridiplantae; phylum Streptophyta; class Magnoliopsida; order Arecales; family Arecaceae; genus Calamus; species Calamus simplicifolius. The sequence continues at coordinate 961,290 of UESW01004116.1, read as the reverse complement.
TGGGCAACATCCACAGCAATCTGATAGCCTCACCAAATCTAAGAACGCTTATTACATAATATGAACAGATTGACTCAAAACCATAGTTATTAAAATAGAACCGGACCGGCCAGTAAAATTGAGATTCGAAAGTTAAACCGGTTCGATTCTAACATAAAACCGGATATGTAAAAGACTCGAAATAATTCGGTCAACCCTTCGATTCACTCGTGAATGGTCAAACCGGTCTGAACCAGATTGTGGGTTTATCAATGCTGTGTCAAATTTTCTAGTTTTGATGTTTCAAATTTCTGAGAGTTTATGGCAACTTTTTTTTTTTATTGAGATGCTCCTAAGTTTTATAGAGAAAGAAGAGGAGATCATTCAAAGAAGAACATTAATGAAAGAAGAATAAAAAAAAATAATAAAAATATGAAAATTTTATAGAAATTAAAATGAAAAAGTAAAGACATAAAAGAAATAATAAAATAAAGGAAACTCGAATAAATTTTTTTTAAAAAAAATTAAATCATATTAAATGGATATGCAGATTAAAAGTAAACAAATTTAAAGATCAAATAAAATACTAAAAAAGAAATTATGTAAAAAAAGATTATAAAAATTAATATCCATATATTATTTTATTAAAAATAATTTTTATTAATATAAATATTTTATATATTAAATACTTGATCGATAATTTAATCGGTGATTTGAATCAGTGAATCCGATGACCCAAGCATCCGAAAAGCGTTTGACCGGGTCAATGGTTGACACCTCCTCAAAACATGGTAACAGCCATGCCGTTACCTTCTCGAAGACTCACAAAATCTGACGGTCTATGATCTTTCCAAACAATAATCTTTGGCTTCCGCAGCAAGCCACCTGAATGGTTCATTAAAACGTTTCAGCTCCGAGCTGATCGAAGCGCTGGAGTTAGATTGGCGCAACAAAAGTAAGGCGACAAGAGAGGAAAAGGTGCAACCAATAGCGACTACCAGGGTTGACCCAAGGCAGGACCAACGGTTGAGCCGCCTGAACCGGGCGGCGGTCTTGCTTCGCCGCTTTCGCTAATTCGCCTTATTAATTAGCAGACACGTTCTTAATCCTAAGCTTCGCGGAGATCATCGCGATCATCGGAAGGCCACGCCAGCCGTCCGCCGCTGACCCACTCTCCACCTCCTCCCTTAAAAAGGTATTTTTTTCCGTTCTTCTCTCCTATTCTCTTTTCTCCCCTGAGGCTGAGGATTATAATAATAAGGTTAGTTCTCCCTCTCAATAAAAATTCCACTCGCCTCTTTCTCTCTCTCTCTCCGTCGCGCTCTCATCTCCGAACTCGATTCGGGGCAGGCTCTCGAATTGGAGGGCCGAGCTTGGTGGAAAAGGTTCGATGCCGTTGCGATCGTGGCTGTGCGGTTGCTTTCGAGGAGAGACGATGAAATCCATATTCCGAATCAAATCCTAATATAACACGTCTCCTAATAAGTTCTTATTGAAATCCATATTCCAAATCGAATCCTAATAAACACGTTTCCTAATAAGTTCTTATCTTTTCCGCCAAGAAACTTCGCTACATAAGGTACATGAAAAGTTCGCTTGGCGACTATATATTGGGCGAGGAAGTTCTTCTTTTCCGCCGATAAACTTCGCTACATAAGCTACGTGAAAAGTTCGCTTGGCAACTATTGGGCGAGGAAAGATGGCACCCATGAAAGAAAGCCGTGACGAGAACGACCAAAGCGCCCCAACGCCGCTGCAGGACGAGAACGACCAAAGCGCCCTAACGCCGCTGCAAGACGATCCGCTGCAGGACGATGGAGTCTTAGAGATCCTCACTCGGGTATCGCTCGACACCCTCGCTATTTGTCGATGTGTGTGCTGGCGATGGCGTCAAATCACATACGAGCCGACCTTTACCTCCCTCTACAGCAGCCGAACTCGGACAGTATCAGGCTACTTTATTCAATGCATGAAGAGAAACCGCTACTTCTCGAGCTTCATCTCCATCCACACTTTGGCACCCTCAGTCCCACCTCTATCCCTGGACTTCCTTCCTAAAGAGGTGAAGATTGAAGCAGTGGCACCTCGAGGCATCATGCTTTGCACTAGCCAAGATTATCGCATTATTCCTCGGTATTATGTATGTAAGCCAGCAACTCGGCAATGGGTTCGAATACCTAACCCAAAAACTAGGTATCAAACCAGGGGAATTGCGATAGTGGCCCCTTCCGTTGGACAGTTGAAGTATAAGATTATTCGTTTCTCCGATACAAAACCGGTGACCTACGATATGCGGTGCGAGATCTTTGACTCGCGCTCGAAAGCTTGGAGACGATCGAACGACATCCAGCTGCCTCCGCGTATGCTACTCAGCTGCAATAATGCGGTGTCAGCCAATGGAACGGTCCATTGGCTCACATCCGATAAAAGTATCTTTACCTTCAATGTTTGCAACGAGAGCTGGAGGTTGATACCATTGCCTGAAAAGTCAGAGACGAGAAGCGGTGGTGCGCCACGCGACTGGTGAAGCGTGAAAGTCGCCTTTGCTTGCTAGTTGATTACATCCGGGAAGAGTGGCTGGAGATCTGGGTCATGGCCAGCTACGAGGAGCAACGATGGGAGAGGAGGGAGGTGGTGAGCTTGGAAGCCCTCTACAAGGAGGCCGGAACTTCGATTGTTTCGGATTTATATTCCACTAATGTTGCATGGGCGTGTGGTGTGAATCGGTTAATATGGTATGGCTTCTTCTCAAGTTAGTTAGTTTAAGATTTTTTTTTTAATTCAGTGAATATTAGTTTTGTGATTTTAAGGTCATATATAACTTTGGCTTCAGAATTTGATTATTTTCACCACTGCAGGTATGATTTTTGCGCCAAGAAGTTGACGATGATTGGCTCTAGTCTTGCAACTCATTCTAAGGATTTTTTTCCGTTCGAGTCGGATTTTGTTCCCTGCGAATTAACGACGGAAGACCCGGCCGGGCGTGGGATCTAGTTTGGGTGCTTAACAGTCTAGTTTAGTTCTTTTAGGATATTTAATCGGATTGTTTCTATTGTTCTTAATGCTATATATTTTCTCTTTTTTTTTTTTTGAACTAATTTTACAGGTCATATTATTTCTGGCAATTTTTTTTTTTTTTTACGATTGTCAAAATCAAACCAACCAGCTTGAAGCCATGCGAACTATATCCTTTCTTTTCTTTCGTAAATAACAATGAAAGCGCTTGCTTGTTCAGAGCTGAAATCCTCTGATTCTCTTGTAAATTGTGAGCTTTTCATGCATTGTAGACTGGCACAGGTATCCACTGGTCTTCGCTTGTATGGTGCAGTGTGGGCCTCTCTTGTATATATATCAGGTGTTTTAGAAGATGATTGAAAATAATAATATATCATACATTACCTCTTTCCAACCGAAGATAATGTGCAACCATCGAGCTAGCTTCTTGTTTCAAAATTTAATAAAATAATTAGTACTCAAACCAATGTAAAAATTGAATATATTACAATATAAATATGTTTGGCACATTTTTTATTTCTTTTTTAAATTTTTAAAAATAAAATTCTAAGAATTGAGATAAAATATTTTATATTATTATTTTTTATGTTAATTTATGTTCAGTCAAAGCAGAAAGTTATTATCTTTATTAATTTTAAAACAAGAAGTTCATATCGATCTTTTATCATGCTTAATAATTTCATTGTTTCTATTATCTACTATCAGTCTAATATCTTATTACCACTACGATCACTATTGCTCTCTATCAATGTCACCGTTGCGCCATCACTACTATATATGAAGACTACTTCCATTAATTTTTTTTCCACCGTATTACTCCCATTACTATCCCAATTAATTTCTTTCACCATATCATTATCAAGAGGGTTTCCTATGGCATCACTACAACTTTTACTAGATTCTATTGCCACTACTATCATCCTATATCAATATCTTACTTATATTTTTTTAAAATAAAAGATTATATTAAATATATTTATATTTTAAAATTAAAAAATATATTTTTTAAATAAGAAAAAGAAAGTGATAGCAATCAGTTCCTTAAAAGTCTATCTAATTTTTCACTGCAAACCAATAGAATATGATTTTTTTTTTTTTTTTTGTTATGCAACAACAATCGCGTGGTTAGAAAACCCTCAAAATTAAAGGCTTAGTCATTAAGACCAAAAGCATGATTAGTTTCTAATATCTGTCCATCACTTGAAACATCTTCAAGCAAACAAGAGCAAATAGAAGAAGGTAACAGATGGCTAGAAGAAAACTCCCTGGATCTCTGTGGAGGGATGGGGGAACTACTCCTTGCACTGCTGAAGCCTTCTTTGTGATAGTTTTGGTGCACCCTTCAGGGTCATAGCTCTTGGACGACTTGAGTTTTTTCCTACATGGCCTTACAAGCTTAAAAAGATCCTCTGAGCTCCTCACATGGGATAGCAATGTGAATGATTGAGATTTTTCATTGTAAAAAATTGGGTGGAAAATAATAACCAGACTGATTAAGTGGAATAAATAAGAAACTATTTTATTAACTACCCTGACTGGTTGGCAAATGTGGTTATGGTGAAAAAAGCAAATGACAAATGGAGGATTTGCATCGACTTCACTGACCTCAATAAAGCTTGCCTGAATGACAGCTTTCCTCTCCCTCGAATTGACCAACTTGTAGATTCTACCTCAGGCCAAAAAATGCTAACTTTTATGGATGCTTATTCGGGCTACAATCAAATCCAGATGGCTCCCTAAGATGAAGAAAAAACTGCCTTCATCACCGACCGAGGTATTTATTATTACCAAGTTATGCCTTTTGGCTTAAAAAATGCAGGTGCAACCTACCAAAGGCTAGTCAACAAAGTCTTCAAGGAGAAAATTGATCAGAACATGAAGGTATATGTTGATGACATGCTGGTGAAGAGCAAAGAAGTGCCTCGGTATGTCGAAGATCTTGCAGAGAGCTTCGCAACACTCCAAAGATACCGAATGAAGCTCAATCCAACCAAATGTGCTTTCGGGGTCAATTCCGAAAAGTTCTTGTGTTTCATAGTCTCTCAATGAGGCATCAAGATAAATTCGTAGAAGATCCAAGCCTTGCAGCAGATGGCCCCTCTGGGGTCAATCAAAGAAGTACAACGTCTCACCAGAAGGATAGCAGCTCTTAACCACTTCGTTGCTCGGTCGGTCGAGAAATTCTTTCCCTTCTTTAAGGCACTCCGGTCAGCCAAGAATTTTCAATGGACCCCAGATTGCCTGAAGTCCTTTGAAGATCTCAAAAAATACCTCGGCTCGCCATCTCTCCTTAGCAGTCCGAAGCCAAGGGAAACGCTGAGTCTATACTTGGCAGTCTCTGAGAGCGCCGTTGGCTCTGTATTGATCAGGGAGGAAAACAAAGTTCAAAGGCCGGTCTATTATGTTAGAAAATTGCTCAGAGACACCAAAACGAGGTATACCCGAGTCGAGAAGATGGTTTTGGCTCTGGTAATACGGTCCAAAAGCTGCAACCATATTTTTAAGCTCATACTGTAGCGGTCTTAACCAACCAACCCATCAAGTCGATCATCCATCGTCCATAAGCATCGGAAAGAATGACCAAATGGGCTATTGAATTGAGTGAACATGACATTCAGTATCAGCCTCGTCCAGCCATTAAATCCCAGGTCCTAGCAGATTTCCTCCTTGAATACACCATACCTGAAGATGGATCTGCCCTAGACACTCCTGAACAACCAAGGCCTAGTGCTCCATGGTTGCTCCACGCCGATGGGTCCTCCAGCGTAAGTGGCTCTGGCGCTGGTCTGGTTCGCACTAGTCTGGAGGGGGCAACCTTCGAATATGGCATCCGATTCTCCTTTCCAGCCTCTAACAATGAGGCAGAGTATGATACTCTACTTGTCGGACTCCGCATCGCCCGTGAGCTCAAGGTCGAAAAGCTAAATGCCTACACTGACTCTCAGTTAGTGGCAGGCCAGGTGCAAGGAGAGTTCGAGGCTCGAGAGCCGAACATGATTCGGTATCTCCAAAAGGTGCATGATTTGTCATCTCGCTTTGCTGAATTTGAAGTTATTCAAATCCTGAGGTTTGAAATGCGCGCGCAACCTTATGTCCCACTTGGCAACCACGGACTCGATCGACCTTGAGCGGAGGTTCCACTTGGAAGTTCTGGAGAATCCTAGCATCGCCAATGCTGATTAGATAATGCAGATCGACACTAAACCATCTTGGATAGACCCAATGCACAAATATCTCAAAGAAGGGCTGTTACCAACTGACAGAAAAGAAGCAAGAAAATTGAAAATGCAATCATTTCATTATGTTTTAATTGATGATCGGCTGTATAAGCGATCCTTTTCTATACCGTTACTTAAATGCCTCGGCCCATCAGAGGCTGACTATGCTCTTTGGGAGGTTCACAAAGGCATCTGCGGTAATCATCTTGGCGGCCGAGCCTTGTGCGACAAAGTTCTGTGCTAGGGGTATTATTGGTCAATAATGCAGAGAGATGCTGATAACCTCGTTCGAACCTGTGATTCGTGCCAACGACATTCAAACGTTCAAAGGCTCTCCTCTGCTTACCTAACCCTATATCATCCCCCTGGCCTTTCACCAAATGGGGATGGATATCCTCGGTCCTTTTTCCCTCGCAACGGGACAAAGGAAATTCTTGTTTGTCGCGATTGATTATTTCATCAAGTTGGTCGAAGCTGAGGTAGTTGCCCAAATAACCGAAGCTCGGGCTAGGGACTTCGTATGGAGGTCCATCATTTGTCGTTTTGGCCTTCTTCACACCATCATCACTGACAATGGAAAACAATTCGATAATCCTAAGTTCCAAGAATTCTGCGATGATCACGGCATTCTTCATCGCCTGACTTCGGTCGAACATCCTCAAGCTAATGGGGAGGTGAAGGTAACTAACCGAACTTTTCTGCAGGAAATTAAAGCTTAGCTCAGCTGAGCACGAGACAGGTGGGCAGAAGAACTTCACCACGTACTGTGGGCCTATCGGACTACTGAAAGGATACCCATAGGCCAAACTCCATTCAGAATGGATTTCGGTATGGAGGCTGTCATCCACGTAGAAATCGGGCTCCCTTCTCCATGCGTGGAAGGTTATTTAGAAGAATATAACGACGAGCAACTCCAAACCAATCTGGACTTGATAGAAGAAGTCAGGGAGAAAGCTCGGATTCGGATGGCCGCCTATCAACAAAGGATAACCCATTATTACTCCACCAGAGTTAAAGGAAAATCCTTCCTTCCTGGTGATTTAGTGCTCTGAAAGGCATCCGTATCAAAGCCGCTAGAACAGGGGAAACTGTCCCCAAACTGGGAAGGTCCTTATCAAATTATGAAGGTGATCAAGCCCAGCACCTATAAACTTCAGATCTAGACGAAAAATCTATTCCCTGGATATGGAGTTCAGATAATCTCCGCACATATCATCAGTGAAAGTATGCTTTCGCTAAACTCACTCTATTTACTGCCTAAAATCTTTATTTTCGAAAATCTATAAAGTTTTTGTTCCGATTGCCTTTCTTCTGAAAACTGCAATGAGAAGTAGGTTTTGCTTAGTAATCTACAAACCTCGGCCAAGCCGAGTGATCTTCGTACCTTAACGGCGCCAAGTAAAATATAATTTGCAAACCTCGATCGGGCCAAGTGATCTTCGTACCTTGGCCGTGCCAAGTAAAATATAATTTGCAAACTTTGGCCGGGCCAAGTGATCTTCGTACCTTGGCCATGCCAAGTAAAATATAATTTGCAAACCTCGGCCAAACTGAGTGATCTTCATACCTTGGCCGCGCCAAGTAAAATATAATTTGCAAACCTCGGCTGGGCCGAGTGATCTTCGTACCTTAGTCGCACCAAGTAACATATAATTTGCAAACCTCAGCTGGGCCGAGTGATCTCCGTACCTTGGCCATGCCAAGTAAAATATAATTTGCAAACCTTGGCCGGGCCGAGTGATCTTCGTACCTTGCTGCACCAAGTAAAATATAATTTGCAAACCTTGGCCCGAGTGATCTCCGTACTATGGCCGCACCAAGTAAAATATAATTTACAAACCTCGGTCGAGTCGAGTGTTCTTCGTACCTTGGCCATGCCAAGTAAAATATAATTTGTAAACCTCGGCCGGGATGAGTAATCTCCATACCTTGGCCGTGCCAAGTAAAATATAATTTGCAAACCTCGGTCGGGCCGAGTGATCTTCGTACCTTGGCCGCGCCAAGTAAAATATAATCTGCAAACCTCGGCCAAACCGAGTGATCTTCGTACCTTGGTAGCGCCAAGTAAAATATAGTCTCAAGTCTTGGTATGGCTGAGTGATATCTCCGAATAACATCTCAAGCCTCAGTAAGGCCAAGCGATATCTCTGATTAATATCTCAAGTCTCCACAGGACCGAGTGATATTTCCAAATAATACCTTAAGCCTCGGCATGACCAAGTGATATCTCCGAATAATATCTCAAGCCTCAGCAAGGCCGAGTGATATCTTCGAATAACATCTCAAGCCTCGGCAGGGCTGAGCGATCTCCCTGAGTAATATCTCAAGCCTCGACAGGGCTGGGTGACATTTCCAAATAATACTTCAAGCCTCAGTATGACCGAGTGACTCCCCTAGGGTGACAGCAAAGCTGACTAATTCTCCAAACGACTTAGCATGACCGAATTGCCCTACCATGCTTCGGCGGAGTTGAGTAATATTCTTCTTCGTGCATCGACAAGGTCAAGCGAGTCATCTCTCACTAAGGTAAAATTTATTTCATCCTTAGGCAAAACTATGTCTATACTATGAATTAGCTAGGCCACCCAGGCCTCCCTCTAACCTAAACAGAGATGAATGTATCCTCCGAGAAAAGCTAAAAATAACATTGCTAACATGCCTAACGAAGACAAAATGACTAAAATGCTACTAGTGATAGCGAACTACACTATGATTCGTAAGACATGATGCGAACGGAACGGCTCTCATGTCGGAACAGCACAATCACATTACGAGAGAAGTCGATATTTGAAGACGAAAGAGTAAGAGATTTCTTTATTGATAAAAAATTACAGCCTCTTGAGAGGCATTATAAGTGCATCATAGCATAAAAAATAAAGCCAAATAAAATAAAAGCTCGGGCGAGCAGCTTCAGTCGATGACGTTGCTCTAAAAGCTCGGGCAAGCAGCTTTGGTCGATGACGTTGTTATGAAATCTCGGGCGAACAACTCCGGTCGATGACATTGTTCCCGCAACTGAACCAAGAAATTAGAGAAATCAGATGGCTCGATTGAGTTGCTGGTTGATGCCCAAAAAGCAAAGTAGGCCATCCACAGATCCCCTTGTTGAGTAAAGGGACCCGAACTGGGCTGAAGACCTGTGGATGCCGATGTCGAGGCTGCCCCCTTTTACTCAAAGCGCTGAGTCGCAAGTCACTACTCAAAAATATAGACGGCGACTCGATCTCAATGCCCGAGAGCAAAGACAGAGACCCGGTAGGCACGCTGAGTCGCTAGTCACATTACAAGAACATAAGTAGTGACCCAGCGCTACTTACCTCCCTCCTCATTGAGAGATGGACAAAGGACCCCCGGGCGGATGAACTAAGGGATCCAAACTGAGGATGGAGGGAAGTTCATGTAAGCCATGGGCCCGTATATGCTCTGCATTTCCAGTAGGTCCCCATGGCAGGTGACCAAGGCAATACAGAGAGCACAAACGTGCGCTCCTTGTATGACCTCTGTGTCCATCCCTGTACACTCTCCGTATGACCTCCGAGGCTCCTCCTCTGAGGATTACTTACTCTTCAGCAGCCCCTCCATCACCCCAGCTGTCTGGGACGAACCAACTTTCAAAAGGGGAGCTCGGCCTCTCCACTCTTGATCTCAGTAAAATAGAAGCCATGAAAACCTCTCTGACTCACAGGAAGAAAAGGCTTCAGGAAATGCTCAGACACAGTCAGCTTTCCCCTTTTTATAGACAGCGAATCGAGAGCAGCCATTAAGGAAGAGGACCCCGGAATTCAAAACGCCATAGTCGCACTGTCATGTGGCGCACTAAGAAAAGAGGGGCGTGTTCCAAAGCTTGTTGGGCATGCCTCCCAGGCCGTGACGAAAGACAAGATCTCTTTCTGATCTCGAATCAAGAGCTTTAAATGCTAGAAACCGCCCATGAATCTTCGGGATATGGACGGACCTGCAAAATTCCCCTTCGAAAATGATGTCATCCACTAGCAATCAAATGCTTAGCGCATACGCAAAATGAACTCACGTCGGAAAAGGCCAATGGAATAAATGCCCAAAGGAAAAACGAGGTATCCCTCGGCAAATCGCGAGCCATTTCATCTGCTTCGACAAGAAGCAAACCAAATTCTTGCTTCGGATAAACTAAACTATCCGTCTTACTTCGGCCGCAACCGAAGTGTTTCTTTCGCTTCGAACTATCTGTTTTACTTCGGACGAAGCCGGGATAATATTCCTTAGCCAAACCAAGCAACATCATACATCGGGAAACCTATTTAAATCGACCTCGATTAGATAGGATGTTCGGTTCAGAATTGCTAAAAGTCATCCCATCCTAAAAGTATAGCTTGATCACGATGAGCTATAGGCAAAAAGAAGCAATAGGCAAACGAAGAAAACAATGACCAAAGCAATAGAACACATGGGAGAAAACAAAAGATTCATTCATTAAATTTTGATTGAATTACAAGTAGAAGAAGCAAAAATACATGAGCAACCCTCAAAGATCAGGGTTTGGGTCGGTTTCAGGGGTTTCCTCGGTGGCGTTTGAAAAAGTTTGACTAGGTTTGCCCACTTCGAATGCAATCGAGGGAGGGACCTCGGGCTCTTTTGCATCGTGCTGAGGACATCCCTCTGGAGCTGCGGCTTCATCAGCGCCTAGAATAGTCTCAAGGTCAACGTCCAAAATTTCTTCGTATTCAGCTTCTTTGGTTCCAGGAGTACAAGTATCGTAATATTCGGCCTCCAGAAAAGATAGATCTAACTCAGGGTATACCCGAGAGATCTTCGTCCATGTCTCCTCTTCACCAAACCAGAATGCATCGGCACAAGTTGCCTTATGTTCATCAATAAATTGGGCAGAATTCTTGTACTCTTCCATGGCCAAAGCGGCTTGTCTATTAGCTTTGACCAATTGACCCTCTAACTCAGAACCCCTTTTAATGCTCGAGGCCAATTCCTCCCTTAGGATTTTCGACTGGCTTTGAACCTCAAGCCCGATCTTGTCCATATGCAAACATAGGATTGGTTAAAGCTATGATCAAAAAGAAAGACACAACAAAAATTTAGAGAACATTATACCTCCTCTTTCCGCCGAGCCATCTTCGTACTCAGCTCTTAGATTTTGTCGAGAGCTTTCAATTTAGCCTCTTTATTTTGATGGAGGCCATCCTTGAGGTCGTTAATCTGAGATTGTTTTTCCTTGATCTCCTGCTGAGACTGATCAAGGTCAGCGATGAGTTTGGCAATTTGGTCGTGCTGCTATCTTATTCGGCCTTCCCTATCGGTGAGCTTCCTATTCAGCTGGCAAGCTGATCTTGTTGCCGCCGATACCTGCGCTCCTCTTCATCAATCCTCTTATTCCAATTGTTCTTCTCCTCAACGAAACTGTCTTTCAATCCCCCCATCTTTCACTGAAACACTGCTGCATAGCCTTATTTCTTCAGCATGCTTGGATTTAATCTGTGATAACTCCAGGCAAGCCTTATCAGATTGCTCACGGAAGTCGTGGAGTTCTTTGACTTGAATCTTAAGCTGAAAAGCTTTCTCAGTGGCGGCTTGATAAGACTTGCTTTCTTTCTCGAGATCCCCCGGACAAACGCCAAAGCCTTGGAAAGTTTGCTGGTTGAATCCACTCTTTCTCGAAGACCGACGGCCTCCCTCCTGGCCTGAGCACAAGCCCCCATGGCCAAATTTAAGCACCAACTCAGCACCCTCATAATTAAGGCATTCTGCAAGAAAAATGTATCTGAGAAAATGAGACCGAGCCAATCGACTAAAACTTGTTACCTTGGCTTAATTACTTACTCGGGAGGCATAATTTGTGGCAATTCTCATAAGGGTAGGGCTGTCAATCTCGGAAAGGAAATAAACATCCTTTGGCATCCTTAGCTGCCCAAAAGCCACCTCAACGATATCCTCTATGGTGGACTCATTCACCGAGGAACTCTCACCCGTGCGCAGCATGGACCACATTAGAGCAGCAAACATATTCTCCACCTTCGGATCATGATTAAGGAAGTTCATGACCGAAGAATCGATCCGAGGAGCTTCGACCTATGAAGCTTTCATCCGCTTGGCTTCCTCCATCAAGACTTTAACTTGCGAAGCCTCGGACACCTCGGCTCCGGTCGGAGGAATTTTGGTCCGAGCATCCCCCCTACTCGGTGGCTCTTCTTCTTCTTCTTCAAGCATTTCCTCATCCCCAATAGGCTACGTCAAAGCCTCAGCCTCCTCCGCAGCTTCTCCCAATACCTCGGGAGAAAGTCCTCCAATGGAGAATCCCTCACTCCCGCCGGCTCTCCCTCGGGCAGTTCTACCTGAGCCTCGACGGTGGTGGCTACCTCTTCTACCCCCTCGATTAAAGCGGGGGCCTCTCCCTCATCCACTTGCAGCATCCTAGCTGCCAACCTCCAATGAACAAGGCTGATCAGCCTCGAGCGAGGGGTTTGCCGGATAGGCTGGTGACATCCCCTCGGGGTTGTCAGACACAACTACTATTTGAAGGGGACAAACTTCAACAGCTTCCTCCAAGTTCCCCCCAGCAACTCATTCCTCTTGCACAACCATGCCTCCCTCCGGTAGGAAGGGCTCATCAACCATGGCCGATGCGCCTGCTTCCCCCTTCTTCAGAGTGGAGGAGTGTCGACCAACACTAGATTGCTTTGGCCTCTTTGAGTGGGACCCGGAAAGGCGGGATCTTTTCTCGGACTTGTGCTTGTCACCAGAATTAGAGCCCTTATGGCGTTTGCCCAGCTCCTTCATTTGACCCACGAATGCCGACCTCTTGGCTATAAGCACAACAAGCAATCAGTTAAATTGCAGTAAAATTGTCTGGATGTATCGACCACAAGAAGAAAGGAAGAAACTCACCTTGGGGGTTGCTAGAACTTAGCCCGGCGGCAAATAGGGCATCCTCCGACAACATGGCGCTAGCCGAAAACACCCAGCCGCTACGGAGAGTTACCAAATCTTCTTCTCCTGTTCAGACAATTCTGGGCGCGCCTCTGGGTCTTTCACATAGCTCGTCCATGCCCAAAGGAAATATGAGCCAATGTTCTCCTCGATAATGAAGAACTGGGACTTCCACTCCTTCATCGACGATAGATTATCCGATATCATTTTGAATGATTTCGAGGGCCAATATAAGGCCACTCGGAGTTCCTTCTGGAAACCAGGTTGTAGCAGATTTGGAATATAGAAAGGGTTGCGGTTATCCCAATGCGGCTGCACATCGAAATGAATCCGATGAGGTTGCGCCAGCTGTTTGAAGCCATTATTGTCGGGCATATGTTGTAAAATCTCATCACCTCTTGCACCAGCGGGTGGAGAGGAAATTGGAGACCCGCTCTTAGGCTTTCCTCGTAAAAGAATACTCCACGACTTAGCTCCATTGAGACCTTATGCTCGGCCCTTGGAAGCCATAGGGCAACATCTCGAGGGACCCTGTAACGGTGGCGTATTCTATCCAAATCTTCAAGGGTAATCTTAGAGGCTGCATCGTTCGGACCCTTCATGTTATCGGGATGAAGGACAAAGCACAGATAAGCTCGCAAGAGTTTTGGGGGAGAAAGAAAAGTTTCTAAGGAAGAAACGAGAAGGCGTTGCAGAAGGGACGCCGCCCTAACCCCTTCCCCTTTTTAAATAGCACTCCAGAAGGAAAGCCCTGAATGCTAAAACTTCCACTATGGGCACCATGAACATAGGGATCTCACCACGTGGCACTTCCCCAATCGCTACCCATGAGAAACGAAGAGTTTTCTCCTTGTGCAATGATAAAAGATGATGGCAAGGCAGCGGTTTGTCATTTACGAGATCATCATTGCACGCCTCTCTGGATCCCTCTGAATGAGATTATCCTAAACTCTACTCCCTACATCCGAATTTACACTTCGGACTAGGGAGTGGGAGGCATGTGATGAGGGGTAAAATTATCATCGCATTAATGTGCGTGTGTACCATCCATTGGGTTGAGACCAATCTCGACATCCCGTCAGCCAGCTGTCATACCCAAAAAATACTGAAGCCGAATTGTCCTCAGCGAACCGAGCTATTCTCATATACCTCGGCGAACCGAGCCATTCTCATACCTTGGCGAACCGAGCTATTCTTTGCCTCGGCCAGACCGATGCACCAAAGCACCTCTGCAGAATCAAGCGCGGGAGAGTTCCAAATTCGTGATGGCCGAACAAGGTTCCAAATGGGGAATTATGCAAGCAGTACTAGAAGTGGCCTAAGGGCCATAAAAGTGACCTAGGGCTTACATAATCGCTGAATATCAAGGCATCAACTAGCTCTCCTAGCCGTCGATCCTATAACTAATAAGATACGGATCCTACTGGCCTCGTAACAAACTTGATTCGAATCCAATTTGAATCCTAACAGTTTTCAGACCCCCTGTGACGTGCCCAATGAATTAGGTGATCACCTATAAATACCCTAACCTGAAGTCTCTCAGATATGCTTCCACTGGCACTTTAACTGAGAAAGCTCCATTAAAGCTTGAGCAAAGCTCTGAGTTCTGGAGAGGCCATCGACCTTGAGGAACTCTTCTGCGAGAGCCTTTTCCTCATATCTGCTATGAATTTCCACTGATTTAGACGTCGGAGGGTCTTCCGTAGGGGGCTACCCCAAACACCCCCTGCATGAGGACTATTTTGAAGGTCCCATTCGGGCGAGACTAGCATCTAGATTCGGAGTCGAGTTGCGCCCGAGTCGAAGAGCAGATTTCCATGGCAACAGTATCCATCTTTCTCGCGAGAACGACAAACACATGCATGGGTGCTAGCTAACAAAATTCCTTCGTATTATTAACTTCAGCTCCACAAATTTTATACTCCAGTGGAAATTATAATTTACAGATGTACTAGACAAGAAATAAATAAGTAAAACTGCCCTGGCATACGAAGCTCAAGTTATTGGACCTATTCAATATCATATACGTATATCATATTTGATAGTTCTCAGCTCCACCTCCAGCTCTAGATGACCCTTTTGCTAATTAATCAAGGTTTATATTTTTACATTTTATTATATTTTATGATATAATATTTTATTATATTATATGCTACTGATTTTTATTATTAATATATTAATTTTTAATAATTTAATTTTATTTTTAATAAAATATTCTATTTATGAATATATTTTTTCTTGAAATTGAATATTATTTAAACAGATGAATTAAAATTTATAAAATAAAATTTATAAAATTTTATTTTGAAAAAATTTAGCGGAGGCTTATTGGCATCGCCAATAAGCATCGTTAATTATTGTCGCTATTTAACCGCTAATTAATGACGAAATTACTCGACATTGCTAATTTCTGCAACGACGGTAATTCAAGCGATGATTTTTTTTACGTTACTGTTGTGTTGTTAATTAAATTATTGATATTTTTTTTTTAAATAGCGATGCCAAAAGAGCACCGCTGATTTAGAAAATTCTTGAAGTTAACGGGGACCCCATTTCTGTCATTTGAAACTCTTATTAGTGAGTGCTGGATGACGACACTTTGTTGACTCTAAAGGGGGGAAAAGAAAATTCTTATTGCAAGCCGTGCACTCCAATGCCCAGATTATTAAAATGCCAATTTTATGGCAAAAATATCACTTCATATGGTGACAATATAAAAGACAAATTAAGTAGCATTTGAAGCATTAGTTCTGATGCATATTAACTAATAATGATTTAAGATGGCAAAAAATAACAAGTGGGGGGAGGGAGGCTTGCACTAATGAAAAATAATTATTTTAAATTTCATATTATTTATGTATAAAAAAATAATGACAACAAAAAGAAAGTGTATTTGGATCCATAAGTCTTGATGGCTATGGATTATGATCTTTCAAAGGGAGATCCCTTATTCATAGATTTTTACAGTATTGCTCTTTGATGGGGATAAGAGAATGTGACTCTACGTCTCATTCGGGAACCATAACCCTCCTTTAAATAGGCTAATTTTTAATTTGACCCCTTATCAAATTAGAAATAGCATATAGGTATCTACACAATGATTTTTCATGATAATTATGCCTTTAGCCACTTTATACCAAATTGATCAATTTCTTGGCTAATCAAATAATGGCATAACACATTTATCATGATATGTGTGGCCCCCAAATAATTGTTTAAAATTTTTAACAATCTTTCATTGGGCCACATATGCCTTATAAATATGTTAGACTTTGTGAGCTCAAAACTTTGCTATTAGAAATATAAGGCATATCAGAACAATCTCGTCTATTAGTTATATCAATATCGGACCAAAGCGGTTTTCGTTAAATCAATCTTAACTAGACCTACCAATGATCACTAACATTAACACAACCAAATAACATAGATCAATCATAAAATGTGCAGCATGAAAATCTCACATGAATGTGATCAGTATATGTCGTTTTTCAACTGGTTTAACCTTACTGTAGTGAGATCAACTTAACTTTATTGTAAAAAGTATAATAAACCGAATGCCTTAACTTTATTTCTGATTAGAAAAATTATCCATAACATAAAAGTGTTTATACACACAAAAAATAAACATAGAACATAATACACACAAATAATAAACTCCCACTAAATTTGAGATTCACTATATTTCAGAATGCCCATACTTGTTGTATGCTCATGAAAGACCTTTGGAGGAACTCCTTTCGTAAGAGGGTCTGCAATAGGGTCCATAATCATGGAGTTTGTTCCCAAATGTTCTATGTAAATCAGTCCATTTTGTACCCTTTCTTTAACAACTAGAAACTTGATATCAATGTGTTTGGACTTTGATGAGCTCCTATTGTTGTTAGAATATAAGACTGCTAAACTATTATCATAATAAATCTTTAATGGTCTTTTAATTCCTTTAACTATTCGTAGTCCAGTGATAAAATTTTTAAGCCAAATTCTATGGTTGGATGCATCAAAACATGCTACAAACTCTGCTGCCTAATGGAAGAAGTAATAAGAGTTTGTTTGGTACTTCCTCAAGAAATTGCAGTACCAGCCAGCAAATAGATGTGCCTATAGTGGAGTTTCTACTATCTTGGCATCCAACAAAATCTGAGTCAGAATACCTAATGATCTTTAATTTGTCTGACCTCTTATATGTGAGCATGTGGTCCTTTGTTCTCTTCAAATACCTCATGACTCTTTTGGTTGCTTTCCAATGATCCATACCTGGGTTGCTTAAGTACCTATGTAGAACTCCAACAATATACGTAATATCTAGACGCGTACATACTTGAACATATATAAGACTCCTCACAGCTGAAGCATAAGGAATCTTCTTTATTTTTTGAATCTCCAAATTTCCTTTAGGACATTGACTAAGACTGAACTTATCTCATTTGGCGACTGAGGTATCTCTTGATGTACAATCCTGCATGCCAAATCTTTTGAGAACCTTATCAATATAGGCCCTTTGTGACAATCCCAAAGTACCCCGAGATCTGTCTCGGTATATTTGGATTCCTATTACAAAGGATGCATTACCAAGATCCTTCATCTCAAATTTTTTTGACAAAAATTTATGATACATACAATCATCAACAATATTCATCTCAAAACTGAATGAGAGAATTATCTCATAAAATTTATGGTTCCACTGACGGGATGCTTGTTTAAGCCCATAAATGAATTTCTTTAATTTGAAAACCATCTTCTTTAGGTCTCTAGACACAAAGTTTTTTGGCTACTCTATATAAATCATTTCAATAATATCTCCATTAAAAAACACTGTCTTTATATCTATCTGATGAAGCTGCAAATCATAGTTGCCATAAGAGCCATGATTGTCCTAAAGGAGTCCTTCGTTGAAATTAGAGAGAAGGTCTCCTTATAGTAAATCCCTTCCTTTTAGGTATAACCCAGCCTTATACCTCTCCACATTACCTTTAGAATCCCTTTTGGTCTTAAATATCCATTTACAACCAATGGGTTTCGTACCTTTCGGTAATGGGACAAATTTTCAAACCTTATTGTCTTGCATGGACTTATATTCTTCATTCATTTCTTCGATTCATTTATTGGAGTTTGAGTCCTGCATGGCTTGAGAGAAGTTGATTGGATCTTCTTTCATCATGCCATCATTCTCCTCATGTTCTTGGAGAAATACTATATAATCATCTGGAATGGCACTTCTCCTTTCTCTTGTGGATCATTGCAATGGCAACGGCTCTTGTAACACTTGATCTTGAGGATCTTGAGTTTGTTCCTCATGAACAGTTTGAGTTTCCTCAATAGGAACAACCTCCTAATCTTGATTGGGGATATAGATGACAATATTCTTTTGAGGCTCCAAATTTGCTGCATTAGTAGCAACTTTATGAATTGGATCAGAAATTGGTACCAATTCTTTCTCAAAGATAAAGTTCCTAACCTTATTTCTCCCTCCAAACTCAATATCCTCAAAGAATATTGCAATTCCTATTTCAAAAATTGATCACAAAATTTATACCCCATTTATTGCTCAGAATACCCAATAAAGTAGCTATTAATAGTTCGGGATTCTAATTTTTTTTCATGTGGTCTATAAGGCCTTGCCTCAGCTAGAGAACCCCACACATAAAAATGCTTTAGACTTGGCTTATACCTATCTAAAGTTTATAAGGTATCTTTGCAGCTGCTTTAGTTGGTACCCTATTAAGAATGTAGACTGCAGTTTTTAGTGTCTCTTTCCAGAGTGACTATGGTAAGGTAGAATGACAAATCATACTTTTTACCATATCCTTAAGAGTTCTGTTTCGTTTTTCAGCTACACCATTTATGCTAGGTGTCCTTGGCATGGTGTACTGTGGAACGATTCAACACTCCTCTAGATATCTAAAAAATGGTCCTGGATGTTGTTCACCTGATCCGTCATATCTTCCGTAATATTCACCTCTACAATCAAATTTGACCTTTCTTATGCTTTTGTTGAGTTGATTCTCAACTTCAGCCTTAAATGATTTGAAAACGTCCAAAACCTATAATTTTTATGAATAAGAAATATGTATGCATATCGAGAATAATCATCAATGAATGATACAAAATATTATTGACCACTCTAAGATGGTATTAGAAATGGCCCACAAATGTCTATATGTATTAATTCCAAGGAAAAGTCTTTGTACACCGCCTCCGGTGCAGCAAATCCAACGTGGGCTACACTGTTCTTTCTTATTGGTTCATATGGATCACATATGGCCTGACGCGATGGGACGGGATAGCATGGAGATAATGTTATGTTTTGATCGTGACATCCATTAAAAGCCGTTCAGCTTTTCACCATTGGCGTGCAGACGAAAATACCCTTTCCCTCCAGCCTACTTCAACCCGCCATCTTATTTGGATTTTGCTGATAAAAAACTCTTTCTGATTGTAAAATATTTTTCCTGTGGATGATGGTGCTGCGGAGCGGGAGTCTGGGGTTGAGGTTGTGGTTCATGAGCTTGACGATGGCTTCCAGGATCTCCTACCAAATAAGATGGCGGGTAGAAGTAGGCCTGCATGAGGGTGTTAGTTTGGACTAGCATCACTACCTTAGCATACCTTGATGGAAGGGGCTCGGTGCCGATGACAACTAGGGTGTCGTAGGTTCACAACCTTCTTAAATTATGAATGGGTGTCATAGGTTTACAAATGGGGTGTCGTATTTTTTTTAGCTTATATCAGAATTTTTTTGTGGTGTTGTAATGCTTTGTCTTAACGTTTTCTAAAAGGGTGTCATAGGTTTTCAACTAGGGTGTCGTAGGTTCACAACTAGGGTGTCATAATTTTTTTGAGCCTATATACAAATTTTTTGGGATGCTGTAATGCTTTGTCTTAATGTTTTCTGAATGGGTATAGTAGGTTTTCAACTAGGGTGTCATAGGTTCACAACTGAGGTGTCGTAATTTTTTTTGAGCCTATATACAAAATTTTTTGGGATGCTGTAATGCTTTGTCTTAACGTTTTCTGAATGGATGTTATAGGTATTCAACTAGGGTGTCGTTGATTCACAACTAGGGTGTCATTGGTTCACAACCTTCTTAAATTATGAATGGGTGTCATAGGTTTACAAATGGGGTGTCTTATTTTTTTTAGCTTATATCAGAATTTTTTATGGTGCTGTAATGCTTTGTCTTAATGTTTTCTGAATGTGTGTCATAGGTTTTCAATTAGGGTATCGTAGGTTCACAACTAGGGTGTCATAGGTTCACAACCTTCTTAAATTATAAATGGGTGTCATAGGTTTACAAATGGGGTGTCGTATTTTTTTTAGCTTATATCAGAATTTTTTGTGGTATTGTAATGCTTTGTCTTAACGTTTTTTGAATGAGTGTCGTAGGTTTTCAATTAGGATGTCGTAAGTTTACAACTGAGGTGTCATAATTTTTTTGAGCCTATATACAAAATTTTTTAGGATGTTTTAATGCTTTGTCTTAATGTTTTCTGAATAGGTGTCATAGGTTTTCAACTAGGGTGTCGTAGATTCACAACTAGGGTGTCGTAGGTTCACAACCTTCTTAAATTATGAATGGGTGTCATAGGTTTACAAATGAGGTGTCGTATTTTTTTATAGCTTATATCAGAATTTTTTTTTGGTGTTGTAATGCTTTGTCTTAATGTTTTTTGAATAGGTGTCGTAGGTTTTCAACTAGAGTGTCGTAGGTTTTCAACTAGGGCATCGTAGGTTCACAACTAGGGTGTCGTAGGTTCAAAAAAAATTATGACACCTCAGTTGTAAACTTACGACATCCTAATTGAAAACCTACGACACCCATTCAAAAAACGTTAAGACAAAGTATTACAACACCATAAAAAATTCTGATATAAGCTTAAAAAAAATACGACACCCCATTTGTAAACTTATGACACCCATTTATAATTTAAGAAGGTTGTGAACCTACGACACCCTAGTTGTGAACCTACGACACACTAGTTGAAAACCTACGACACCCATTCAGAAAACGTTAAGACAAAGTATTACAACACCACAAAAAAATTTTGATATAAGCTAAAAAAAATACAACACCCCATTTGTAAACCTATGACACCCATTCATAATTTAAGAAGGTTGTGAACCTACGACATCCTAGTTGTGAACCTACGACACCCTAGTTGAATACCTATGACATCCATTCAGAAAATGTTAAGACAAAGCATTACAGCATCCCAAAAAATTTTGTATATAGGCTCAAAAAAAATTGCGACACCTCAGTTGTGAACCTATGACACCCAATCAGAAAACGTTAAGACAAAGCATTATAGCATCCCAAAAAATTTTGTACATAGGCTCAAAAAAAATTATGACACCCTAGTTGTGAACCTACGACACCCTAGTTGAAAACCTATAACACCCATTCAGATAACGTTAAGACAAAGCATTACAACACAATAAAAAAATTTCTGATATAAGCTAAAAAAAATACGACACCCCATTTGTAAACCTATGACACCCATTCATAATTTAAGAAGGTTGTGAACCTACGACACCCTAGTTGTGAACCTACGACACCCTAGTTGAAAACCTATGACACCCATTCAGAAAACGTTAAGACAAAGCATTACAGCATCCCAAAAAATTTTGTATATAGGCTCAAAAAAAATTACGACACCTCAGTTGTAAACTTACGACATCCTAATTGAAAACCTATGACACTCATTCAAAAAATGTTAAGACAAAGTATTACAACACCACAAAAATAATTCTGATATAAGCTAAAAAAAAAATACGATACCCCATTTGTAAACCTATGATACCCATTTATAATTTAAGAAGGTTGTGAACCTACGACACCCTAGTTGAAAACCTACGACACCCATTTAGAAAATGTTAAGACAAAGCATTACAATACCACAAAAAAATTCTGATATAAGCTAAAAAAAATACGACACCCCATTTATAAACTTATGACACCCATTCATAATTTAAGAAGGTTGTGAACCTACGACACCCTAGTTGTGAACATACGACACCCTAGTTGAATACCTATGACACCCATTCAGAAAACGTTAAGACAAAGCATTACAACATCCCAAAAAATTTTGTATATAGGCTCAAAAAAAATTACGACACCTCAGCTGTGAACCTACGACACCCTAGTTGAAAACCTACGACACCCATTCAAAAAACATTAAGACAAAGTATTACAGCATCCCAAAAAAATTTGTATGTAGGCTCAAAAAAAATTACGACACCCTAGTTGTAAACCTACGACACCCTAGTTGAAAACCTACGACACCCATTCAGAAAACGTTAAGACAAAGCATTACAACACCACAAAAAAATTCTGATATAAGCTTAAAAAAAATACGACACCCCATTTGTAAACCTATGACACCCATTCATAATTTAAGAAGGTTGTGAACCTACGACACCCTAATTGTAATCGGCACCGAGCCCCTTCCATCAAGGTACGCTAAGGCGGTGATGCTGGTCCAAACTAATACCCTCATGCAGACCTACTTCTACCCGTCATCTTATCTGATAGGAGATCCTGGAAGCCATCGTCAAGCTCATGAACCACAACCTCAACCCCAGACTCCTGCTCTGCGGCACCATCATCCACAGGAAAAATATTTTACAATCAGAAAGAGTTTTTTATCAGCAAAATCCAAATAAGATGACGGGTTGAAGTAGGCTGGAGTGAAAGGGCATTTTCGTCTGCATGCCAATGGTGAAAAGCTGAACGACTTTTAATGGATGTCACAATCAAAACATAACATTGTCTCCATGCTATCCCGTCCCATCGCGTCAGGCCACATGTGATCCATATAGAACAATAAGAAAGAACGGTGTAGCCCACGTTGGATTTGTTGCACCGGAGGCGGTGTATAAAGACTTTTCCTAATTCCAATACATCCATAGCTCTATATGCACCATATTTCTTGACTTTGGTTTGTTTTCCTTTTATGCAATTATCACAAACATTAAAGTATGTGAAATCTATGGAATCTAAAATTCTATCTGACACAAGTCGTTGAACTCTATTTCTAGAGATGTGACCTAGCTGCTTGTGCCACAATGAACTTGAGTTTGCAATATCCAGTTTGCGTTTAGTACCTCTTGATTCCAAATTTAATGATTCACTATATGAGGCTACTGTATCAAGCAAATATAGATTGTCATAAGCAATAAGAGATCCAGTACCAACAACATTAGAATTTAAAGACAACACAAACTGATTGTTTCCAAATGAACAAGAATATCCAGATTTGTCCAAGTAAGAAATAAAAACCACATTCCATCTAAAAGATGGTATAATAAAAGTATCTTTTAAATTCAAATAATGACCAGAACTTAATAACAATCTAAAATGACCAACAACCTCCACTTGAACTGACTTGTCGTCGCCCACAAAAATGCTTTGTTCAGCATCACTTGGCTTTCAGCAGCTCAGGCAACCTTACATTGAAACAATGATGTTAGTAGTGGCACCGGAGTCTAACCACCAAGTATTTCTAGGTACTGAAGCTAAATTTACTTCAAAACAAACTAAAGTTAGGAACATACCTTTCTTTGCCCTCCAGGCATGGTACTTGGCACATTCCTTCATGTGTCTAGGTTTTCCACAAAAGAAGCAAAGATCAGCCTTATTTTGCTTCTTTTGGGCTGGATCCTTCATAGCCTCATTCTTAGATGATTCATGTTTCTTTCTTCTTGTCCTTGAAGGTGCTTGCCAAGTGGGCAGTCTCAGTCCTTTCTTATATCATTCTTTCTTCCTCTTGAACACAGTAAGAGATCAGTTCATTCAATGACCATTTTTTCTTTTGGCAATTATAACTGATCTTGAATTGATTAAACTGTGCTGGAAGAGAAATTAGAACCAAATGCATAGGTAAGTCCTCGGACATCTCGAGCTTGAGAGCCTTAAGTTTTGATGCAATGTTGGACATCTCCATAATATACTCTTGTACATTCCCCTTGCCTTTGTACTTCATGATGATTAATCATTGTAGCAAAGTTCTAGTTTCAGCCTTATCGCTGTTTGCAAAGTGCTTTTCAATTTTAGTAAGAAAATCTTTGGCATCAGTAATCGCATCGGATACTGCACCCCTAAAAGCCTCAGGAATGCTCCTCTTTATGATCATCAGACTCATGCGGTTTGAATGATCCCACTTCTTGTAGTGCCTCCTTTGATCAGAGGTACTAGAGTCCAAAAGAGAAGGATGTCGCTCCTCCCTTAACGCAAGGTCTAGATCCATGCACCACATAAATATACTCACATAAATATCCAAAAAACTAATCATTAACAAATCCAAATAATGATAAAACCCATCTCAAGATACCAAGTGCAAGCATTAATACTATGTCTTTGGGCAATAATATTAATTGCTAGTGGTACCTTATTGTAATAATTAAACACTGACAATAATTAATGTATGTTAAATAATAAACTCATCTTTGGATTAATTTATTATTCACATGTACAATCTTATAAATGTCACATGCTTACCATCACAGGAATGTATGCAATCCGGCCAAGTATCAACCTTCCTTTGAATCGGTTAATACTTGCATGAATACACATACACACAACATTTAACATTTCTCTTGAGTTATCAACACAAGAGAGGCCACTTTGGTGACTTCTTGTTTCAATTGGCTCATTTAAAATGTTAAACAATATGCATCACATATTAAACCATAGTTATTATTTGAATTTTGAAAAGCTTGAATTTTGAAACTTTAATTTCTTGAAACTTGCAATCTAAATTAGAAAACAATTAGTTTCAAAGTCTCTAATGTGATGCACAAATTAACTTGGAATAATGGTTAGGGCTTTGGATCGAAACCAAAAGGTTCTAGATTTGATTATCGTGAGCACCTTCCTATTTCCTTTTTTTTCTTTAATGGATAAATACCCTTTTCAATGGATAAATACCAAAAAATCCCTTTAACAGCAAAGCACGCACGATCGTATCACACATGAACAGATATGGAAGGCTCTGATACCACTTGATGGAAAATAACCATTCTAGATTCCATATTATTCATGTATGAAAAAACAAAGATAACAAAGAGGAAGCGTACCTGGATCCAAAAGTCTTGATGGCTATGGGTTGTGATCTTCCAAAGAGACCCCTCATTCATAGATTTTCACTATATTACTCTTTGATGGGGATAAAAGAATACGAAACCTCTTCTGCGACTCTACGTCTCCTTGAACCATAACCCCCCTTTAAATAGGCTAATTTCTAATTTGGCCCCTCATCAAATTAAAAATAGCATATAGGTATCTATACAATGATTTTTCATGATAATTATGCCCTTAGCCACTTTATGCCAAATTGATCAATTTCTTGGCTAATCAAATAATGGCATAACATATTTGTCATGACATGTGTGGCCCCCAAAAAATTGTTTAAAATTCTAACATGCACGCCCTCTTCTAGGATAATGTTGAAGCTAGCTCAGCCCTAGAAAAACATAAGATGCTTTCTAATTGAGAAATAGGAATGGTAATGAATTAGAATAGAGTTAGGTTTTGCCTACCTCATCCTTAGCTCTGACTTTCCATATCCTACTATCTTTATTTCTACCTTAGGCTTTGTTTGGATCTTTAGAGGGAAAGGAAAGGGAGAGTAAAAAGAAGAAAAGGAATAGAAGAAGAAGGAAGGAAAAGGAAAGGTTGTTCTTCTTAAGAAAAAGAAAGGTAATATCAATTATCTTGTTTGGATAGAGAGGAAAGAAAAGAAAGGAAAGAGTTATGTGACAATTATACATCTCCAAAATAGGGAATGAACTGTGAGAATGAAAGAATGAAGAATAGAAAATAAAGGGATATTTGGATATTCCATAAAAATATAACTTAAATTTTTTTTCCTCCCTCAGCATACCCTCGATTTGGGGATTAACAAATTTACCCTCGTTAAGAAAAAAGGGGAAACAGTTTACTCTTGTTCCCTTCCCCATCTTTCTTTTACCTTCCTCCCAAACAAAGTAACTTATGACCTTTCTAATTTTTTTCCTTTCCCTCCCCTCCATTTCCTCCCATCCAAACAGTCCCTTAAGTTTTGCTAGATAATAAGTTTAGTCCTTATTCCCTAGCCTTGTTGCTGATTCGTTGTTGCCTGTTAAGGATAAAAATATAATTTATGCATAGATTTGGGATGGGTTTGAGTTGGATTTCGGGACAGTGAATATATATACCATCATCTTGGTTCTAACCGCAAAGGTTTTAGTCTTTCCTAAAATTTGTCCTTAACCTAGCCAAAGTTTAAAGTCTCTAAGTGGAGTGGGTTCGGCTGGAGGAAAATTGCCATCTCCACTGAAATTTGTATTATATCAATTCAATAATACAAATAAAAATTAAATTATATATTAATAAAAAATTCTTTTTATGATAAGAGTTCAAATCTACCATTCTATCTAAATGAGTCATATATTAGTAACCTTTATAATCTTTAGAATATCAGATTTTTTGGGTATCCAATTGTTTAAACCTAAATCCGAACCAATTTAAATGAGGTTTTAAAATTTCAAAACCAAGTCGAATTCAAATTTTTACTATACCTTTTTTTTTCTTAATTCAGCATGTTTTAGACCTGCAAAAGTCAATGCGTTACTAGTTACCATCTCTAGAAGCAAACCAACTTACACGCATGAGCTTAAACCAACCATATGGTTTGTGGCCAAATATTGGAACACTTGCCCTTTAGCATGCTTAACTTGACATCTACTCAAGATCAAGGATGCTTCATTAATTTTCTTATAGGATGCTTCGTTTTGGTGAGATGACATCTCATCACCATAAAAATGCTGCGTGCATTTTTATATGAACTAGCATAATCATTCTTTTAAAAATCTAAATTAATTGAATATCATATTAATGAAGCAATTTTGTGTAGATCCATTATAATGTGTGACCATCATTTGTATTATTGGGCCATATCTTAGAGCATTATGGGCTTATATTAAATGTAGACCTTGCGAATAAGCGGCTCATTATGGATAGGATTTAATTGCTATAAGGAGAGATTCCTAACTTTATCTTACAAATATTACGGTAGATCCAGTGGGTGTAATACCTTCGGTGATTGTACGATAAAGAAGTCTTCTCTCCTACCACATACATGCATAAAATTCCGATGGGGTTCTGCATTGCTAAGGAGCTATGGATTCTGAGATGAATCTAAATATGAATTATTTTATATTGATATGTATATATGTTTATGATGTTAAGATACCGATTGTGTTTTGGGCATCTGAAATCTAGATTTCCATGATGGGCATGAACATTTGATGCGGTTTTAAATGCCTTCCACTAGGCTTGAAGATGGCTCTCAGATCAGTGTCCTTGGCTTTCAAGCCGAAGCAACAAGTAGCATGCATTGATTTCACTTTTCTGAAATCCTTGCAGTCATAATCGAATCCCTCTACTTTCATAAATTCATAATAGGATGCAGCAAAACACGGCATGTCTAAGAATCTCACTTTCATGCCCAACCGCCTGAAAACACCCTGAGATTTCATACGACTCTTTCGTTTATGTTTATGCCTGCATATTTCTTCCTTGCTGCATACCATTCATCAACTAGTGAGATAGTTCTCTCTTTTCATAGCTCTGTTACTTGAGCCAATGAAGAAGAAGCCAGCATTGATTAAGTTGGATTTCACTGAATGGTTGGTCGTTGTTGCATGTCGTCTTCGTCCTGGCTCAACTTGCCCAATGGATTTTTAGCCATGTTACATCCATATCCTACTCTTTTTTTTTATATAATTAAGAAAAAAACGTTAGTTGTATGAGAGCAAGAAGAATATGATTTAGAGTAATAACTAGCGAATCAGTTATTTCTAGTGAATTTATAAACTCCAATTCTCAAGCTATAAGAAAAGATCTTGGCCCATGTTCGCTCTACATCTATCCCTTAATTATTAATTGACACTGTAATAAGTATTTTATGCAAATTGGGGTTACCATCTAGCCAATAGGGCATAAATTGTTTCATATTTTATTGAAACCAAATTGTAGAATTTAGAGTGTAGATTGTGAAATGATAATAAAAATCATGAGTCCCACTTATAGAACCTGATGTGGCTGATCAAGCCACATCTGAGTTAACGGCCAAGATATGCTAATGGAGTTATAAACCGACAGGCTGCGAGAGTCATTTGCCGGGGTTCAATGCATCAAATTCAACGTTGACATCGACTCCGGCATCGGCCTCGACCTTCCATGCTGACATCGACTCCAGCATCGGCCTCGGCCTTCCACGCTTTCCACCGACTCCAGCATCAGCCTCGGCCTCCATCGACTCCAGTATTGACCTCGGTCTCGGCAACTCTAAAAAAAATTTAACTTTTAGCTACGCCCAAAATGCATCTCTAAACTAATTAAGTTTAGCCTTAATTAGCGATACCATTGCGACGCCAAAGCCTCGTCGCTATTTAGCGACGCACTGAATGCGTCATTAATGCGTCGCTAGCACTGAATGCGTCATTAATGCGTCGCTATTTAGTGATGCATTTTGTTTGACGCATTTTTGCATCACAAATGCGTTGCATCACAAATGTGTCACTATTTAGTGACGCACTTCGCTATTTAGTGACCCATTTGTTACTCATTAATGTGTGAGTTGCTATTTTGGGTTTAGGGTTTAGCCACGCTTTTGCATCATCAAGGCATCGCAATATTTAATAATTTTTTTAAATAATTAACTAAAAAGTAAAATTTAAACCTGCTTATACAAATATAATTCATGCTATAAAAGAGACATGGTAATTTAAAATAGCTGCTGGTGCTAATTCACTAAATAGACATTCAAATTGCAAAAAAAAGACTGAAATTTTTTTAATAAAGAAGAGTAGAAGATAAGTTTCGATTCATTACATAAATAAAACATAAATAACAATAATATATACAAAATTAAAAAATAAAAATAACAGCAATCGTCCTGCGGTGGATCACGTGGTGAAAGCCGAGATGTATCAGAGAGTGAAGATGCTATGTTCTGCGACTCAGGCGAACCAACTCCCGCATCCGCTGCCTGCTGTGCTCTCATGTCTGTAAGCTGCTGCTGAAGTGCCAAAGTATGCTCCTGCTGTGCTCTCATGTCTGTAAGCTACTGCTGAAGTGCCAAAGTATGCTCTTGCTGTGCTCTGAGATCGGCAAGCTCCTGCTGAAATTCCTGTCGAACCTGATCTGTAATGGATCGCCTCATCTCATCGATGTGCTCAGCAGGAACATTACCATTTCTAATATGATGCGAACAGGAGAACCTGATCTGTAATGGATCGCCTCATCTCATCGATATGCTCAGCAGGAACATCACCATTTCCAATATGATGCGAACAGGAGCCTGAAACAGAGAAGTATCTGAAAACTTTGGTACCCAGACCATACACTCTATGGTTGTGTGGCTGGGCACCAACAGCTTCCAAGAATATTCGTCGAGACTCCTGTGGTGAAAGCTCGATGGACGTCTCCCCACCAGTAGAGTCAACCTGTGATGCCTGAGAGAACAGCTCATCCACCCATGTCTAGGAGAAATAGAAAAAATGGTTATATAAGAAGTATACAAATTAAAAATATTCATTAAGTGTTTAGAAGCAAATCCTAACTCCAACTTGCTGCGACCGTGTATCGACCTAGGAACCATCCTTCTTTGTGTGTATCGCCTTAAACAACTGATACTCTCCTGGGTCTGTGCCCTGCTGCATAGTCTACAAAAATAGAAAATAGATAACAAATGTAAGTATTTGTAAATGAAATTAAAAGTAAGTTGGTTAATTATGTTTTCTTACCATATGACGTCGATGCTTTCGAATGGAAATGGAACTCGAGGTGTGGCAGGAGAAACCTGTGCCTGGACCACCCTTCTCAGATCGACGGTTTATGCTAGCTGCGGAGGACCTCCTGCGCCAGGCCTCTGATAGCCACACTTGCTGCCACTTGTGCCATATATCCTCCAGCACATGCACATGATGCTGACCGGACTTCCTCCAACGATGAAGCTTGTCGGAGTATCGTCGTGCAGCTAGGGCATCCCATGCCGACCTAATGGCATCATGGATGGCAGGGTCCCATGTAAACTTCTTCTGCATTAAAATAAAATGTTAGTTGCATACATAAAATAGAATTATTTATACGCATGACTGATTTAGGGTCAAAAAAGATAGTTTACCTGAAACTCAGAAAAATAGAACTCTCTCGTGCCCGAAGACACGTGATGCAAGATGTGTCCAGTCGGATCAACGCGCCTATGAAAATAGTGCTAATCTGGCTCGATACTGTATGCTGCTCAATAAAACTGCTACCAAAACATAAAGGTAAATAATGCATATTTATAAATAATTAGCATTAAAATTAGCATAACGATAAAAGAAATTAAGTACTTACAGCCCATGTGCATCTAGTACAAATACTCTGCGGCCTGAGGATGAAGAACTCTCCATCGTCTATGCTGGTAAAGAAGCAGCGTCATGAGATAAATCAGGGTGAGGTGACATCCCTTGTGGAGACAATGAAGGCTGTGTAGGGGGTGTAGATCTGAATTTTCCTACTGATGAGGTCGATGGATCGGATGGGTCAATACTGTGGCGCTGTCCATTGAGTCTATCAGCAATGGATCTCCCCCGGCCCCTCATACTGAAAAGAACAGAGATTTAATTTTTACCTAATTATGGATAATGAATGTGCATGTAAAATAAAGCACAAATAAATTCATCTTGCAATTGTCAATCTCTATGAAGAGTCTGTTTCGTTTGTGTCATCAATAATCGGTTCAACATCTGATGCTAAATCCGATTGTGATTGAAATTCATCTTCATCGTCATCCAATGGATTGAAATTCATCTTCATCGTCATCCAATGGAACATTAACATCCTCAATTTCTTGGATATCATTGGTCGGGTCTCTAAGTGATGTTTCAGGAGCATATGTGTCATCCTCAATTATATGTATTTTCATCTCATCCTCTTAAAATGTAGGGGAATCAGGTGATTGAGTCGAAGAGTTTTCAGCAAGCACAATGGTCGATCATGCCATAATTTTTGAAATAGCCCACCAGTCTCGCTTGTCGTTGCGCAAGCTCACAAAATCAGCCGGCAGCTCTGGCATCTGCGTCAGTTGCCTCATGCTAGGCCTTGCAGCTGGTGATCGGTGCGAGCAGAGTAGCCCCAGTTTCAACACTAGCTCTGCTTCCTCGACTACATATCGACCTCACAATCTCCAGTCCACGACATCAAGAAGAGTTTGCTTTTGCCAATTCTTCATCACCCAGTCCACCAATATCCTGCCGCGATCCTTCTCGGGGCTAACCAAAATGAGGGAGTTTGGGATCTATGGCAACTTACTCTCCGGTGCGATCTCGTCAGACTTGTTCACAAACTGGACAGAGCTTATTGTATTTCAGATCCAGAACAATACATTCCATGGGCAAATCCCACCACAGATTGGATTGATCACAAAGCTGCAATTCCTATTCCTCTACAAGAACAACCTATCAGGTCCGATCCCCCCAGAGATTGGGAGGTTGGCTAACTTGCAGGAATTGGATCTATCGGAGAATTCACTCACGAGTCCAAACCCTCGGACTGTAGGAAACCTCAAGCATCTCAATCTCTTGGCCCTCTTCCACAACAACCCGAATGGCACGATCCCAGTAGAAATTGGAAACATGGCGACCTTGCGTAAACTAAACCTCATGGCCAACCAACTGGAGGGGCAACTGCAATCAACATGTTCATTGTCGCTCCAGTCATTGCACTTGAACAATAACATCTTGACTGAAGACATTCCTTCTTTGCTGAAGAACTGCAAGCTATTGGTCGTTCTAGACCTCGGTGAGAATGGATTAGATGGAAATATTCCAAATTGGTTAGGAGAGAGCTTTTCATCACTAAAGGTCCTCCGTCTAAGATCAAATAAGCTAAGTGGTAGCATTCCTCCCCTGTTATCACTTCTCTCTTCCCTTCAAAATAGGGGCCCGCATTAACAGGGTAACAACACCACCGCGGCGAGGGACCAAATCAAGAAAAGCTTCAGGCTTTCAATGAATGGCGCGGGCCCATGAAGATTTCCGATCATAGAATCCCCCAAACCCCACCAATACATACGAGAGAGGAAAAAATGTTGGAAGAAGGAAAATATTGAATAGTTTTTCTATTGCATAAACTTTTCCCATTCACTTAAACTCAATACATATTGACCTATTTATAGACATAGAAAGTGCCTATTGAGCTTTTCTCATAAATACATCATAATGTAACATTTTAGTCTTCCCATGTGACTCTTCATTTTCATAACTGACTCTTCATTCTTCTAGATATCTCTTAGACTTCCACACTCATTAATGTCACATAGAAAATACAAAAGACACTTAGATTTCCAAAAACACCAAGTTCAAGATGAGCTTGGGATACGAAGAGTCTCTTCAATTTCCAACAGCCTCCCTTAGACCGAGGTCATCTTGACCATGCCGATCAGTCTCTTGAGTTTGAGGAAGGAATCTGACTTCAACGGCTTAGTGAACATATCAGCCACTTGGTCTTCCGTCTTGCAATACTGCAGCACAATCTCCTCAGATTTCACCAGATCTCGAATGAAGTGGTACTTTATATCTATGTGCTTGCTTCTTCCATGGAAGACTGGATTCTTTGCAAGGGCAATTGCTGACTTGTTATCACAATAAATCATCGTCGAATGCTTCTGCTTATGCTGTAACTCAGCAAGCATCGAACGCAACCAAACTGCTTGAGTAGCACAATAAGCCGCTGCTATATATTCCGCTTCAGCACTGGACAAAGCAACCACCTGCTGCTTCTTTGAAGACCAGGAAAAAATTCCATTTCCTAAAGAGAAAACATACCCGGAAGTACTCTTTCTTTCTCCAATATCATCTCCCCAATCACTGTCTGTGTATCCTACAAGCTGAAAAACATTAGAAGCAGTATAGAATACACCATCATTTATAGTACCTTTAATGTATCGTAGAATTCTTTTTGCCGCCTGCAAATGTGATTGTCTAGGAATCTCCATAAATCTGCTTATCATTCCAACACTAAAAACAAGATCTGGCATGGTAGAAGTCAAATATCTCAGACTCCCGACTAGCCTCTTGAAATAAGTAGGATCGACTTCGGAACCACTTCCGTCTTTTGTCAACTTCAATCTGTCCTCCATGGGAGTGCTAATTGGTTTACAAGTAGCCATCTTAAAACGCTCAAGAATATCTGTTGAGAGATTATGAAAAATTATATGATCCAATCCTTTTGATTTTGATGATTACTAAAAGCCATTGAGTTTATTAAAGGATGTAAATGAGTTTATGAAATGAGCAACAAATTTATTTGAACAATCAATGAGAATGAGAATGCTCAAGTTTAACTTTAATCAATTTTGAAAGTGACTTTAAGCTCAATATTCAAACTTTCGAAAAGAAATGTTATAATTCATGTTTTATTCAAAAGTTTTGGATTAGTTCTGAATCACTTCTAAAGTTAATTTATTGATTTCATGTCAAAACAATGAATTAAAATGAATCTGGAACGATTTTAATGTCAATCAGAAAAGTTTCTGATTTTTGATACGTTCCGGAGCCGACTCCTGAGTTTCAGAGTCGACTCCGCTCAGTGTACAGAAATGTGCATCTGTGTCGAGTCGACCCATGAAATTGTCGAGTCGACCCCTGATTTTGTCGAGCCGACTCCTGGACTGTGCGAGTCGACTCCGCTCAGACACCAGAAGAGTGTTTTTCTGAGCACTCTCGAGTCGACCCCAAGCCTTTCATGAGTCGACTCCCGACTATCAGGAGTCGACACTTCACTTTATCGAGTCGACCCCTAATATTTCTATTTTTGGTAAACGAGCTCGAGCCGACTCGGGAAAAGCATGAGTCGACTCCAGCAAATCTGGGCGCGATTTTTACGATGACACATCAGCTCCAACGGTAGATTTTTAAATAACGGCTATTTTTCCTTGTCTCTAACGGATATATTTTTGCAGATTCTATAAATAGAGGAGTTCTTTTCAAATCAAAAAAAGAGAAAATCAAAAAGAGAGAAAAGAATATCTTTGAAAAGAGGGAAAAACAGAGCATTTTGGAAAAATCTTTTAGCTCAAGAAGAAAGATTCAAAAGGAGTGAAATCCAAGAGAAGATTCGTGCACTCCAGAGCTACATTCTACAAAGATTCAAGAGGAGATCCCAAAGCTTTCAAGAGCAAATCAAAGATCTTCCACATTCAAGAAAAAGGAAGAAAAAGCTTCAACCCAACTCCAAAGCTCAAATCGTGAAGAATCGGTGCTGAGGCCTGATTCAACATCAAGAGGAGTTGAAGGAAGGAAGCCAAAGAAGCCAAGCCAGCTCTCAAGCTCTAAATATTCAGGCTTTTCTAAACTCAATTTTATTTTGAAATATCTGCTCAAAAAGGAGCTGCTTGTAATTAAACTCATTTTATTTGTTTGTGTCTAGTTTAATCTGAGGGATTAAACTAGAGGAGGTTGTTAAACCTCGGTACAAGCTAGGTATAGCTTGTGTTGGGTTAGTTGTGAGCCCGTGGTGTAGGGTTTTGTGCTGGTGAGCCCGTGTAAAACGGCTGGGTTCGTTGTGATCCCGGAAAAACAACAAGTTTGAGTTGTGAGCTTGGAAAACAACTCGGCTGTAATCTAGAGAGATTATAGTGTGGACCCAAGTGAATCTTGGGAGTGGACGTAGGTGTTGGTTGCACCGAACCACTATAAAATTCTTTGTGTTTGCCGTGCTTATTTCTCTTCTCTATCTCTCTTTATTAATGCTTGTGCATTGCTTATTAGTTAATCTCACTTGCACATCTTGAACAAATTTTTAAAAAAAAAGTCTTAAATTTTTAAGAACCCAATTCACCCCCCCCCTCTTGGGTTGCCATCTGGGCCAACAATTGGTATCAGAGCAAGTGCTCATTTAGAGTTTGATCTCACGATCAAGAGCTAAAGGTCATTATGGCAACACAAATTGGTTCAAGTTTTGCTGAAGGTCATTCTACGAATAGACCTCCACTTTTTAATGGCTCAAACTATTCTTATTGGAAAGCTAGAATGAGGATATTCATTCAAGCTTCTGATTATGAGCTTTGGGGTGTTATAATAAATGGACCTAGTACACCCACACACCTTATTGATGGCACTATTGTTCCTAAAGCCCGAAAGGGATTGGAATGATAATGATAGGAGAATGGCTCAACTTAATGCCAAAGCCATTAATATCTTATATTGTTCCTTAGATTCAAATGAATTCAACCGCATCTCTACTTGTAATTCCGCTAAAGAAATATGGGATAGGTTGGAAATTACACATGAAGGAACAAACCAAGTAAAAGAATCAAAGATAAATATTTTGGTTCATAAATATGAATTGTTCACAATGGAACAAACTGAAACCATCACATGCATGTTCACTAGATTCACCGATATTGTGAATGGTTTGAAAAGTCTTGGAAAAGTTTATACTAATGCTGATCTTGTTCGCAAAATACTCAGGTCATTGCCAAGATCGTGGGAAGCAAAAGTCACAGCAATCCAAGAAGCCAAAGACCTCAATGCACTACCCTTAGAGGAGCTTCTAGGATCTCTCATGACCCACGAATTGACAATGAGGCAGCATATTGAGGAGGAAACAAAAAGAAGAAAACCATTGCCCTAAAGGCTGCAAAAGAAGTGGAAGAGAGCAGCAGTGATGATAGTGATGATGATAATGATGAAACTGCTCTCTTGGCCAAGAAATTCAGGAAGATTTTTGAGGAAAAAGAAACCCTTCCAAAAAGAAAATTTGGAAAAAATGGAAGGAGAAAAGGAAAAGGAAAAGAAAGAAAGGACAAAGGACAAAGAGAAAGACCCCTTGATCTGTTATGAGTGTAAGAAACCGGGGCATTATCGATATGATTGTCCACAATTGAAAAAGACCTTCAAGAAAAAGAAGAAGGCATATGGCAACATGGACTGACAGTGAAGAATCTTCTTCCGAAGAAGAAGAACAAAAAGAAGTTGCAAATATTTGCTTCATGGCCAACGACGACGACAATGACGAGGTAAGTTCCGAAACCCCCGACGATGAATTTACATTTGATGAAATGTTTGAAGCTTTCAATGAACTTATGATTGATTTTAAATTTTGAAAAAGAAATATAAAGTTTTGAAAAATGAAAACTTAGTTTAGCTAAAGAAAAATGAATTAACTTAGTACTTAAAGATTTAAAAGATAAAGAAGAAACTTAATGAAGAAACTCATTTGATTTGCTAAAATCTGAGAATAAAGAAAAAGAATCAATCTAAAGAAAATGATTGTCTTAAAGAAAGATGTTAAAAAATATAAAGACATTGTTGAGAAATTCACTTTAAGTTCAACTAAACTTAACATGATTCTAGATAGTCAAAAAGCTGTTTTTGACAAAGCTGGTTAGGATATAACACATTAAGAAAACAAAAATCTTAAAGAATATTTTTGTAAAAGCCAACCAAAGTAATATAACTTGTTTTAAATGTAATGAAAAAGGTCACAAATCCTTTGAATGCAAAACCTTAAAACAACAAGAAATTAAATGTTAAAGCTAAGAAAATATGGGTTCCGAAAGGAACAATTTTTGTGCTACTAACCATGAAGGACCCAAGAAAGCTTGGGTACCTAAACATAAAGTTTAAATTATGTTGCAGGAATGTCTTGTAGCCAAAAGATCAAAGAAAAAGTGGTATCTTGATAGCGGCTGCTCAAGACATATGACGGGTGACAAAGAGGAATTCATCACCCTAGAAGAAAAGAAAGGTGGAGTTGTGACGTTTGGCGATAACGGTAAAGGTCAAATTTTGGGCCTTGGTAAAGTTCGCATAACTCCATCCATTTATTGATAATGTACTTTATGTTGATGGTTTGAAGCATAATCTAATTAGTATAAGTCAATTATGTGATAAAAACTTTAATGTTTCATTTAAATCTTCTTATGCACTGTAACTAATTCTATTGATGATAGCATTGTTTTTACTGGTTATAGACATGGCAATGTATACTTAGTTGACTTAGACAAAACTTCTAAGAGTAGTCATTGCTTAATTGCTGATAATGCTAACATTAATGAATTAGTTGGTTGTGGCATCGTAGATTAGGTCATGCAAGCACACACCTTATTTCAAAACTAATTAAAATGGATTTAGTTAAAGGATTACCTAAATTAGATTTTGAAAATAATAAAATATGTGATGCATGTCAATTTGGAAAACAAACTAGAAGTTCTTTTAAATCTAAAAACATTGTTTCAACTTCTAGGGCTAGAGCTACTTCACATGGATCTTTTCGGACCAACTAGAACCACAAGTCTAGGAGGAAAGAAATATGGTCTAGTGATTGTAGATGATTATTCTAGATATACTTGGGTAATGTTTTTAGCTCACAAAGATGAGACTTTCTCGATATTCCTGAAATTCTTCAAGAAAGTCACAAATGAGAAAAACACTACTATAGTATCTCTAAGAAGTGATCATGGAACAGAATTTGAAAATCACTTATTTGAAAATTTTGCACTGAAAATGGAATTAATCATAATTTTTCAGCCCCTAGGACTCCACAACAAAATGGTGTAGTTGAAAGAAAAAATAGGACTCTAGAAGACATGGCCCGTACCATGCTATGTGAAAGCAACTTACCAAAGTATTTTTGGGCGGAAGCAATTAACACAGCATGTTACATCTTAAATAGAGCTTTAATAAGACCAATATTAAAGAAAACACCTTATGAATTATGGAATGAAAGAAAACCAAATATAAAATACTTTCATGCATTTGGATGTAAATGTTTCATTCATAATAATGGTAAAAACAATTAGGAAAATTTGATGCTAAATCTGATGAAGGAATTTTTTAGGATATTCAACAACTAGTAAAGCATATAGAGTATTTAACAAGAAAACCTTAGTAGTTGAAGAATCCATTCATGTAGTTTTCGATGAGTCTTTAGCAACTAGTCTGAAAAGCTTGATGATGAGGAAGATACAAACATAATTGAAAAAGATCTTGAAAAACTTAATATTGAAGTATCTTCTGATCATGAGCAAGAAGCTAAAGATGATGATTCACATAAGGACGATGATGTCAATATTGATCATAATGATGTAGATCTTCCAAGAGACTGGAGATATGCTCATAGTCATCCCAAGGAATTGATTATAGGCGATCCATCTCAAGGAATAAGAACTAGATCATATGAGAAATATTAGTAATCATCTTGCATTTGTATCACAAATTGAACCTAAAACTATAGAAGAAGCTGAAAAAGATAATAATTGGATGTTAGCAATGCAAGAAGAACTAAATCAATTTACAAGAAATAATGTTTGGACTTTAGTTGAAAGACCTAAAAATCATTCAGTAATAGGATCAAAATGGGTTTTTAGAAATAAACTAGATGAAAATGGCATAGTAATTAGAAACAAAGCTAGATTGGTTGCTAAAGGATATAATCAAGAGGAAGGTATTGATTTTGATGAAACCTTTGCACCTGTAGCTAGATTAGAAGCCATTAGGCTATTACTTGCATTTGCATGTCATATGAATTTTAACTTATTTCAAATGGATGTAAAAAGCGCATTTTTAAATGGATTTATAATGAAGAAGTTTATGTAGAACAACCACCAGGTTTTGAAGATCACGAGTTTTCAAATCACGTTTTTAAATTGCACAAAGCTTTATATGGTTTGAAACAAGCACCTAGAGCTTGGTATGATAGGTTAAGTAAATTCTTAATAGAAAATGATTTTACAAGAGGAAATGTTGATAAAACTTTGTTTTTGAAAAGAAAAAGTAAAGATTTACTTGTAGTACAAATATACGTAGATGACATTATTTTTGGTGCTACTAACGATTCTCTTTGTCAAGAATTTGCAAAGTTAATGCAGGGAGAATTCGAGATGAGCATGATGGGAGAACTCAACTTCTTCCTTGGACTCCAGATCAAACAAAGCAAAGAGGGAATCTTCATCAACCAAACAAAATACACAAGAGAACTACTCAAAAAGTTTGGTATGGAATCAATGAAACCCCTCGGAACTCCAATGAGTCCTTCATGCAAGCTGGACAAAGATGAAGAAGGTAAAAAGGTTGATCAAAAGTATTATCGAGGTATAATCGGATCCCTTCTTTATTTAACAGCAAGTAGACCAGATATTATGTTTTCAGTATGTTTATGTGCTAGATTTCAATCTGAACCTAAAGAATCACATTTAATAGCTGTTAAAAGAATACTAAGATATGTAAGTGGAACAAAAAATGTAGGTTTATGGTATTCTAGAGACTCCACATTAAATCTAATTGCATATTCAGATTCTGATTATGCTGGATGTAAATTGATAGAAAAAGCACAAGTGGTGCATGCCATTTCTTAGGAAGTAACTTAATCACATGGTTTAGCAAAAAGCAAAATTCAGTTGCATTATCAACTACTGAAGCTGAATATGTAGCAGCTGGAAGTTGCTGTGCGCAAATCCTATGGATTAAGCGACAACTTGAAGACTATGGTATCACGCTTGATAAACACCCATAAGATGTGATAACACTAGTGCAATTAATCTAACAAAGAATCCAATTCAACATTCAAGAACTAAACACATAGAAATCAGATATCATTTTATAAGAGAACATGTAGCAAATAATGAAATATGTCTTGATTATGTTAACACTGAAGAACAATTAGCTGACATATTCACTAAACCTTTAAATGAAGAGAGATTCTGTTATCTTAGAGGAGAGTTAGGTATTTGTGATCCTTTAGAATGAATTTGAAACCCCTAAGGAAATTTATCTAGAATTCTTTCAAATCCTCAATCCTTAAGGAAATCTTATCTAGAATTCATATCTAATTGATTCACTCATATCCAATGATTATTTATCAATTTTTATGATCATTTTCCGGACACATTTCAGAAATTTCATGTTTTTGGTCTGAAATGGTCTCGGAGCCGACTCGATGCGTATCGGAGTCGACTCCCGGTTTCAACTGAAACTCTCGAGTCGACCCCTCTTGGCGCGAGTCGACTCCATGTCGGGACGGCCTTTCTGTGTCTGTGCCGAGTCGACACTTGGGTTTGCGCGAGCCGACTCGAGGTGGTCCCAAATTGATTTATCTAGGGCAGAGTCGACTCGTCGCTCATTCTATTCGACCCCAATCAAAATACTCTCTCCACTCTTCCAAACCTTCCAAACTCCAATAATCCCTGATTATCACCTCCAATCATCAAATGGCACCTAAAACTAGAGGATCTAGTGTTGTGGCGGGTGGCATCAAGCGGAAGCGCTCCGTGAAGAAGACGGTGAAGCGTCCGGTGCGTGAACCTTCTCCAAGCACGGACTCCACTTCATCTGCTTCTACTCCGACTGCTACTCCTGCTGCCACGTCTCCCAGGTAGATCGTCTAGCGGATAGGATCATTACTACTGGTAGGAAGGTGGATTTTGAATTATTTGAGAATGAGGGCTTTCTAGTTGGGAGACAGTTAATCGAGATGGGTTGGGAGAAAGTTTGTTCTCTAGAGTGCCCGACTTATCCCTCATTGGTTAAAGAATTTTACAAGAATTTGTCTAGAGGAGACCATGGGCTTATTAGCAATGTAGAGGAGTCAGAATATCTGTTACTGCTGAGATCTTGTCTAGATTGTTGGAATTACCCTTGTCTGGCACTCCACCTTTTCTTCTGATGACCGCGCCCCAGCTTTATCCAGATTATTAAACAGGGATGTGGTTGGATTTGAAGAGGTTTTGCTAATCAGCTTTCTTTAGAGTTGAGATTACTACACAATATATGCAGTAGGATTCTCTTTCCTAAAACTGGTAGATTTGACTATGTTTCGAGAGAGATGTCTTTGTAATGGACGCCATAGTGACAGGCAAGCCTATCAATCTTCCCAGCATGATTCTGTGGTACATAGCAGATTGTGGAGGGAAAAGGAAATCTAGTCTGCCTTATGGGATGATCCTTACAATGATTTTTCGAAGCCAAGGTGTGGTGATTTCTGATAATGAACCTATGAAGAATCTAAGACACACTGATTTTTATAGCTAGCAACAATTCATCGGATGGATTTATCAAAAAGAATGGTAAATGGGAAAGGAAAGGAGTGACAGAAGATAGAGCTACAGATACTGAGGCTGCAGGACCCTCTGTTAGACATCCTTCGCCTGCACCTCCGAGCCCTTTGGTTTCTGCCTCTGCTCCAGCCCCAGTTCCAACTTTTGTTCAACTTCATCTTCTGCTAGTTTTTCAGATCAACAAATTATGCAACTCAAAGCCTTACTTGAAGATCAATCTGATAAG
The DNA here is from genome assembly GCA_900491605.1 of Calamus simplicifolius. NCBI lineage: Eukaryota > Viridiplantae > Streptophyta > Magnoliopsida > Arecales > Arecaceae > Calamus > Calamus simplicifolius. The sequence goes on along the minus strand of UESW01004116.1, from coordinate 919,854 downwards.
CTTAAAACTGATTTTGAGAATAAATTTATGCATTTGAGAGAGACTCTTTATTCTCTTGATGATCGTATCTCAAAGATTGAGTCCACTCTCGGCTCTTCATCGGCATCCTTAAGTGGTGATCTCAAGAATATTTTTGAAGAACTTAAGGATATATGTGGAGATGGAGAGACATATGCAAGTGCAACGCAGAGCTTCAAGACAAAATTCAGAGTGCGTGCACCTTTGTTGATGAAAGACTCAAGGAATATGTAAAAATTCAATCTGAAGGAATGAAAAATATAGTAGATCATCTAACTAGAATTGTAAGAACTCATTTTTGAGTTACTAGAGTTTCAATCCTTGTTTTGTACTGAAGTTTTTATGCTTTCATTTTGAAATCAATGTATGAACATTTTGATGTATTAGACCTTTAATGAAATGAATTCTCTATTTCCTTATTTCAATGAAATTTGAATGAATGTTTATCTCTATCTTTTTGTTGATAACAAAAAAGGGGGAGAATTTTATAGTTCTATGATTGTCTATGATTGAGATAAACAATGAGATATTAATTAAGTTTCATAGGGGGAGCTACCTCATTAAGGGGGAGCCTAAGCCTAACTATGAAAACAAAATAAATTCACTAATCAATCATGAACAAACTCAATATTTTTGTCATCATCAAAAAGGGGGAGATTGTTGAAAGATTATAGAAAAATTATATGATCCAATCCTTTTGATTTTGATGATTACTAAAAGCCATTGAGTTTATTAAAGGATGTAATGAGTTTATGTAAATGAGCAACAAATTTATTTTGAACAATCAATGAGAATGCTCAAGTTTAACTTTAATCAATTTTGAAAGTGACTTTAAGCTCAATATTCAAACTTTCGAAAAGAAATGTTATAATTCATGTTTTATTCAATAAGTTTTTGGATTAGTTCTTGAATCAATTCTAAATGTTAATTTTATTGATTTCATGTCAAAACAATGAATTAAAATGAATCTGGAACGATTTTAATGTCAATCAGAAAAGTTTCTGATTTTTGATACGTTCCGGAGCCGACTCCTGAGTTTCAGAGTCGACTCCGCTCAGTGTACAGAAATGTGCATCTGTGTCGAGTCGACCCATGAAATTGTCGAGTCGACCCCTGATTCTGTCGAGCCGACTCCTGGACTGTGCGAGTCGACTCCGCTCAGACACCAGAAGAGTGTTTTTCTGAGCACTCTCGAGTCGACCCCAAGCCTTTCACGAGTCGACTCCCGACTTTCAGGAGTCGACACTTCACTTTTAGCGAGTCGACCCCTAACCTTTTTATTTCTATTTTTGGTAAGACGAGCTCGAGCCGACTCGGGAAAAGCATGAGTCGACTCCAGCAAATCTGGGCGCGATTTTTACGATGACACATCAGCCCAACGGTAAGATTTTTAAATAACGGCTATTTTTCCTTGTCTCTAACGGATATATTTTTGCAGATTCTATAAATAGAGGAGCTCTTTTCAAATCAAAAAAGAGAAAATCAAAAAGAGAGAAAAGAATATCTTTTGAAAAGAGGGAAAAACAGAGCATATTGGAAAAATCTTAGCTCAAAGGAGAGTGATTCAAAAGGAGTGAAATCCAAGAGGAAGTTCGTCTGCTCCAGATCTTCAATCCACAAAGTCAAAGAAAATCCAAAGCTTTCAAAGAGCAAATCGAAGGATTTTCAAAAGAGAAAAAGCTTCATCTCAACTCCAAAGTCTTCAACGGTCAAGAATCTGCTGAGGCGTGATTCAACATTCAAGAGGAGTTAAAGAGAAGAAGGAAGAAGCCAAGCCACTACCATCTGCAAATATTCAGGCTTTTCTAACTCAATTTTACTTCATTTGTATATTTGCTCAAGGGAGCATTTCATTATCCAAACACTTTATTCTAATTGTTTGCTGTTCAATCAGTGGATTGAATAGTGGAGGTTGATATACCTCGTTGCAAGCCGGAGTGCTTGTGTTGGGTTAGTTGTGAGCCCGTGAAAAACAACGTGTAGGGTTTTGTGCTGGTAAGCCCGAGTTAAAACCAGCTGGGTTCGTTGTGACCCGGAAAACAACAAGTTTGAGTTGTGAGCTTGGAAAACAACTCGGCTGTAATCTAGAGAGATTATAGTGTGGACCCAAGTGAATCTTGGGAGTGGACGTAGGTGTTGGTTGCACCGAACCACTATAAAATTATCTTGTGTTTGCCGTGCTATATTTCTCTCTCTCTATCTCTCTTTATTAATTGCTTGTGCATTGCTTATTAGTTAATTTCACTCACTTGCACATCTTGAGCAAATCAGTTTAAATCTTCTAAAAAGTCTTAAATTTTTAAGAACCCAATTCACCCCCCCCTCTTGGGTTGCCATCTGGGCCAACAATATCCTTGGCATACTTTTGTTGACAAATAAAAATACCATCCTCCGATTGTGTAACTTCAAGGCCGAGAAAATAATACATCAGACCCATGTCCGCCATCTCGAACTCATGAGTCATAGCCTCCCTGAAGTCACAAATCATCTCTTGACAATCTCCAGTAAATATGAGATCATCGACATATAAGCAAACAATGAGCATCTCACCATTCAAGCCAATTTTTACATATAAAGTATGCTCATAAGGACACCTAGTAAAACCGTGATTCAGAAAATAAGAATCAATTCTGGTATACCATGCTCGTGGGGCTTGCTTAAGGCCGTAAAGAGCTTTCTTCAATTTATAGACAAAGCCCTCTTGTCCTTTCTTGACATAACCCTCAGGTTGATCCACATACACCTCCTCATCAAGTACGCCATTGAGAAATGCCGACTTGACATCCATTTGATGTATTTTCCAGCATCTTTGAGCAGCTAAAGCAAAAATCATACGAATAGTATCCATCCTCGCAACCGGAGCAAATACCTCAAAATAGTCAATCCTGGGTTTTTGTTTGTAACCCTTGACTACAAGCCGAGCCTTCAACCGATCAACATCACCATTAGGCTTGTACTTGATCTTATAGACCCACTTTACGCCGATGGACTTCTTGCCTTCTGGAAGAGAAGTGAGCTCCCATGTATCATTTTTCTCGATTGCATGGATCTCATCATCCAACCCAATCATCATCTTGGGAAGCCTCCTGAAACTTTGTGGGATGACAATCTGCAAAAAGAGCAAAATTGATAATTTCTTCGTCAGAGGGATCATCATCTTTTGACAAAATGCAATCCCTTAAACGAGTTGGAAAAACTCGTTCTCGCCGTGGACGTGAGGAACTTTCAGTAAGATGTTCGACAGGATTTGATGAAGTAACTGCTGTTGTAGTCCCTGCTATCGAACCTGGTTCCATCGAAGCTGCTACTGGTTCAGATTGACTATCTGAATCGGGCTGAACCGTCTCCTCCTCATCTAGGACGAAGTGAAACTGCTTCTTTTCTTCTGAGTTCCAAGTCCACTCTCCTTCCTCGTCGAAGGTAACATCTCGACTGATAATGACCTTTTTGTTACTGGATTATACAATCGATAACCCTTTGTCTCATTGCTGTAACCGAAGAAGATGCACTTCTCGCTCTTCTCATCAAGCTTCTTACGTAGCTCATTTGGCACATGGGCATAAGCAATACATCCAAACACACGAAGATGCAGAACTGAAGGGATTCGACCACTCCATACCTCCGTCGGTGTCTTGAACTCAAGACCTTTAGTGGGACATCTGTTCAATAAATAAATAGCACAAGCAACCGCCTCCGCCCAGAAATGCTTTGGCAAATGTTTAGAATGAAGCATAGTACGTACCATATCGACAATAGTGTGGTTTTTCCTTTCTGCTACTCCATTCTGTTGAGGAGTATACCGTGCTGTCAATTGATGCTTGATGTCGCATTGCTTGAAGAAACCATCACCAACCAAATATTCTGTGCCACGATCAGTTCGGAGAATCCGAATTTTGTGCCCACTTTGGTTTTCAACATAGACTTTAAACTCTTTGAAAGCATCGATGGCGTCGGACTTCTGCTTCAAGAAATAAACCCATGTTTTTCTGCTAAAGTCATCGATGAAGGTAACAAAATACCTGTACCCTCGATTCGATGATTCACCGAGCGGTCCGCAGAGATCAGAGTGAACTAACTCCAATGGCTTCATCGCTCTCCATGATTGTCCTGAAGGGAAGCTTTCTCTAGATTTCTTCCCAATGACGCATGGTTCGCAGATCTCCTTTGGAGAAGAAATTTCGGACATACCTCGCACCATCTTCTTTCGACACAATAGCTTCAAGCTGTCGAAATTCACATGTCCGAACCGCTTGTGCCAAAGCCATGAAGAATCTTGCACCGAGGCACTAAAACACGATGTAGCATAATTAATATACAAAGGAAAAAGGCGATTTTGAGCCATTTTTACCTTCGCAATCAATCCTCCTTTGCCATCATGAATCATGCAAACCTCATCCTTGATGATGATGCGATAGCCTCGCTCGGACAACTGTCCTATGCTCAGGAGATTCTCTCGAAGGCCAGGAACATAATGGACGTTGGAAATGGTTGAAACCGATCCATCTTTTATCTTGATTTTAATGCTTCCCTTTCCCATGATAGAAAATTTTGTATCATTCCCGAACCTCACCTCCGAACGAAAGGTGTCATCAAAATGTGAAAATAACTTCTTTTCACCACACATATGATTACTGCATCCAGTGTCTAAGTACCAAACATTCTTATGGTTCTCCACCGAAGCATCACATGTGAATAAAAGAGCATTATCATGCTCATCATCAAATCTGTCGACAGAACTTGCTACTTTAGCATGAAACTTTTGACCACCAGATCTTTTGCTTCGACACTCAGATTTATAATGCCCATACTTTTTACAATTAAAACATTGAATATGGGACTTATCTTTTGTTGTCGAGGTTGCTTCTCCTGCCGCCTTTTATCTTTCATTTGAGTAGAAAGATTCTTCTTATCATCAGGCAACACCAACTGGCTTTGAAGAGCCTCCTCCACCGTCTTGGCCTCCATCGTCTTGGACTTCTCCTTGAGTCGTTGCTCATGCATTTGTAGAGAGCCAACCAACTCATCCACGGTCAAAACAGAGAGGTCACGTGACTCTTCAATGGAAGTTACAATATATTCAAACTGTAACGTTAGCGTCCGAAGAATCTTCTCGACAATAAGTTGATCACCAATAGTCTCACCATTGGCCTTCATTTGATTGACAAGAGTCAAGACCCGTGAGAAATAGTCAGAAATGGACTCCGACTTTTCCATCTGAAGGAGCTCATATTGTCGACGAAGAGTCTGAAGCTGAACCTTCTGGACCTTCTCAACACCTTTGTAAATTTTGATGAGAGTATCCCATGCTTCCTTTGCCATCTTCGAATTGGCCATTTTTCAAATATTGACGAATCTATCGCTTGAAAGATGTAAAAGAGAGCCTTACGATCTTTCTTACGATTTTCTTTTGTTGTCTTCTGCTCCTCCGTTGTTGAATCTGCCGTTGCTCCTGGCTCGACGAATCCTTCTTTAATAATCTCGGTCAGCTCCTGAAAACCGAACAGCACCTCCATCTGGATCTTCCAATGCTCAAAATTCTTCCCATCAAACCTTGGGAGTTGAGGTTGGACATTCCCGGCACTACTCACAGAAGTCATCCTATCCGAGAACAACTTAGCCAACTGGCTCTGATACCAGATGTTGGAAGAAGAAAATTTGGAATAGTTATTCTATTTCATAAACTTTTCCCACTCACTTAAACTCAATACATATTGACCTATTTATAGACATAGAAAGTGTCTATTGAGCTTTTCTCATAAATACATCATAATGTAACCTTTTAGTCTTCCCATGTGACTCTTCGTTTTCATAACTGACTCTTCATTCTTCTAGATATCTCTTAGACTTCCACACTCATTAATGTCACATAGAAAATACAAAAGACACTTAGATTTCCAAAAACACCAAGTTCAAGATGAGCTTGGGATACGAGGAGTCTCTTCAATTTCCAACAAAAAACAAACAAAAACAAAGAGAAACCCTAACCCTAAATCCCCCATTCCCCATGCGCGCGTGAGCTTTCTATAGAGAGTAAATGGCATCAAAAAATGGGCAGCTCCATGTTCTCACATTTTTCGGAAGGATCGCCGGGGCAAAAGAAAGAAGAGGGTAAGGAAGAGTACCTGGTCTTGCGAGGCCCTTCTCCTCTCTTCCTTCGACTGGGATGGCAACAAAACACACCGACGATGCTGGGTGGCGAAGGCTCCGGGGACGGCGCGAGGGAAGCTTGATTCGGTCAGCACGAGAAATGAATCAAGGATTAGGGCACTGTATATTTGTTATTTTGCGATGCCAAAATGCGTCCCAAATTAGTCGCAATTTGATTTTTTTTTTTACCTTTTTACCGTGCTGCTTTTGCATCGCGTTGCTAAATAGCGATGCAAATTATGCATCATTAAAATTAATAAAAATTATTTATTAAGTATATATTTGGCATCATTAATGTGTCACTAAATAGCGATGCATTATTTGCATCGCTAAAATTAACATAAATTATTTATTAAGTACAGATTTGATATCACTATTGCGTCGCTAAAATTAACAAAAATATTAATATTATTTTTAATTACTTAATATTTTATATCACAAAGCAATCATATTTATATAGTTATTCTATAATTAAGTTATCACAAAATTTGATTGCTCTAAAATTATATACTATAAATTCTATCCGTATCCATTTAAAATCTTTGAATTATCATACACTCAACTGTAGTAGACAACCATGAATTACATATATGGTGAAGCAAGACAATTGAAGATGGTTATATATGAATCAGTTGTACTTCTTAATCAAGTTTATATAGCACAATGGAGACTATAGATATGCATGATAGAACATGCATATATTTTTATTCATAATAATAAATTATTAAATATTATATATATAATTTATTCATAATGCCTTTGTGTCTTATATATTTCTGCTCAACATTTGGCATTCGTTCTCACTCTCTTTCATTTGTAGGCGGTCACATAAACCCGGTAGTGACGTTCGGGCTGTTTCAGCTGGCTCGCAAGGTCTCGCTAATCCGGAGCCTTCTCTACATGATCGCGTAGTGCCTAGGAGCCATCTGTAGCATGGAATTTGTCAAGGCATTCCAGAAGGTGTACCACAACCGCGCATGGCCAACGAGCTCAGTTTTGACTATCCAGAGGGACAGGACTAGCGGCGGAGATAATCGGCACCTTCGTCCTCGTTTACACCGTCTTTCGCAACCGACCCACGTCCCGATAAGTGCTTTCATCCATTTGCGTCTTTGTTTTTCAACTTTTTTTAAAAAAGTTTGCGTCCTTAATTGGGGAGTAGTTTCATAATTAGGTATGTAAAACCAAAGTGCAAAATAATGGACCGATTGTTCTGGTCTAGCATGTCCCATGTAATTAAGTCTACGTACGACCAAAATTTCAAGTCTAATATTGTCTGTTGGTTTCAATTATCCATCTAGGTTTTGACTCCACTTCCAATTGCTTTTGCAGTGTTCATGGTCCATCTGGCCACAATCCCTATCACAAGGACTAGCATTAACCCTGCGAGGAGCTTCGGAGCTATTGTGATCTACAACCAGGACAAGGCGTGGGATGATCAGGGATTAGGGCATAAGGAATATTCGTAATTTTGCAATGCCAAAATGCATCAAAATTTAAAAAATTTTTTGTAGCGTCACTAATGTGTCGCTAAATATTATGTGTCGCTAATGCATCGCTATTTAGCGATACAAATTTTGCATCGTTAAAATTAATAAAATTTATTTATTATGTATATATTTATGCATCGCTAATGCGTCTCTATTTAGCGACGCAAATTTTGCATCGCTAAAAGTAACAAAAATTATTTATTATGCACATATGTATGCGTCACTAATGCGTCGCTAAATAGTGATACCAAAAATGCATCGCTAATGAGTCACTATTTAGCGACGCCAATTTTATGTCGCTAAAATTAATAAAAATTATTTATTATGCACATATTTGTGTGTCACTAATGCGTCGCTAACTAGCGACGCAAAAAAAATGTGTCGCTAAATAGCGACGCAAATTCTATGTCGCTAAAATTATTTAGCGACGCAAATTCTATGTCACTAAAATTAATATAAATTATTTATTATGTACATATTTGTGTGTCGCTAATGCGTTGCTAACTAGTGATGCAAAAAAAGGCGTCGCTACTGAGTCGCTATTTAACGATGCAACATTTACGTTGCTAAAATTAACAAAAAATATTTATTATGCACATAGTTGTACATCGCTGATGCGTCGCTATTTAGTGACGCATTATTTTTAAGTCGCTAATGCATCGCTAAATAGCGATACAATATTTTGCATTACTAAATGCGTTGCTATTTTTTTGTTTATCGATTTGGTCACTGAAGCATCGCAATTTGGTCACTATTTAGCGATGCAAAACCGAAGCATCGCAATTTGGTCACTATTTAGCGACGCAATTTTTGCGTCACAAAATGTTATCGCTATTTCAGTATTTTCTTGTAGTGATCGGCTTCGGCCTCCAGAGTCGGTCCTGGCACCAATGATATGGGATCCTCAGGAAGTATGGCTCACCAACTGTCAATAAGACCTAGCCCACCAACTATCTACGGCCACAATGTCTGACGAGACCCAACCCACCAACCGTTTGCGGCCACGACGTTTGACAAGACCTGACCTACCAACTATCTGCGGCCATGACGTCTGACAAGACTTGGCCCATCAATCATCTGCGACCGCCTGTATCAAGCAGGAGGTGGATGATCAGCCCTGACAGGCTATGTTGAGGCCACTAGTCTTACCACTCATTCCCTGCCAAGCGGCTGCGCCTTGAGACCAATAGCGGGTCCATGAAAGGGGAAAAAGGGACCCTCAATCAGGTATAAGAATAATCACTCATACTCGCTCAGAAGGAAAGCTAGAACACCAAGTATTTTCTAAAACTCTTTCTTTCGAGCTTACCAAAGCTTACGGTTGTTGTCTATTCCTCTTACTTGAGTGTCGGAGGGTCCCTGCTGAAACAACCAGTCAATGGGACTTCTTGCAGGTCCCAGACGAAAGCAGAGTAGTAGGAAAACCACAAGATCCATGAACCCTATCGTCTCACGTACGTTTAGCAAAGGTGATTTGATAGCAACAGAACCAAATGCTGGTTGCCAGTAAAGATGAAGCAATACTACACTAATGTCTCCAAAGAACGAAACCTTCTTCGCAACAAATTAAAAAGTTCTCAAAAAAAAAAGCCTCTTTGAAGAAATCAACACCTTTAGTCACTAACTAAAGCTATTTCTGAATGGTATTGATCTACCACGTGGCTCATAAACTACTAACTACATTCAAAGTGGAGCCATGGGCTTAGAAATATAGGTACGAGCTTCACTGTTATTAGTTGATTTGATAATTGATTTGATCTATATGAACTATGTCGTCGATCAGATCTATCTAAAGATGATTTCACTAGCTTATAACAATGAAGTCTCGAGCCTTCCATGTGTTGAAAGATATCCGATCAACTGCTGCATGGAAGAGGTGTGAGATTAAAAACTTGGCATCCTCCATTCTTGCAAGCTTTCTAGGAGGTCTAGCATACCATTCTCCACATACACCTTATTTACTAAGGCAACGACCAGTGTCTTCTTTGCCATGGGAGCTCTTTCTAAGGCTCTTTCATGATCATCTATTAGGGCAACTTCTTTTTCGCTATATATAACTAATGGTATGTTCATGAACTCGGTTCAAACTTTTTAGATTTTTCTAAGAGAACTAAAAATTAGACCATTATGTGCATAATATTGTGATTCACAGCATATATACAAACTCAATAATGTATATTTTATTTCAAAAACAAACGAATTTAGTGAGTAATATAGATGTCTATATTTTTCTCTAATTTTATTGCTGCAATTGAAGTTAAATGAGTCTATACTCATCTGTATTCTGCTCAAACGTCAAAGAATTTTATTGATTTGAGAGGATTATTATAGGTGGATGCCAAACTAGTATCTTGATTCTCCATGGTTAGCAGTTACTTTTTTTTTTTTCCTACAAGATTATTATGACATTTAGAATGCTGAGCTAGTTATAACCTTGGCGGATTGAAATTACGTGTTCCTAAAAACTCGAGTGAAAGTAACTTGATAGTAGATAAAATTGAGTAATAAGCACTTTAAATTTTTCTTTCTCATTCAATATGAAATTATTTTTAAAATATTACATATATGGCTGAAAGCATTCTTATTCTTGTATAATCACTTTAATAACAACAGTAGTCAATGTAGATGTTATTGCACCTATGAAGACTTGGTACTGGACCTTCATCTGCCTACCATCACCTACTAATTTAAACTAAAATAATTAGTTTATTTTTAAATGCAAATATATGATCAAATCCTAAAATTTGGCTCATGTAAAAAAAATCAATTTAATCAAATAATAGGACTGAAATGCAGGTTGAAAAATTAATGATAGCAATCATATGTATGTATGTATGTATGCATATGTATATGTATACGAAGATGATTACTGATATAAAACTAATGCCAAGTGCTCATGTTTTGCTATCATAACACACCATGAAAATGTTGTTGTCTCCACGCCGGACCACATCTCCAAGGATCATTTGATGAACAATCAGTCATGAAAGCCTCTTTGGAGAAATCAACACCTTGAATGGTAAACTGGTGGCAGTGAAGTTGTAAGACCTTGCACCAAGATTTCTGATCAATTACCCAGGTAGGTGTTTGATTAGGAATTAGGTGTCCTACCCTTTTCTATATATGAAGGAAGAGGTCTAGCATGCCAACCTCCACAAAGCCTTGTTTATAACCACAAAAGTCAAGAGTCCTGATTCCCATGGAATCTCCCCAGAACCATTATTTAATTAGGCTTAAAAGAGCTATTGAGAGGGATAACATCATTGCTCAAAGTGAACAGAACCCTGGACTCAATGCCATGACAAGAGTTGTAACGCTCGCCTTTATCGTGGCGTTACCAATCTGAATGGGAGGAGTTTTCAGAAGAAAAAAGAGGGGAAAAAAAAACTCTTCCTCTCCTCTGGTTTGTTTCTACTCTTCTCGCCATCGTCTCCTCATCGACCCAGTCCAAACACAAGTAATCTTCTTCCCTTTGCCTTTATTTTATGTTTCAGTTTCATATTTTATCCAAGAGGTAGAAAGATAAAGATTTGGGTTGATGTTTCAAGGGAGAGAGGGAGATGGATTTGGGAGACACGTGGGGATGAAACGGTGTGTGATGTCCCTCCCAATAATCCTACATCAAAAAATTGGGAGTTGGTTAAGTGGTTTATACATAATAAAGTAAGAAATACAATGTACCAATTGGATCCCTTTGGGATGTGGTGGCCCAAGTTGGTGTGGACCTTATCCGTCTTGCTTTCTTGTAATAAAATAAGTCTATGGGTGTTACGGGCCCAAGGCCCAGGTCGTTACAATATGGTATTAGAGCCATGCACCGGCCGAAAGTATAGAAACTAAGTGCCACACAAGGCAAAGTGCTACATCCATGGGTATGGGAGAAGGCAAAGTGCTACATCCATGGGTATGGGAGCCACCTCTTGAACCTATGGGGGCCATCTCTAGAATTCTGCCTGCCTGGTGGTTGTGATCATGTGCCCCTGGCGACGTCGCATCTGTAAGGGGGTAGATTGTGATGCCCCTCCCAATAGTCCTATATCAAAAAATTGAGAGTTGGTTGAGTGGTTTATATGTAGTAAAGTAAGAAGGACAACATACCAATTGGATTCCTTTTTGGGTTGTGATGTCTCAAGTTGGTATGGGCATTGTCCGTCTTGCTTTCTTATAATGAAACGGGTTGGTGGGCTTGCAGGCCCGGGGCCCGGGTCGTTACAGGGTGAGAGGATGGCATCGCTACTACCAAGCGGCGATGACAAGAGGGAGAGGGCCGTTGGACGGCCATCCCCTGTCGTAGGAGCTAAACTAGCTTCCACACTTGGTTCAGGCCCGGCGGCATGCCCACCGGCTCGCCAAGCCGGGGTTGCGGGCGATGGCCCTCACCAACGTTGGTGTGGCATCCATTGGGGTCCAACCGACCAAAGGAGGCTGGCTGTGCCACCGCCCAGGGTGGAGAAAGAGTGGGAGGAAGAAGCACAGGAAGGAGAAAAAGAAAAGAAAAGAAAATAAAGGAAAAGAAAGAAGAAGGCCGCCACCAGCGGCCGGCACTAGGCCGATCGTCGGTGTCTGAGTAGGCGGCCTCGGGAGAGAGTCGGTGGTGGCCTTTGGCCGCCAACTCCTTTCCCTGGTTCGGGTGAATCAGGGGCTAGAATAGAGGAGGGACTGGGCCTGGGCTTAGTCCAGGCTAGAATAGAGGAGGGACTGGGCCTGGGCTTAGTCCAGCCTAGTCAGCCTGTTTGGGCTAAATTTTTGGGCCCCAAATTGGATTGGGCCTGATAAAAGAAAAATAGGATTTGGATCAGCTTTGATCCTAGTTTGTTAGAAAATTTTTGTTTCCCCATTTAAACTAATGAACATAAAGTTATTCAAGCCCCAAGTTAGGCCCAGAACAAGACTTGATAGCCTAATTAAATCTATTTTAGCCTCACAAATTTTAAAAATTAAAATATAAAATATTATGTTATAGGCGTCGAAAGCTTAGAAAATTGATTTGGATGTGTAGATTACGACCGAAGGTAAGTAAGCTATTTATCACAAGTAATTTAGTAAATTATTAAGTTATGCAATTTCTGAATAAAATATTTGTATATATTTAAATATTATTTTTGTATCTGCTATTATCATGCAAATGAATTCTAACACATTATTTTATTCATTTGAAAGCTTGATAATGATATTTTAGATTTTAGATAAATTCTGCATAATTCATTAAATAAATAAATCAATCAAAATCATAAATAAATAAATAATGATAACAATAGTAGTAGTAATAATAATACATATGAAAATAATATAAATAATAAATTAATATTGCTTATGTAAAATAAATAGTTAGTATACCTGTTCAAACCATAAATTAGTAAAAATATTGGATTTTAATATTACTAACATAGATAATATGATATGAATATGTGCATATGCTAGGTTAACCTAAAGAATTTTATGATTAACATTTGAATAAGAAACAAAGATAAGTTCTGAATAAAAAAATATATTGCCAGCGGTCCACTATAATGTGACTTTGTGATATGATTTCTGATATCATGACCCACCTTCACGGGGGATTTATATGGAGGATACACCTCCATCTACAGGGTTAAATGTGGTATTCTATTCTGGCCTCATCCACAGGAATTATATATGGTGTTCTGTTTTGGCCCTCATCTATAGAGATTATATATGGTTTTCTATTCCGGCCCTGTCACAAGGATATATGTGGCCATAGTTTGTGACCGTGGCATATTTGTAATAAGATAAAAATGCAATTTGATGATAGTGAGTTATTAATATGTTAATTTAAAATTTTAGAACTAAAATCTTGAGCCATAATGTGTATTGTGATTTTAATGAATTTTAAGAATATAAGTAACATCAGATAATAAGGTGACATGAAAGTTTTAGTATATGAAGATAAGTAAATCAAGAGATGTTATTTACAGTGGTATAATGGTTTGATTTGAAAGTGTATTATGAAATACTACATGGCATTTGCTTCTAAAATTATTTTTAGCATATGATATGCATGTTTTGATAATATGATAAAATGTATTTAAAATTTGGAAGCTTGGTATATATTTTGACATATGAAAATTGGTTTGCTTAAATATTGAAATGATTATATTATATTATAGTAGGCTTACTTACTAAGTGTGAGCTTATTTAAATTTCAAAATATTTTTCAGAGCTGCAAAACTGAAAAAAGAGATACGAGGTAGTTGGAGTTTCATCAGAGTAATATAATTCAGAATTTTGCCCCAATATGATTTCGTAATTTTAGTTAGTTGCCAAGATAATTATAGCTTATATTAGAAATGTTATTAAGAGTACTTCAGCAATTTAAGAGAAATATTAGATCTGGGGGGCTGATAAGAGTACTTCAGCAATTTAAGCGAAATAGCCTCCGTGGAAAGGAACAAGAGAGAGAAATCACCTTAGTTTATTGGCATGTTGTTATTCCAAACCATCAGCTGCATTCAAAGGCGACAAAAAAACGCTTGTGCTGAACGGTCACAGTGATGGGAAAGAATCCATGTACGAGTAAATACTAGCAGACCATAATATGCAGCGGAATAATAAATAAAAATGCGCAAACCACACAATCACAGAAACACCAAGATTTACGTGGAAAATCCCTTCAAGATAAAGGGAAAAAAACCACGGGCAAGCCAGAGAAGAAGATCCACTATAAAATAATAAATATCCAAGTCTCAAAGTCCCTTGCCAGAACTTGAGAAACAATCACAAGAGAATAATAGGGATATAAGGATTACGTCACCGAAAAATACGGTCTCCTGCGTTACCTCCTTATTTTCTTCCCTTCTTCTTCTTCTTCTTCTCTTATTTTTCTTCTGCAGCACCTTCACGTGATTCCTGGAGTGGAAGTCCTCCCACGTAGTCAAGCACCAAGCAGCAGCCCTTCCTTCTCTTCCCCTAGCAATCCATGCTCCTAGAAAAAAGAAATACCTGCTACATGCTTCTCTTATTTTTTCTAGACGGCTGCTCCTTAAAAAAGAGAAAACCCAAAAAAGGAAGGCGGCTACTCCTTTTATAAAAGAGAGAGAACAAATCCTGGTAGAAAAAGGAGTAGCGCTCCCTTTTGCCCTAATGGGCTGAATAAGTGGGCCATGGGCCCAACAACCTCCCCCTTCAGCCCATAAGGGAGGCTGTCTCATGCTTCCTTAGTGTGAAATCATGCCGACCAGCTGTCGGCATATCTCTTGCCTTTCTTTTGATAAGGTCTTTGTCAACATGTCTGCCCCATTTTCATCTGTGTGAATTTTCTGAAGCTGTAACTGCTTCTCTTCAAACACATTTCGAATCCAGTGGTATCTCACATCTATATGCTTTGACTTGAAATGAAAAGTTGGGTTCTTGCACAAGTGGATGGCGCTCTGGCTGTCACAATGTACCACATAATTTTTCTGTTTCAATCCCAATTCATGTAAGAATTCTTTCATCCACAGCATCTCCTTACAGACCTCGTAGCAGCAATATATTCTGCCTCTGTGGTAGAGAGAGCTACACACCTTTGCAATCTGGATTGCCATGACACAGCTCCCCCTGCAAAAGTAAGTATGAAACCTGATGTGGACTTCCTTGTATCAATATCTCTCGCCATATCTGCATCTGTGTAACCAATCAGCACAGCTGGACCACCCCCAAAGCTTAAACAAACTTTGGAGCTTCCTCTGAGATATCTGAAGATCCACTTCACTGCTGCCCAATGCTCTTTCCCTGGATTTGCAAGAAATCTGCTAGCAACACCCACTGCATATGCGATGTCTGGCCTCGTACATACCATCGCGTACATCAAACTTTCGACTGCTGAAGCGTAAGGAACCTTCTTCATTTTCTCCTTCTCCTCATCACTTGAAGGACTTTGCTCTGAGCACAACCTGAAGTGACCTGCAAGAGGAGAACCAACTGGCTTTGCATTGATCATACTGAACCTATCCAATACCTTCTCAATGTACTTTTCCTGTGACAACCATATTTTCTTGATTCTTCTATCACGGGAAATCTGCATACCCAGTATTTGCTTTGCTGGTCCCATATCCTTCATTTCAAATGAATTGCTCAGCTCCTTCTTCAACCTGTCAATCATAGACATATCTTTCCCAAGAATAAGCATGTCATCAACATAAAGTAGGAGTATGACAAAATCCTCACTAAACCATTTGATATACACACAATGATCTGAAGCCATTCTTTTGTATCCATTTTCAGCCATAAATGAATCAAATTTCTTGTACCACTGCCTTGGAGCTTGCTTCAGCCCATATAAGCTTTTTTTCAATCTGCAGACAAGATTTTCTTTACCTTTGACTTTGAAGCCTTCTGGTTGCTCCATATAGATTTCCTCCTCCAAATCACCATGAAGAAAAGCTGTCTTCACATCTAACTGCTCAACCTCCAAGTCTAGACTAGCAGCAATACCTAGAGCAACACGAATTGAAGACATTTTAACAACAGGAGAAAAAATCTCTTCAAAGTCAATACCTTTCTTTTGACCAAAGCCTTTCACAACCAATCTGGCCTTGTACTTTGGTTGAGAACAATGCTGTTGAGTCTTTAACCTGAAAACCCACTTGTTCTTTAAAGCCTTCCTTCCTCTTGGTAGTTCCACTAAATCATATGTGTGGTTCTTCTGTAAGGCATCCATTTCTTCCAGCATACCTACTAACCACTCCTTTTTCTGCTCACTTTCAACTGCCTCCTGGTAACATTCTGGTTCACCTGCATCAGTAAGCATTATATATTCATCTGTAGAATACCTTTTGGAAGGTTGACGTTGTCTGATAGATCTTCTCAGCTGAGGCTCTGTAGGAGGTTGCTCCTGATCTCCTTCCTGCTCAACATGTCCTACAGGTGAGTTAATACCTGCTCCTGCACTATTTTCTTGCACATCTCCCCTATCACCCTGATTTACTAGAGGAGTAACTGGATCACAGTCTGTTAATCCTCCTGCAGAAGACTTGACTGACACCTCCTTCTTGAAGTCTTGAAGGGTTTGATCTTCAAAAAATACCACATCTCTGCTTCTGAATACCTTCTGCTTTTCTGGATCCCAAAGTCTATAACCAAACTCATCATGTGAGTAACCAAGCAAAGCACATTCTTTTGTCTTACCATCCAGCTTGGACCTCTCAATGTCTGGAACATGTGCAAATGCACGACAACCAAACACTCTCAAGTGCTTATAAGAGACATCTTTTCCTGACCATACACGCTCTGCAACATCACCATCTAGAGCTGTACATGGTGACAAGTTTATTACATCAACCGCTGTCTTCAATGCCTCATCCCAAAATCTTTTAGGTAACTTGGACTGTGAAAGCATACATCTGATCTTTTCCATGATGGTGCGGTTCATTCTCTCTGCAATTGCATTATGCTGAGGAGTACCAGGAACTGTCATCTCATGTTGAATGCCATGTGATCTGCAATAATTATCAAATAACCCTGTGTACTCACCACCATTATCTGACCTTATACATTTCAGTTTCTTTCCTGTCTCTCTTTCAACTCTGGCATGAAACTCTTTGAAGACATTAATAACCTGATCTTTAGTCTTCAAACCATAGACCCAAACTTTTCTAGAAAAATCATCTATAAAAGTGACAAAATAAAGTGCACCACTGATGCCTAGAACATTAACTGATCCACTAGGAGTTTTTGTCCTCAGAGGACCACAAACATCTGTATATATACGATCCAAAACATGCATTTTTCTAGATAAAGCAGGACTAGCAAAAGAAACTCTATGTTGCTTGCCAACCAAACAATCAACACATGGGTTCAGATGTACACCTTTGAAGTCTGGTAGAACTTCTTCCTTGGAAAGAACTTGCAGCCCCTTCTCACTCATGTGTCCCAGTCGTTTATGCCACAACTCCATGCTGAAGTCGTTCTCTGTAACATTCAACTGTTCACCATAAGCTTTAGCCTGCAACCTGTATAAAGTGTGACATTTCTTCCCACTGGCTACAACAAGTGAACCTTTACTGAGCTTCCATTGCCCTTTATGAAATCTGCTATCAAAATCTTCATCATCAAGTCTTCCAACTGAGATTAAATTTAGCCTCAAGTCAGCTACATGCCTTACATCCTTGAGCACCAACTTACAGCCAAGATTGGTCTTCATGTGGATGTCACCCATGCCAATGATGTCTGCTGTGCCTTGATTTTCCATCTTGACAACACCAAAATTTCCAGTCTTATATGTAGAAAAAAACTCCCTCCGTGGTGTAGCATGATAAGAAGCACCTGTGTCAATCACCCACTCATGATTCTGACACTCACATGAGAAGATACCATCAGAAGTAGACAAAATCAAATAATCATCACTCTGCACAGTAGCTGTGATATTCTCCTTTGACTCTGTATCCTCCACTTCTTTTCCCTTTTTCTTACTCTTCTTAGGCTTCTTACACTGATTCTTGTAGTGCCCTTTCTCACCACAGTTATAGCAAGTAATATCTTTTCTTGACCTTGATTTGCTTCTACCCTTGTATGAATTGTCTCTATTTCTAGACTTTGACCGTCCTCTATTCTCTGAGACAAGTGCCTGTGAATCAATCTGAGAAGTTGCTGAATTTTTCCTTCTTAACTCCTCATTCAACAAACTGCCTGTTACTTGACTCATGGTGATAACACCGTCTGGTGCAGAATTACTGAGGGAAACTACCAGTGTCTCCCAACTTTCTGGCAATGAACTGAGAAGTAACAATGCCTGCAACTCATCATCAAGAGACATTTTCATAGAGGATAACTGGTTATTAATACTCTGCATTTCATTCAAATGCTCAGCAATAGAAGCACCCTCTTTATATTTCAGATTCACTAGTTTTCTGATCAAGAAAGCCTTGTTGCCAGCTGTTTTTCTCTCATATAGACTTTCTAACTTTTTCCAAAGAGAGTTTGCAGAAGTCTCAGTGGAAACATGGTGAAAGACACTATCATCCAACCATTGCCGAATAAAACCGACTGCCTTCCGATCTAACATGATCCAAGCATCGTCTGTCACTGTAGCGGGCTTTGCTTTGACCCCTTCTAAAGGTCCATATAGATCCTTGCAATATAAGAGGTCCTCCATCCTTGGTTTCCATATCATCCAATTGTTTTCGTTCAGACTGATCATGCGGAAACATTACCGGCCTCCATGCTCGCACACACAAAAAAAATTCACAGGCTCTGATACCAGTTGATGGGAAAGAATCCGTGTACGAGCAAATACTAGCAGACCGTAATACGCAGCGGAATAATAAATAAAAATGCGCAAACCACACAATCACAGAAACACCAAGATTTACGTGGAAAATCCTTCAAGATAAAGGGAAAAAAACCACGGGCAAGCCAGAGAAGAAGATCCACTATAAAATAATAAATATCCAAGTCTCAAAGTCCCTTGCCAGAACTTGAGAAACAATCACAAGAGAATAATAGGGATATAAGGATTATGTCACCGAAAAATACGGTCTCCTGCGTTACCTCCTTATTTTCTTCCCTTCTCTTCTTCTTCTTCTTCTCTTGTTTTTCTTCTGCAGCACCTTCACGTGATTCCTGGAGTGGAAGTCCTCCCACGTAGTCAAGCACCAAGCAGCAGCCCTTCCTTCTCTTCCCCTAGCAATCCATGCTCCTAGAAAAAAGAAATACCTGCTACATGCTTCTCTTATTTTTTCTAGACGGCTGCTCCTTAAAAAGAGAAAACCAAAAAAGGAAGGCGGCTACTCCTTTTATAAAAGAGAGAGAACAAATCCGGTGGAAAAAGAAGTAGCGCTCTCTTTTGCCCTAATGGGCTGAATAAATGGGCCATGGGCCCAACACACAGTGCCATGTCATCCAATGCTTAGAGCTCTCTCTCTCTCTCTCTCTCTCTCCCTCTCTGTGTTCCCCTACTCTTCTAATGGGTCAAGCAGTCACATCTGAAGGAAGGCTTTAAAAAAAAAAAAAACCCTCAAATCTTCGTTCATCTGTGGCTATCTCTACTCTCAACAGCATTTCGTTCAAGATGTCTAGGAGAAGTTCTGGTGTGGACCTTCCTTGGTCTCCAATACTATGATTCTTCTCTAATTAAATTGCTTATAGAGATTAAGTATATATAGATTAAGTAACATAAAATTAACCATTAGTGCCACAAAAGAATGCAATTTTCATGATAGTAAATGTGAAGGGAAAGAAATTAAATCATATCACAGAATTTATGGAATTCCAATCTACTATGGTATCGAGGGAATCATAAGCTCTGTTTTCCTGTGATAAAGATTTTTTTTTTTAAATGTTTGACTTATCTACAAAGATCAAATCTGATATTGTTAGTTAAGAAGTTTAATCCATGTTGAAAATTAATATGTTAATTTAATGTTAAGAAACAACTCTAAACTTCATGCTTTAGATTATTATAAAAAATATAAAATCATCCAAATGACATGAACAGAGAGTAATATTTTTAACCACATATAAATTTCATTAAAATTAAAATAAATAAAACATATTATATATCATTTTTGGATTTAGTTAGGGTTTTTTTATTTTTTAATTAAATTCTAATCTCATTCATTCAAAGTTTCATTCATTATCTTTGATCTTTTATACTACTCTTTTATGTTCTTAAACTTCTTTTGATTCATTGCATTATGATCTTATATATGCTCTTAAATTTCTTTTTATTCATTGCATTATGTTCAGATAGAAGCATTACATAATTTATGAATATTTTTATTCATAATTAAAAATACTTTTTTTATAGAACATATTATACATTAACTCTTTCAATTGCTCAAAAATATTGTTAGCGTAAAAATGACTAAGTTGGTAGATTTTATGGTGATAAAGTCTTATGTTCATGCTTCGCTAGTCATAACTTATGCGATTTTAAACGAAGATGGTAAATATTATTTTTTTTAAAAAAAAAATCGATCATTCAACGTCTAGCCTTTCACCCTTTACTAAATTTAACAGCAGCAAATTTAAAAAAATAAAGAAATTAGAAGGACGGGAGAAAGCTTCTCTTGTTAACCAAAATGTCTGGGAGACATTTATCGGCTCTCCGACCAGCCTTCTCCCACATAAAACCAACATCCTTTTTCACCACCATCTCGTCCTCTCCACTGTTGATCACCCAAACGATCGCCCCCCTCCTCCACTTCCTCAAATTCCCCGAGGAGGGACAACAGCAGCCGGGCAGAGAGGGAGACTCCTCTTGGAGTGAGAAAGCGAGGGAGGGAAGAAGAAAAAAAAAAAAAGGAAGGGAATCGGAGGTTTGTGAGAGAAATCATCGTCTCGTTAAATGCATCACAAGAAATCAGAGGCTCAGATCGGCAAGGAAATTAAGCTTCGGTATGTTTCATGGTAAATAAATTTTCCTTTGATGTGGTTTATATATAGCGTTTCATGTGTTACAAATACAAACACAACAAACATCATGAATCTCTAGGTTTATTGCTTTCCAATCTATGGTATGTTTCAGAATCTATATTACCTTTTTTGTTCATTTTAATTCTCACCTTCCCTGTGCATGCCTTGTGTTCAGGCATCGTGACGTTCAACATGCCATTAGATGCCTTCCAGACTTCAAGCACAGCCTTCAGATCAATGAGCTTGGTTTTCATACCACAGCAACAATTTGCATGCACTGTGGTCACTTTTCCGAAATCCTTGCTATCTTGACAGAACCCACTAAAGTATGCTGTGTCTAAGAACCTCACTTTCATGCCCAACCGCTTAAATGCACCCTGAGATTTCATCTGAGCAAAGACGTCTTGTTCTTTCATGCCTGCAGAGTTGTTCCTTAATGCATACCATTCATCGAATAGTGCAATGGTTCTGTTGTTTGAGGCCACAAAGTAGAAGCCAGTGTTGATGAAATTGGAATCGTCCGATGGCTGACCATTATAAATATCACAGCTTATTTGCATGTCTTCTCCATCATAATTTAACTTGGCAAATGGGTTTCTCAGCCACATCACGTCCATATCCTGATAGCAGAAGGGAAGAAAGGTAAGAAAAACTTTTTCAATCCTTCTCTCCTTTTGGCAAAGTCGATTTTTCACTACTACAAAAATTAAGAATGACTTGCAACGTATTTGTTGATCGAGATTTGATCCAATTCACACTCAGCTATTACAAATAGGATAAAGATATTGGTTGATCAAGACTTTGATATTTATGAATCGTGACTAAAATTCAAATAATGTTTGTTCTTTTTTTTTTTTCACACAACAATATATTTCGTTGAAATAAATTATATGACAACCAAAACAAGTGAATCTCAGCATCTATGGACAAATCCATATTGCTTTCAGGTTGAACTTTTTTTACTTGTCATTCCTACTAGTCAGTTCAGAGATCATGAAAATTTCATCAGCTATGGCAGTCCCATCATAGTGAAGGCATAGGGGACAGCCAGCCAGCCAGCTCACTTTTTAGTCTGAAAACCATTCTGAATTGGATTCATGGATCAAGGTGATCCCAGAGGAATCAAACTGATTTCCACAAAAGATTTAATGAGGTTCTTATCCTGCCAAAATGCGCCAAGGAAGTGCTAGATATTGTATCTTACATGAGTTTTCTTCGCTACAAAAGAATTTGTTGAGTATATTTAATACAGAATACAGGAGTGAAGTCATGCAACTTGAATTTTACAGCATAAAATAATCATACAGGCATCTGAATGTTATATATATGCTTCAAAATTAGCTGTCTGAATCAGAAAAGCATTTGAATTGGAGACTTACAGTGAAGATGAAGCTGTACCCATGGCGGAGAATGTTCCCAAGTAAGAGAGTTCTTTGCCACATCATGTTGATGAAATTCTGAGACATGTAAAACACCTCTCTGGAGAAGTTGGCACCCTTCGTGTCAAGCTGGTAGCAGTGGAGGTCTCGGGCCTTGCACAAATTGAAGGCAGTTTGATCAACTGCGACGAAAAGGAAGTGTCTGATCAAGAACTTTGTGTCCTCTCCTTCCCACAAGCTCTGAAGGAAGAGGTCTAGCATGCCATTCTCCTCCACGTATGCCTTATTTAAGACTGCAATAATCAGGGTCTTGTTTGCCATGGAAGCTCTCTCCAAAGCTGCTTCAAGTTCATCCTTGGGCGCAACTTGTTGCTGCTCACATACGTACAGGGAAGTTCACAAGCAATGTATAAACCATTTAGATTTGTTATTAGAGAGTTTATGCTGCATCATAATGTGTTGTGGAGGAAATGATCAACAATGATCCTCTGCAGTAACTTCTAATATTTTTGCTATCAATTAATGCTCCCCCAGAGTCACCAGCCCAAGCGGTTACATGATGTTTTTTTTTTTTTTTATCATTATGTGGAAGCCAATGAACAAGATTAAAAGAAAATCGTACCTCTATCATTATATATACATATATGTATATATTTTCCAGTCAAAACGAAAATTTCTAGCATTGTAATTAGCAGGCATGAAACCTCCATGATGGTCAAATATATATATCTCTGAACCAATTACCATCATGGATAAAGCAAAGTTATTCCCCCACCCTGTTTGATGCTTAAAACTTGCACTTGAGAGGCTGTTTTGGGGATTAAATAAATAGTTTTGCTTGCAAACTAAAAGTAAAGTTCAGCATGGATAAAGCAACCAGTGCAGCAAGATATGTGGTTGAGAATGTTCTTGCAGCTGGGGAGTCCACCATGGAGAGCCTCTGCTGTTGTACAAGAAACCTCACCTAGCTGGCAAGACCCAATTTTTAACAAGTTTACTTCCTTTGATGTTCCTTTCCTTCCAAGAAAATAGAAACAATAAAAGTTCAAACAAATAAATATTAAAATGCGAAAGCTCATGTATCAGTTCCCATTTCCCTTTCTTTCAGATCATCCACATGCATTCCAAGTGCCTACTGCAGCATGCTTGTTGAAACAAACGGAGCATTCATGGGCCAGGATTAGTTGGCTAATTTGACCATGACAAACTCAGAGGAGAATAGATTGGAGGATTGGTAGAAGCAACACTTATCATACATTAAATATATATGTCAAGAGTAAAATGCTTTTAAAAAATAATTAATAATTATTAAAATGGTTTCATCCTTATGTTAGTAAAATTTAGCACCTTATGTTAGTGAAATTTATTTTTAGCCTTTTTTCATGTAAGATGCACTGCACTTTTCGTGATAGCAACTTTTTAGCCAATTAGTTTGTAAACTTTGACTCTTCTATCTTTGGTGCTGGATTGATAATTTTTTATCGACTTAATTTCTTTCAGGATTTATACATTCTTCATGAAAAAATTAACTTTTTGCAAAATAGCTAATCATGAGAATTTTTTAAAATACTTTTTATGTAAACATATACTACAACAAATAGATTTGCTATACACTTAAATTTTAAATATATTTTATGGAAAAAATACTACAATAAATAGATATTACTCTACCTAAACCTTTCAATTAAAATCAAACATAAAAAATATTGCACGTATTTATATGTTCCAATTTAATATAGCAATTATTTTGAGTGTTGTGCAATAAATTAGGTGTCACCATAATAGAAAGAGAATTTTTTTCTTTTCTTTGATCAATGAAAAAATGAAAAAGAAAAGAAAAGGAGTCCAATACATTGACTTGTTAACAATGGATAGGCCTTACTTGAAAGCACTTCAAAAATAAAGCGTATAATGTTTGAAGCCTATCATAAAATATCTAAGTAAGGATAGATCCTCTCTCTCTCTCTATCAATAAATCCCACATAAAAGTCTTGATTAGTGTTAAATATTTTTGGTAGCAAGTGGTTGGATCCTTCCACATAATCTAGTCGATGTTGTTGTTTATAAGTGTTTAATATATGCAATCTCTCTCTCTCTCTCTCTCTCTCTCTCTCTCTCTCTCTCTCTCTGTCGTTTCTGGGATTAATGCACAGTAGCCATTAATTAAATGCCTTCTGGTGGCATGTTCTCCTCTTATTCTCATTCTCATTTATCTTAAACAGAAAGAAACATTAATAATACACAACGCAACCTGGTGCTCGCGGCATGATCTATAGATGCATTCATTCGCTTCTTGTACTTATATTCTTTTAAAACAACAAGCTTAATTTAGATGTGAATGTTTAAAATTAAGAAAACAAAACGACTACTCATTCAACAAATTAAAACTGATCGACGTACGATAAAATGGAACTTAATTACGTACCGCATTTGATGATCGCCGTTGCGTCAAGAAAGCCATCGACTCCGATGATGGCCACGAGCATGAGTAGATGATCGTCATCAAAACCAGGAGAGATGCGATGCCAAGGGTGGCGACGCGGCCGGAGACGCCATTGTCGGTAAGAAAGCTCATGGTTAATTTGGAAACGGGAACGCTACGTACGTACGCCACCACCCAGAGTTCTATACACGCCTACGTTGACGATCTCTAGTTTGGTGTGGAAAAAAAGAACAAAAAAGCCTGCGTGATGGACGCCATGATGAGAGGTTGAAGGAAACACGCCTTCTGGGCGCCATGCATTCATGTCGGTGGGAAGGCTCATGGTTTGCGTGTTGGACGCTGCTTCTTCTTCTTCTTCACTTATTATGATCAGAGGTTAATAAAGGAGACTACTTTTCATTCATCATGAGAGGTTAAAAAAAAAACAAGCCTTGAGTTCTTATAAGCCATACCGCCTAAATTATGTAGCCCAAAAATTTAAATAATAATTAAATTTAAATTATAAGCATATTTATAATATTTTTCTATTATTTAACAAAGAATTATTTTTAAAGTGTTACAAATTTCTTCGACCATTTGAACATATATTATATTGAATGCTATGAAGTATATATCTGAGATTATATATATAGTATTGACGTAATAGTATGGATTTGTTAATATTGTTTCCCAACTATATATGGTACGGTTGACCTAAATCTAATTGGATTCTGGAATTAAGATCCGAAAGTCAGGCTAGATTTCTGGAAAAAAAACTACATTAGGTGAGAATGTCGCTTTAGTAGGAAACAAGCTTCTTTGATTAATCTTCGATCCTGATCATAGCAAGTGGAACACGAAACAACAAGTACGTACGAGGTCAAACCAACCATGGACCAAGCATCGAGTTTCTAGTTTTATGGCTAGATTTCTACTGGTGTCAGTACTTTATTCTTCTTTTAATTTACTAATGACTAAATGAGTGCACTGATGATGAATGCATGCATTTGGGATACTTTGCCATTCTTTTTTATCTTTTTTTTTTTTTTTGCTATATAAAAAATTAATATTCTAACAGTTCAAACATATATATACTAGATGGCAAATATATATATTGCACCATGCAAAAAAAATAGATGGTAATATATTTCACCATGATATGACAATTATTTTATCATGAAATAACTCGATTTATGTTTGATTACTACAAATATATCAATCTTGTTAACCTTAATTAGCTTCGTGTTGGATAGAAGAACAACTTGAAATAGATGACTTGATTGAACAACTCACATAAATGGCTCACATTCAAAGGAGAAGTAGGAGAAGGTGGTGATGGAAGCAAAAGCACATTGAAATACCGGTGAAGGATATTGATTGACACATGAATACTGTTGCCTTCTAGAAGGAACCACCGGTATTCTTGCATGGTTAATTAATTTTTAATATCCTTGATGTGGTTCGTTATTTAATAAAGAAAATAGGCCAGGACTTTTGATTCATCTGTGTATGAACATTGACCCTTTCTTTTGGCCTGAATGTACGTAGTCTGAATGATGAGCACCATATAGATTCCTAATTTCCTATTATACGTGGTAGACGCTATTTCTATCATTTGAAACTCTTATTTATTAGTCATGAGTGCTGGATGACGGCACTTTAAAATTGTTGATGATACGGCTGGCCATTTCTCCTGGGTAGTATTATCTTTTACGCGGTTTTGAAAGTAATGATGTGACAACAAAATCCAAGACCTCTAGCACCGATCCCTGGCACCGGCCTCCAGCGTCAGCCTCCAGCGTCAGCCTCCAGTGTCGGTCTCCAGCGACGGCGCCAAAAGACCGGCGCCTAGCGTCGGTATCAAAGACCAACTACGTGTTGGCACCAAGGACAGGCCTCCAGCGTCGGCCTCCAGCGTCGGCGCCAAAAGACCGGCGCCCAGCGTCGGTATCAAAGACCAACTACGTGTTGGCACCAAGGACAGGCGTCCAGCATCGGCCTCCAGTTGGCACCAATCAAAGACCAACTACGTGTTGGCACCAAGGACAGGCGTCCAGCATCGGCCTCCAGCATCGGCCCCCAGCATCGGCCCTCAGCGCCGACCTCCAGTGCTGAGACTTTGGCTCCGGCCTCCTGCATTGGCTCCGGCCTCCGCCATTGGCCCCAGCGTTGGCCCTCAGCACTGGCCTCCAGTGTTGAAACTTTGGTTCCCGCCTCCGACACCGGCCTCCCGCGTCGGCCCCCAGCGTCGGCCTTCAGTATCTCCCACACACACAATGACTAGTCTCATGCAACCGATCCCGTGATCTTAGGCTTACTGCCAAGCACCTCGCTCACCAAAATCACGGGCAAGTGTTAGCCTGATCGGCAGTTACCGCTATAAGCGGCCCTTATCCAGCAACAGTCCAACGACTTGCCGTTCGGTGAGACATCACGACGGGACAGATTCGACGGTTCCAACAGAACGAGGTAAACGGGATCCCCGACAGGTATAAAAGGAGGACCCGAGCTCCATGCAAGGGGATTCTGGCTCTCTGACTTCCTCTTTACTACACAGAAATCATATCCCTGTTGGACAACTCACTGACTTGGGCGTCGGAGGGTCCCCACCGGAACCACCAGTCCAGGACTTTTTGCAGGCTCTAGAAGGAAGACGGCGACTTCTCTGCGCACGCAGCAATCCTAGCCTACCCGACGCTCATCGTACGTGATTTGGCTGCAACAGATTGGCGCGCCAGGTAGGGGGGTGCAAGACCGGGTCGAAAATTCTCCCTGGAACCCCTCCAATTTTGCAAAGGAAGCGATGGTGACTACGCGAGCACAAGAGGCTTCCTCTAGTCAGACAGCCGGGCGCATCCAACGAGCTGAGCATTCGGAGGCCAATCTCCATGCTCCGCCCCTTGCACCGACAAGCCAACCCGACCGGCTTGATGTTCTAACCCACCAGGTCCAGGATCTAACGACGATGGTCCGAGGGCTGCAAGAGCATTATTTGGCTGCTGTAACTCAACCCCCTGTGCTGGACGAAGGGGTGCGAGGAACAGTCCAGTCTCACCAAGGAGGGACCCCGCCTGAGGTCTCCCACCGCTCACCCCCCGAACCTCATCACCAAGGGACCTCGAAGCGACGACGGTCTCCCTCCCGCCGCTCCGGTCGTTCCCGCCACCGACTGGAGGAAAAAGAGTCCAGGCGGGCACGTTCTTTGCGTCGGCGGTCTTCTTCAGCTCCTTCTTCCAATTCATCATGAGGTGACACTCCCCGGAAAACCACCCGTCGGGCTGAGCAAAGGCTTGACGAGTATCATCGATGGTTGGACGAGCTCAGCCGCCGGATCGCCGATCCTTACGCGGCGGAGTATGAGCGTCGCCCCCCGCTTTCTCGCCATATCATGGAGGAACCGGTCCCACCCCGGTTCCGTCTCCCTCAATTGGATCCATATGATGGAACGACGGACCCCCTGGACCATCTGGAAAGCTACAAGGTCCTCATGCAGGTCCAGGGAGCGACGGACTCCCTCTTATGCGTCGCCTTCCCGGCCACGCTCCGCAAGGTAGCACGCGCGTGGTACTCCCGTCTGCCCCCACGCAGCATCAACTCGTTTCGACAACTTGAGCGATCTTTCCTGGCTCATTTTGATGCCTGTCGAAAGATCCCACGAGTCGCAGATAGCCTCTTTGCTGTCCAGCAAAAGAGTGGCGAGGCCTTAAAGGATTTCGTCGCTCGATTTAAGGAAGCAGCGTTGGAGGTGTACAACCTGGAAGACTCTGTAGCCACCTTGGCCCTAAAGCGGGGACTTCGCCCATCCAGATTCGCTTACTCCCTGGATAAGAAGCCTCCGCGTTCTTACGCCGAGCTTCTGAGCCGGGCACAGAAGTACATCCGCGCTGACGAAGCGAATTCTTCCAGGAGAGAAGTTGACAAGAACCCCGGTAATAAACCACCGCCTACTGATCATGCCGGTGCACGACCTCGAAAGCCCGAGCCTCCACGATGCTCGGATCGCCGACCACAGGCGCTGGTTCCTAAAGAGCAGTTCACTCCTCTCATGGCTCCCATCTCTCACATCCTACTGGAGATAGAGGAGGAACCTTATTTCAAGCGTCCGGCTCCCTTGAAGTCCGGGGCCCCTCGCAACAAGGAGTTTTACTGCCGTATCACCGAGACTACGGTCACGACACCGAGGACTGCCGCCACCTAAAAAAGGCCATCGAGGAGCTGGTTCAGCAAGGTCACCTGGGCAAATTTGTTCGACGGGGAAATCTCCCCGCATCGGGTCCCCCGGTGCCTCCGAGTTGCCCGGCTGGCGTGGATAATACCCCAACTGAAAAGACCATAGCTATGATCTCCTGGGGAGCGGATGGTGGTTCGAAGAGGCCACGAGAGGGAATAGACTTTGTAATACCTTTCTTCGGAAAGGATCTAGATGGGGTAGTTAATAAACATGACGACAGCATCGTGGTGTCCATGACTATAGCCAAACACCCTGTAAAAAGAATTTTAATTGATAGTGGGAGCTCTGTGGATGTCTTGAGTTATGAGCTTTTGTTCGGATGAACTTATCAAGGTCTTTACTTCAACCTGTTGCCACACCGCTAATGGGCTTCACGGGAGACTCGGTGAGCGTCAAGGACGAAATTGCTCTCCCGGTCACGGCTGGAACTCCTCCATGTCAGAGCACCGTGGTCATAAACTTCTTGGTGGTCCGGGTCCCGCTGGCTTATAACGCCATCTTGGGAAGACCGGGGTTGAATCTGCTGGATGCTGTGATCTCCACTAAGAGATTATTGGTAAGGTTCCCCACCAATGAAGGGATCGGAGAAATGAAGGGGAGCAAAGCCCACTCCCGCCTTGCTACCATCTGTCTCCCAGCCCGCTGAACGCGGAGTCAGCGACAGCCTCTGAGTCACTCGATCCTAGGGAGTTGGGAAGAAGGGGAGAGCCGGCAGAGCACCTTCTAACCTCCCCTTGGGTGATGACCCGGCAAGGACTGTTCAGCTGGGGGCATCGCTCCCAGAGGAAGTACGCCATCAACTTCTTACTTTCCTGCGGGCCAACACTGACGTTTTCGCATGGTCATCCTCAGACATGCCGGGCGTCCCTGAAGAAGTAATCACCCATCAACTTAACCTCAAGCCAGGGTGTCGGCCGGTCCGACAGAAAAAGAGAAACTTTGCTCCGGACAGACAGAAAGCTATCGACGAGGAGATCCGCAAGTTAATGGTTGTGGGCCATATTCGGGAGGTCCACTACCTCGAATGGTTGGCTAATGTGGTTCTGGTCCGCAAGGCCAATGGAAGCTGGAGAATGTGTGTAGATTTCACCGACCTCAACAAGGCATGCCCCAAAGACAGCTTCCCCTGCCTCGAATCGATCAACTGGTGGACGCTACATCCGGCCATGAGGTCCTTAGCTTCATGGATGCTTTCTCTGGATACAACCAGATCCGGATGAACCCGGCGGATGAAGAAGCTACCTCCTTCATAACTGAAAAGGGGCTGTATTGCTACAAGGTAATGCCTTTCGGGTTAAAGAATGCGGGAGCTACTTACCAGAGGCTGATGAACAAGGTCTTTGAAGGTCAGATAGGGTGTAACATGGAAGTGTACGTGGATGACATGCTGACAAAAAGCGTTCATGCTGGTGAACCACATTGCGGACCTAGCAGAAACTTTTGACAGCCTTCGTCGGTACCAGATGAAGCTGAACCCTCGCAAGTGTGCATTTGGGTGACCGCTGGGAAGTTTTTGGGTTTCATGGTGACCCGGAGGGGGATCGAAGCAAACCCGACAAAGTCCAAGCCATCTTGGACATGAGGCCTCCTGCCAATAAGAAGAAAGTACAGCGCTTGACAGGAAGAGTAGCCGCCCTAAGCCGCTTCCTATCCAAGTCCGCTGAAAGGTGTTTGCCTTTCTTCAAGGCGCTTCGCAGAATCAATGAGTTCGAATGGACGAAAGAATGCCAGGAGGCGTTCGAAGGGTTAAAGAAATTCTTATCTACCCCGCCACTGCTAGCCAAGCCGACGGGTGGAGAAGAACTCCTTCTATACCTTGCGGCCTCTCCTGAGGCTGTTAGCTCTGTGCTAGTCCGTGTGGACACTAATGGCACACAAAGGCCAGTATATTATACGAGTAAGGTGCTTCATGATGCAGAGACCCGATATTCAAACATGGAAAAAATCATCTTCGCATTGGTCGTGTCTGCCCAGCGACTGCGGCCGTATTTCCAAGCCACCCGATCGCGTGATCACAGACCAGCCTCTGAAGGCAGTTCTGGCTCGTCCAGATACTTCCGGCCGGCTGGCAAGGTGGGCCCTCAAGCTGGGGGAGTTCGATCTATCTTTCCGCCCCCGGTCGGCCATGAAGTCTCAAGTCCTGGCAGATTTTTTGGTTGAATGTACTTGGGGGATCGAGCCACCTAAAGAACCTCCTACGGACACTCAGCCCCTCGGAACCAGTGACGATGAGTGGGTTCTCCATGTGGATGGGGCATCAAACTCTCAAGGGAGCGGAGCAGGCCTCATCTTGGCCAACTCGGATGGGGTTGTGACCGAAAGTGCACTTCGCTTCCTCTTTCCAGCCACTAACAATCAGGCGGAATATGAAGCTTTGCTATCCGGCGTAAGGCTGGCTCGAGAGCTTGGGGTGAAACGCCTTAGGGCATTCACCGACTCCCAACTGGTTGCCGGCCAAATTACAAGGAATACGAGGCAAGGGATCCCATCATGGCCCGCTACTTGGAAATGGTGCACTCGTTAACTTCCCCCTTCACACATTTCAGCGTCAGCTACATTCCTCGACAGGAGAATGCTAGAGCCGACGCCTTGTCCCATCTTACCGTCTCAGCTGATGGGATGTTGGGAAAGGCTTATGTGGAGCACTTAGAAGCCCCGAGTATTGAAGTACCAAGAGAAACTGCACCAGTGGAGCAGGAGCCCTCCTGGATGGATGCCTATGTCCGGTACTTTACTGAGGGCACCCTTCCAGAAGACCCTGCCGAAGCTAGGAAACTGAAAAGACGGCCCCAAAGTTTTTCATTATGGAGGGAAAGCTCTATCGAAGGTCATTCTCATACCCTGTTCTCAGGTGTGTCGGTCCCACCGACGCCAGTTATATACTACGGGAGATACACGAAGGGATATGCGGAAACCACCTGGGGGGCAGGGCTCTTGCATATAAAGCCTTACGTCAGGGGTATTATTGGTTGACAATGAAGGAGGATGCCTCCGAACTCGTTAAGAGATGTGACAGCTGCCAGCGGCATGCCAACATTCAACATCAACCGGCGTCTCAACTGACCCCTCTAGCTACACCATGGCCCTTCGCACAGTGGGGCATGGACATTCTGGGACCGTTCCCTCCTGCCTCCGGACAACGCAAGTTCCTAGTGGTGGCAGTCGACCATTTTACTAAGTGGATCGAGGCGGAAGCTCTTGCTAAGATCACGGAAGCCAAAGTAAGGAATTTCTTCTGGAAATCCGTAGTATGCCGGTTCGGGCTACCGCACACCCTCGTTACGGACAACGGCCGACAGTTTGATAATGCGGCCTTCCGGGAATTCTGCGATGGCCTGGGCATCCATCATCGATTCACCTCAGTAGGGCATCCCCAAACCAACGGCGCTGCAGAAGTAACCAATCGCATCATCCTCCAAGGACTCAGGGCTCGGCTAGATAGCTGCAAAAGGCACTGGATGGAAGAACTTTCAGTGTGCTGTGGGCCTACCACACGACGCCGCGAGCACCTACTGGGGAAACCCCTTTCAGCTTGGTCTTTGGGACCAAGGCGGTCATCCCCGTGGAAATAGGAGCTCCTAGTCCCCGGACGGAATTATACCACGAAGAAAGCAACTCAAACCAGCTGAGGGCTGATCTGGATTTGGTGGAAGAATTGCGAGATCAGGTGCAGCTTCGCATGGCAGCATTCCGTCAGCGAGTGGCCAAGCACTACAACTCTCGGGTGCGACCCAAGACATTCCGGCCGGGAGACCTTGTCCTACGAAGAGCTGAAGTATCAAAGCCGACAGAGGGGGGCAAGCTGGCACCAAAATGGGAAGGACCATACCGTGTTAAGGAAGTACTCCACCACGGGGCGTACAAAGTCAAAGAGCTAGACGGAAAACCGCTCCCTCGCACTTGGAATGCCGACAACTTACGCCGGTACTATCAATAGAACTCTATTGTCGTTAATTTGAATTGGTTTGATACATGAATAATCAACTTGGTATTGTTCTTAAATGAGTATGCTTAACACCAAATACCAACTCCGTGTTGGCACCAAAGACCGGCGCCCAGCGTCGGCACAAAGACCAACTCCGCGTTGGCGCTAAGACCGAAGCCCAGCGTCGGCACAAAGACCAACTCCGCGTTGGCACCAAAGACCGGCCCCAGCGTCGGCACAAAGACCAACTCCGCTTTGGCACCAAAGACCGGCACCCAGCGTCGGCACAAAGACCAACTCCGCGTTGGCACTAAGACCGGCCCCCAGCGTCGGCACAACGATCAACTCCACGTTGGCACCAAAGACCGGCGCCCAGCGTCGGCACAAAGACCAACTCCGCGTTGGTACTAAGACCGGCGCCCAGCGTCGGCACAAAGACCAACTCCGCGTTGGCACTAAGACCGGCCCCCAGCGTCGGCACAAAGACCAACTCCGCGTTGGCACCAAAGACCGACGCCCAGCGTCGGTACAAAGACCAACTCCGCGTTGGCACTAAGATCGGCCCCCAGCGTCGGCACAAAGACCAACTCCGCGTTGGCACCAAAGACCGGCGCCCAGCGTCGGCACAAAGACCAACTCCGCGTTGGCACTAAGACCGGCGCCCAGCGTCGGCACAAAGACCAACTCTGCATTGGCACTAAGACCGGCGCCCAGCATCGGCGCACCAAAGACCAACTCCGCATTGGTAACGAAGACCGGCGTCCAGCGTCGGCACCAAAGACCAATTCCGCGTTGGCACCGAAGACCGGCGCCCAGCGTCGGCACAAAGACCAACTCCGCGTTGGCGAAAGACCAACCCCGCACTGGCATACAACTCTGCGTTGGCAATAAAGACCGGCGCCTAGCGTCGGCACACTAAAGACCAATTCTATGTTGGCACTAAGACCGGCTTTCAGCGTCGACAACGAAAGCCGGACCCGTTCCGGCACCCAAAGACCAGCGCCCAGCGACTGACGCCCGCGTCGCTGCCAAATGTTGGCCTTGTGCCAACACTTGGGACAATGTCACGGCTCACGATCCTATTTCACGTAACCTACTCTACATAGCCTTATTGGTGGGTGATTCATGACAGCTTGAATAAATAAAGCTAATATTAACCAAAGGGGCGAAATAGGGATTAAAGACATTCATTGATGGTTGCAAGGTTACAAAGGTGCCGACTCAGGTCAGGCATATATCGATACAAAAAGAGAAACCAAAAGCTGTTAATGGTCATCCGAAGCCGGGGCATCATCCTCAGGGACATCATCAGGTTTCAGTCCCTCAATATCCTCCAGGTCGTAGAGTTCCTGGATTTTATCTTTGCAGTCTTGAAAGCCGGCGTCATAAGCAAGCGCTGCTGACTCTGCCACCTCCTTGTCGAAGGCTTTAGATTTTCTAAAATCTTCGACGGCCTCGGCCCCCTTCTTTTCAGCTTCGATGGCCCTCTCCTGGGCCTCTGCCACTGCTGCCTCCAGATCTGCAATTTTGGCTATGTACTGGCGGGTGGCTTCTTGGGCTGCATTTGTCTCAGCGGCGGCAGAACTTAATTGGGTCTTCAAGATGCACACCTCCAATTCTGCCGCCTTCAGATTCTCTTCGGCCGCTTTCTGTTTCTCCTCGGCCACCTAAGCATTATCTAGCTCATTGGCTGCGCGGTGCTGAGCAACCTCTAGCGCATACTCGGCCTTTTCGGCTCGTAGTCGGGCGACATCAATTTCACCCTTCAGGGTGGCCCGAGTGTCCTCCAGAGCCATTGCCGACTTCTCCGCCTTGACTTGGAGGGACAACATCTCCTCGTGTGCTTGTTCGATGGCGGTATCGCTCAGGGTCCAGAGGTTTTTAAGAGCGACAAGAGAATTCAAGGCCTGGAGGAAATGTCAAGATGAAAAAAAAAAAAAAGGGAGGGAAAGAGATGATAATGGCGCAGAAGCTCACCCAGAGATGCACCATCGATGCTTCGCGGAAGAAGGTGACTCTCCCCTGACCTCGGAGATATTCTTGCACCTCGACCACCGTGGCTTCCTCCATGGACCGTGCAGCCCAGCGGCCATGGTTTGCCAACAATGACTGAAAGGAAGGATCGATGCACCTCTCTTCCCTGGGCGTCGGGCCTACAGAGGCTGATTCCGCCTCTGAGCCTGCCGCCTCCGACTCCTTGGCTGGCGGAGGCACTTCAGCTGCTGCCCCCGTGGGGGGTAGAGTAGCGGCTTGAGTCGTCACCATTGCCACAGGAATTTTATCCGTCTCTAAGGCTTTGGGCAAGGGCGACGGTGCCTCCCCCTCGGGAGAAAGATCGAGTAGGATAATGGGAGGAGCTGCAGATGGAGATCCTCTCTCCGGTTGACTCCGTTCCACCTCCCCGCCGGTCTCGGCCCTTCCCGCATCTGCCATGATAGGCTCGTCAGCCTGAGCTTGGGCTGCCTCGCCTGCATACGAGGATTCCACAGTTCTGGCCCCTTTGGCCTCGGTCTCTCCAGCGTCGGCCCTTTTAGGGCCGCCCTTCTTCAAAACCTTTGTACGCAGGGGCTTCACGACTTTAGCCCCTCCAGTGTCAGCCCTCCCCGCGTCGGCCTTCCCGGCACCAACCCTTTTCGTGTCGGCCCTTCTTGGAACTTTAGCAATGGCCCTCCTTTCGGCGGGGGGCGCATTCCCTGCAGCCTTCCTCTTCCTGGTGGCCGCCTGTTTAAGCTCATGAAGTGTCGGCGCCATCTCTACACAGGCAAAGGCTAGTTAAAAAAAAAAAAAAGAAGAAGAAGAAAAGAAAGAAAAGGAGAAGCAGAGGAGAAGAGAGGCGAGTGATCAAGTTCTCACCCCTCGCGGGAATTAAACCGGCACGATGAAGATTCTCCTCGGCTAAAATCATATTACACCGAGGGATGTCGGCAGTCAGAAGCTGCCCAAATGCCATCCGGTCTCGTAGAAGGATGGAGGGATCCCTATTGGCGTCGATGTTGGATATCCCCCAGCTTCCACGAACCCCACTGATGTCCGCAAAGAAAAACTTGTCCTTCCATCCTTTAACGGAAGTAGGAAGGCACAGTTTGAGAATCCTATTAGACCTAGGGGTGAAGGACCACCAACCCGACTGTTTGCGAAGGGTATAAAAGCTGCGGAACAAAGAAATACTGGCCTCAATGCCTTGCAAATGGCAGAGTACCAAAAAACCAACAATAGTTCGGATGGAGTTGGGAACTAATTGGGAAGGAGTCAAGGAGTACCGGTCTAGAAGATTAAGAATAAACGGATGGATCGGCAACTGGAGCCCGGCCTTAAAAAAGGCTCCGTACAAAGCAACCCTTCCGGAACGGAAAGAAGTTACCCTGTCATTGGGGGTAGGGAAGAACAGATGGAGGTCTGAAGGGAAGCTATACTTGGCCCTTAGGTTTACCAGGTCTTGAGCAGACATAGAGGATGCAGTCCCTTCGGGGGACTCCTTGGCAACCCTAGAAGGACCGGCAGCCATTGACTGGCTCCGGACGAAAATCCGCCCGCCGACCGGATGAGTCCCGGTTAGGGGACGATTGACTGGTCGCTGCTCCGGTGGAGAATGGTTAGAAGAACGGGTGGACCATTGGCTTGACAAGGAATCGGAAGTCTGAGAAGGATTGTGGGAACCCCCCCAGGAACCAGAGATGGAGCAAGAAGGTGAGGAAGCCATGGGAACTAACCTGGAAAACTTGAGCCGAAAACAGGGCACGGGAAGAGAATGAACACAGGAAACAGAGGAACGCTGGCGGACTCGAAAGGGGGCAGCAGCGGAAGAAATGGGGAGGATGGGGAGATGAGGACTATTTGTCCTCATAACGCCCTCTCAAAACACCCTACAATCGTCCGATTCAACCACACGTCCGACTTCAATTGGGAGGCGTTTCGATGGCCTGCCAATGCTAAAAACTCGAAAAGACCACCGATGAAAAGGGAGGCATTAACCTTATCGCAATGATGCCGCTAGCCTTTTCGTAACACTGCCCGAGGGAAATCCTCCCTAATCCCAACAAAGGTGAGATAATGACGTGAAAACCGGCCGCCTAGAGGATATTGACACCCCTTTTGCGGGTAGGTAAACGCTCACCCATCTCAGGGGCGGGGGGGCATCTGATACGGCTGGTCGTTTCCCCTGGGTAGTATTATCTTTTGCGCGGTTTTCGAAAGTAATGATGTGACAACAAAACCCAAGACCTCCAGCACCGACCCCTGGCGCCGGCCTCCAGCGTCGGCCTCCAGTGTCGGCCTCCAGCGTCGGCCTCCAATGTCGGCCTCCAGCGACGGCGCCAAAAGACCGACGCCCAGCGTCGGTATCAAAGACCAACTACGTGTTGGCACCAAGGACAGGCGTCCAGCGTCGGCCTCCAGCGTCGGCCTCCAGTGTCGGCCTCCAGCGACGACGCCAAAAGACCGGCGCCCAGCATCGGTATCAAAGACCAACTACGTGTTGGCACCAAGGACAGGCGTCCAGCGTCGGCCTCTAGCATCGGCCCCCAGCATCGGCCCTCAGCGCCGACCTCCAGTGCTGAGACTTTGGCTCCGGCCTCCTGCATTGGCTCCGACCTCCGCCATTGGCCCCAGCGTCGGCCCTCAGCACCGGCCTCCAGTGTTGAAACTTTGGTTCCCGCCTCCGGCTCCGGCCTCCGACATCGGCCTCCCGCGTTGGCCCCCAACGTCGGCCTTCAGTATCTCCCACACACACAATGACTAGTCTCATGCAACCGATCCCGTGATCTTAGGCCTACTGCCAAGCACCTCGCTCACCAAAATCACGGGCAAGTGTTAGCCTGATCGGCAGTTACCGCTATAAGCGACCCTTATCCAGCAACAGTCCAACGACTTGCCGTTCGATGAGACATCGCGACGGGACAGATTCGACGGTTCCAACAGAACGAGGTAAACGGGATCCCCGACAGGTATAAAAGGAGGACCCGAGCTCCATGCAAGGGGATTCTGGCTCTCTGACTTCCTCTTTAAGAATTCTACACAGAAATCATATCCCTGTTGGACGACTCACTGACTTGGGCGTCGGAGGGTTCCCACCGGAACCACCGGTCCGGGACTTTTTGCAGGCTCTAGAAGGAAGACGGCAACTTATCTGCGCACGCAGCAATCCTAGCCTACCCGACGCTCATCGTACGTGATTTGACTGCAACAGTTGACTCTAAAGGAGGGAAAAGAAAATTCTTACTGCAAGGCCTAGATTATTAAAATGCCAATTTTAAGAACATAAGATGCTTTTTAATTGAGAAGTAGGAATTAATGGCAGCAAAATAGCTTTTGTCTATCTCATATATATCCTTAGCTTTGACTTTTTATACCTACCTTATTTTTGCCTTTATGTTAACACTATTTGGATAATAATAAGTTTAGTTCTTATCGATCCCTTAGCATGCAATTTGCCGTTGCCAGTATATATGTTAGGATAAAGATATAATTTACACAGATTTGAGATGGGTTCGAGGTGAATTTTGGGACAGTGACTGAGTATATATAATGTATACCAGCATCTTGCAAGTTCTAACAATAAAAGTTTTAGTTCTTTCTAAAATCTATTCTGAATCTAGCTAGAGCTAAAGTTAATTTGAAGTCTAAGTGGGTGGTTGGATTGGAGCAAAATTGCCATCCCTACCTGCTACGTACGTACGACATCAATAATTGACGCTTACTTAAATCTCTCCACGTTAACGTGACATGTAGTTCTGAAAAAGTCCAATGTAATTAGGCCCTGATCGATTTAATTGCCGAGTTAAACCAGCAGCTCAATATTCGCAATCAAGTCTACCGACCATCGTTTGAAATTGAAGCAACGCAACGGCACCGACAGAAACCGCAAGGAGAAGAGCAATATTAAAATTTCACTATTTAGGTGAGATGCTTCTACGTGTGTAAAAACCTCAGCAAACTATATATGCTACGTACTTAAACTCAAAATTGTCTCAACTAGTGCATATATGTCTCAATAATATTTTAATATTTCTTCTTCTTCTTCTTCTTCTTCTTCTTCTTCTTCCATCCCCTCTCAATCTATTAGGAGTTTCTTTTAATAAGTTTAATTCTCTCTTTCGTTTTTTTTTTTTTTTTTTTCTTTTTCTATTTTATTTATGTGGCAATATGGTGTTAGTTTTGTAGTCTTCTCTATCTCCAATCCTGCATATGGGTTCAGTTTGGGGCAGGGAGACATGCATCCATCTATAAACCACTTCTAACTCAAGCTTTTGATCGTTTTAGTTTGTCAACTTTATACTAAACTAATGAATAATAAGCCATATATTATGCATGACCAATAAACTATATTATATGCAATAACCTGCTCACGAACTATAATAAATTGCACCAACTTTGTTGCAAGCCACACTAGCTTGCACGCATCCACACTTCTTCGATTGCAGCAACGGGAACCGAAATGGGCTAAAGAATCAGCACCAGAAATAGACCAAAAAAAAGCCGGGCCATGCAGCTCATACAGGTGGCGCGTATGTATGTGCATGCTTAAAAAAAAAAATTTAGCATATGCGTGTATCAAAGATAAGAATTTTTTTTTTTTTTAAAGCATACATGCGCATGCGAGCTTATTTGCTATATAGCTTTCAGTGCAGCAAGACTTTCTCATAAATCAAAATAAAGCCATGGGTCCAATGAGTTGGTCGAGACCTTTTTTACAAAAGAAAATTTTTTGTGCGCTACATATAATGCATAAATACATGCATCATGTGCGATGATAAACTTCACGCAAGTATAACCATGCATTCAATAAAAAAAATAAAAATATTTTTATTACATATGCATACGGATCAATTACCTTGTGCTGTACTTGTGTCTTCGTTGCTTGCTTGCGGTGCACAAAACCTTTTTCCCTAACCAAAACCAGTGGTTCCCCATAGAGCGGAACCTTATTTGGTTCATTATAATTCACGGCAAGCGTGCCTAGAATTAAGCATGTAGCACAAGGAGGAAAAGACCGATTATATATATAACTCGGTGCCTTCTTTTTGGAGAAACAAGAGGTCTCGCGTGGCAGCCTTCACTCTGGAGATGCCTGGTTATTTAAAGCTATTCCGATCTCATCTTAGGACTCAGGATAATTTTAAAACTAATTTTTTTGAATCCATATTTAATTTTAAAATCAAAAACAATTTAAAATTTATTTTTTAAAAAAAAAATTAAATCTGAATGTAATCGAATCATTTCTTAGATTCGTAACGGAACATATCAAAATCCATTGTTATAAAATTGAAATAAAATTATTTTTTTATTCATAAAATTATATTTCAAAATCAATTCAATAATACGTATAAACATTGAATGGATAAAATTTATTTTTAAGATAAGAGTGTAAATTATGATCATTCCATTTAAATGTGTCATATATTAGTAATTTTTATAATCTTTAAAACATCAAAATTTTTTGTACTCAATTTTTTAAATCTGAATCTGAACCAATTTAAATTAGGTTTTATAATATTAGAACCAAATCAAATTCAAATTTTTATCATAGTTTCTTTCCCTTAATTCGGTTTAGACTTGTCAAAGTCGATCGACGCGTTGCTATGGCGAAAAGCAAAACAATATACAAACTTGACCT
Organism: Calamus simplicifolius; assembly: GCA_900491605.1. Lineage (NCBI taxonomy): Eukaryota > Viridiplantae > Streptophyta > Magnoliopsida > Arecales > Arecaceae > Calamus > Calamus simplicifolius. The sequence goes on along the minus strand of UESW01004116.1, from coordinate 879,277 downwards.
TTAAGTAGCCATATGGTTTGTGACCAAACATTGTCACACTTGCCCTTTAGCATGCAAAGATGTCTAATTATGAGAAGAAAAGGAACACCATATGTTGAAATTTTCTTATAGCCATTCTTTTAAAAATTTAGGCTAACTGAATATCAAATTAATAAAGCAATTTTATATAAATCCAATGATCATCATTTGTATTTGTTGTTGCTGGAATCCGTCCTCCGATTCGGGTGCAGCCGAGCTTCAGATTGGGCTCCCTCCTGGACGGACCTGCAAAACAGTCCTCACGCGAGAGGCATTGGGAGTGGCTCTCTGCGGAAGACCCTCCGACGCTCAAGTCAGCGGAGATCAACAATGAACAATTATGGGGAGAAGGCTCTCGCTGAAGAGTCCCTCTAGGGTGGCCTTTTCAGAGCTTCGAGCAGAGCTTTAATGGCGGAAAGGGGTAAGCAGAGATAGAGTGAGAGTAGTGCTGAGAATGCGTCAGGAATGTATTACCTGAGAGAATCTAGGATTGTGCTATTTATAGGCGATCACGTGATTCTTTGAGCGTGTCATAGGAGGTCTGAAATTTGTTGGGATTCGAGGCTGATTCGAATCAGGCTATTGTGAGGCCAGTGGGATCCGTATCTTGTTAGTTAGAGGATCGACGGCCGAGAGGTCTATCCGACGCTTTGAGATTCAGCGATCATATAGGCTCTAGGCCGTTTCTGGTAGTATAGGCATGATTGCCTATGTGGATCCTTGTTCGGTCATTATGGTTCCGCAGAGGTAGGTGCCTGAGTGCCTCGGTCGGGCCGAGGCACAGAGAACGGCCTGATCCGCCGAAGTATGGAAAGGCTCGGTTTGCCGAGGTATCTGATGACTCGGTCCACCGAGGTATGACAAATGAGTAAGCTGGGCGTAAGGATGGTTTGATTCCGCAGAGGTGTGGATATCGCTCGGGCAGGCCGAGTTATGGACCGCTCGGGCTAGGGCCAAGAGATATGGATTGCTCGGGCTAGGGCCGAGAGATAGGGATCGCTCGGACTAGGACCGAGACATATGGATCGCTCGGCCTAGGACCGAGATATTGGGATTGCTCGGGCTGGGGTCGAGAGATAGGGATAGCTCGGCTAGCGAGGCATAGAGATGTAATCTGTACCCGGGGAATCCTTAGTTCGCGAGGGGCTAAGGTGCCTCGATCCACCGAGGTATAATGGTTGGTTCATTTCTTGCGGGCACCGCGTAGCGAGTGGGAGTCAGGGCTGATCCTAACCCCCTTGCACGGTTATCAATGCAATGGCGATTTTACCCCTCAACACATGCCCCCTACTCCCTAGTTCGAAGCGTAGGTTCAGGCGTAGGGAGTATAGCCCCAGGTGGCACGATCTGGATGGAGGGATCTGGATTTGACAGCCTGCGTAATGATGCCCTAATTAATATCACACGGCTGCCCTGCCTTTACGGGACGGATCGTCGTTTCTTAGGGACAACGGTCGGGGAAGCGCCACGTAGCAAATCTCGATTTTCATGCCGCATGCATGGCGGTTCCGGGTATCTCAGTTGAGATGCCTTATCTTCCTTTTGAAGTGGTTTCTTTTGGAGGAAAGCAAGGTCGAAGCAGCACTTTCTCGTTTCTTCTTGGAGAATTTTGTTCCCCTGCTTCTTCTGTAACCCCATTCGATGTCCCTTTTGACTTGGCAGCATGGTGAGTCCCAGCGACATGGTTTCAGAGATTGTTGCCGAGGACTTGGGGAGAATACGCCAGAAGTATGGCGTTCCTTCAAATGTCCTTTTGCGATTGCTGGAACCCGAGCATAGGGTCTCGCAGGAATTGGAGCATGGGATTTTTCTTTGTGAAGATAGCCTGAAGGCAGGCCTCCGGTTTCCCCTTCACCCCCTGGTGAGGATCGAGGCTTCGGTGGAGCCCGTGGGGGAGGAGCAGATGCTGGTGATCGAGGAAGAACCCTTGGACAAGGGGGGAGGACAAGATGAGAATCTTCCAATCGAAGCTTCTCCCATTAAGGCTTTGGGGATATTGGCTCCTGGGCTGGCTGAGGTATCTGAGGAATCCTAGGCCAGAATTTTGCTGAAGGAGGTCAGGCGGTTGAAGGCTTCTCAGCCTGAGGTTGTTCGGACTGGTCCTTCGGACGTGCAGCCCGATAGTTTGGACCCGACCATCGAGGCGGCGTTCGCTGCTCTGATGAGGTCGACGTTGTACCCGAGCACGAGTCCCTCGGCGAATGAGTTCGCAGACCTGGATCTCATCGACGCCGCATTTGGTCAGCGGAATGTGGCGAAGGATGTCCACCTCCTCTCTGAAATCGACAACCCCGCCCTTATGGAGCTCGTTAGGTCTTACGCCTCCCGGGTGAGTTGCTGTTCCAGAGTAATGGATGCCTTCTGGTTGACTTGATTGTGTTTTCTTACTTGTGTTTTGTTTTACAGAGCGCTTTGATCACCAGGGCACTATGCTAGCGCTTGAACCTGGCAACAGGGGCCCAGGCCAAGAGAGTCAACGCCGAGCTCCGGTTGCAAGCGGAGGCGTCTGATAAACTCGAACGAGTTCTGGACGTTGCCAACGAGAACTTGGTGAAGGCGAGAGGATTGCATCAGGCCGCCCTTGACGAAGCGTCCAGGCTGAGGCTCGAAGTTAGGGAGCTACGTAGGCTTCGGACGAGGTATGACGAAGCATGCTCGGAGTTATTGCGGATCAGATCTAGGCATGCTTGAGAAATGGAAACTATTAAGAAATAGTTTGACGAGAGTCGGGACAGGCTAAAGAAAGATGTTGCCAAGGAGAGGAGTCGCCTGAATAGAATGCTCGGCGAGACGGAGGAGAAGATCCGGCAGCTACAACATTGCGTTATTGCCAGGGATGGTAGGATCAAATGGCATCAGGAGAAAATAGCCAAGCTTGATGATGTGCTCTCCCAGTCCAGGGAAGAAACTAACATTAGGCAGTCGAGAATTAATGACATCAAGGATAGGATCGAGCAGGTCAAGGCCGATAAGTTGAGGGCCTTTAGCGAGGTCGAGGAATTGATCGAGAGAATAGCCCGGCAGGAGGAGGAGGTACGATATCGTCTCTTTAACTTCCCCTATTTTCTCATTGTTGCACCGACTAATCCTGTGCTTATAGATGGAGAAGGCAAAACTCGAGGGCCAAAGTCAATTAGAGACCCTGCAAGGAGAGCTGGCGTCGAGTTGCCGGAGGAGCTTGGAGCTCAAAAGCCAGGTCGCTGAGATCGAGAAGCAAGTCACCTCACTTCGGAGTCAGGTTGCTGAGGTTGAAAGGCAACTCACCCTACTTCGGGGCGAACAGGATGCGACCTATGCTGAGGTGTTCCAACTCGGCATGGAGGAGGTTTGAGCCAGGATATCTCGTGAGCACCTGGAATGGGACCTCTCTTTCCTTGAGGTGGAGGGTCATGATGTGCAGACCCCAGGACCGAGTTATCAGCAGAGACCGAATATGAAGAGGTCTCGGATATTGACGTAGATGCCCTCCTGGGGGCTGATGCAACTGTAGACTCGGGTGTGGATGGTCGAAAGGGGGAGGCCATCCGAGCGACGCAGGGGCGCCCAAGGCTCATCGATCGGCCACCTTCGAAGTGGGTGGACTGAGCCATGTTTCTCCAGTGCTGGCCGCTGATGCCCCTGAGGTCGGGCCCGTGCCCTGATAACTGAGGACCGGTTCAGATTTTGTATTATTATATTTCTCTTTGTTGGCCATCTATAGAAGACTTCAATGAAATTTAAAAATTTCCTTTGTCTCTATTATGCGCCTTTTTCCTCTTTCCACATTATTTTGAGGATATTTAATTCGAAGGAGTCCAAGCCTGATGACTTCCGCCACTTGATAGGGGCCTTCCCAGTTCGGAGACAGCTTTCCTTGTTCCAGTGGTTTGGAGATGGATGCTTTCCGGAGGACAAGATCGTCGGACGAGAAAGATTTTCCTTTGACTCTGGAGGCGTGATAGCGAGCCACTCTTTGTTGATAGGTAGCTACTCTGATCCAAGCTTTCTCTCTGATCTCCTCTACCAGGTCGAGGTTGGTGCGGAGCTACTCGTCGTTAGCCTCCTCCGAGTAACTCTCTACCCGTGGAGAGGGGAGTCCTATCTCCACAGGGATGACGGCTTCTGTACCGAAGGCCATCCGGAACGGGATCCCGCCTGTGGGAACTCTCTGGGTGGTGCGGTAGGCCCATAAGACATGATGAAGTTCGTCCGTCCATCTGCCTCAGGCTCTGGCAAACCGAGCCTCAATTCCTTGAAGTAGGGTCCGATTAGTTATTTCGGCTTCTTCGTTGGTGTTGACCCAAGTATTGATTTTGATGATTAACAAAAGACATGAGTATATTCATTATGTTTTTGATAAATTTATGAAGTGTTTCAGGCATTAAAAATGTTCAGTCGGTCAAAAGGTATAGGGAAATAAGTTTTGAATCAAAATTGAAAATAAAATTTGTAAGTTCAGAACTTAGAGTCGATACCCAAACAGTCAGGAGCCGACCCCAGGGCGTATCAGAACTTTTCTAGAATTTCGGCACGGTCCAGAGTCGACACCTACAGTTTCGGAGCCGACTCCAACCTGAGATATAGAGAACGTGTTTTTATGGACATTGTTGGAGTCGACACCCTTGGATTCCAGAGCCGACTCCCGAAATCGCCGAGCCGACACTTAACTTTTTTGGAGCCAACTCCTCAACAACTTCTTATTACTATTTTTGGACACCACGATCTGGAGCCGACGCCTGAAAAGTTGGAGCCGACTCCAATCTATCAGGAACGGATTTTTCAAATGTCAGAACAGACTCCAACGGTAAGACTTTTCTACCTAATCTCTAACGGCTATTTTTCTTTATGTGTAGACGCAAGCCAACCACTCTGTAACAGCTATATTTTCCACCTAACCTTGGATTGAAGTCTATAAAAAGAAGATTCGTCTAGTTAAAAAAAGAATGAAAAAAGAGAAATATTTTGTGAAAAATCAAAAAATCCTGAGAGAAAAATCAAAAGGAAAAACTTTGAGCTTAAGTCCATCAATCTCAGAGAGTTCAAAGAGAAATCCGAAAGCTTCTCAAGATCAAATCCAAGAGATTTTCAACATCTGAAGAGAAAAAGCAAAAAGCCCCAAAATCCTCAACTTCTCAACTGTGATTTTCTGTGAAGAATATGAGCTGAAGCCTGATTCAATCCTTCAAAGGAGAAGAGGAAAAGAAGAAAAGAAGAAAAGCTCACTTCCAAATCGCTTCAAATAAGCTTTTCTTATCTTTGTTTATTTTATTGTATATTGCTCATTTAAGGAGCTGCTGTCGATTCAAAACTCTATTTTTACTGTTTTGGCTAATTCAATCAGGGGATTGAATTAGTGGAGGTAGTATACCTCGGGACAAGCTAAGGATAGCTTGTGGTTGGGTTTTATGCTGGTGAGCCCATAAAAACCGGCTGGGTTCGTTGTGTTCCCGGGGGAAACAACAAGTTTTGAGTTATGAGCTTGTAAAACAACTCGGCTGTAATCAAGTGGATTATAGTGTGGACCCAAGTGAAGCTTCGGAGTGGATGTAGGTGTTGGATACACCGAACCACTATAAAATCTTTGTGTTTGTCGTGCTTTGTCTCTTTGTCTCTCTCTATCTCATTTGTTTGTGCTTAGCATTTATCTATACATTGCACTTAAGCACTTTCATATCAGAGCACTTAGTTTTAAAGAGCTAAATTTTTTAAAGAACCCAATTCACCCCCCTTTTGGGTTGCCATCTGGGCGAACAATGGTATCAGAGGTAGTACTCATTTTTTATTTGATCCAATGATCAAGAGTTAAATATCCAAATGGCAGCTCAAGCTGGATCTTCATTTGCTGAAGGTCAATCCATAAATAGACCTCCTTTATTTAATGGTTCAAATTATTCTTATTGGAAAGCTAGAATGAGAATTTTTATTCAAGCTTAGATTATGAACTATGGAGTGTAATTATAATGGACCTAGCACACCCACACACTTAGTAGATGGCTCAATAGTTCCTAAACCCGAAAGGGATTGGAATGAGAATGATAGGAAAATGGCTCAGCTTAATGCAAAAGCCATGAATGTTTTATATTGTGCTTTAGATGTTAATGAATTTAATAGAATTTCTACATGTATTTCCGTAAAAGAAATTTGGGATAGACTAGAAGAAGTTACTCATGAGGGTACTAATCAAGTTAAAGAGTCTAAAATTAATATCTTAGTGCACAAATATGAATTGTTTAGCATGGAACAAACTGAAAACTATCACATGCATGTACACTAGATTCACTGATATTGTAAATGGTCTAAAAAGTCTTGGTAAGACTTATACTAATTCTGATTTGGTGCATAAAATTCTTAGGTCTCTTCCAAGATCATGAGAAGCGAAAGTAACTGGCATCCAAGAAGCCAAAGATTTAAATACATTACCTTTGGAAGAGCTACTTGGATCATTGATGACCCATGAACTGACCATGAAGCAACATCAAGAGGAAGAAGTCAAAAAGAAGAAAATGATTGCCCTTAAAGCTGCAGAAAAGGAAACAAGCAGCAGTGAGGAAGAAGAGAAAGATGATGAGATAGCCCTTCTTGCAAAGAAGTTCAAAAAATTTATGCAAAGAAGGAGACCCTTCCACAAGAAAAAGTATGGAACAAAAATGAAAGGTGAAAAAGAAAAAGAGAAGGACAAGGACAAAGAGAAAGACCCCTCATATGTTATGAATGTAAGAAACCGAGGCACTTTAGATATGACTGTCCTTAATTAAAGAAAGCCTACAAAAAGAAGAAGAAGACTTATGTTGCAACATGGAGCGACAGCGAAGAATCCTTTCTGAGAAGGAACAAAAGAAGTTGCAAACATTTGCTTTATGGCAAATGACGATGAGGTAAGTACCGAAACTCATGACTTTACCTTTGATGAATTGTTTGATGCATTTAATGAATTAGTTAGTGATTTTAAAGTTTTGAAAAGAAAAGCAAATCTTTAAAAAATGATAATTTAAATCTTGACAAAGAAAAGGATAAACTAACTCATGAAGTTGAAGAATTGAAATATGAAAATAAAATTTGTAAAAAAAAGAATCAATTTCTAATGAAAATATTAGTTTAAAGAAAGAAGTTGATAAATATAAAAATATAGTTGATAAATTTGCATATAGCTTTAAAAAAACTTAACTTGCTATTGAGTAATCAAAGAGCTGTATTTGATAAAGCTGGATTAGGTTATAGGCCTAACAAGAAACAAAAGTTTGTTAAGAATTTCTTTATAAAGAATAAGATAAAAATGATGTTTCATGTTATTGCTGTAACAAGAAAGGACATAAAGCTTATGAATGCAATTTTAGAAAATTAATAAGAATTTAAATATAAAAGGGAAGAAAATATGGGTTTCGAAAGAAATAATTTTTATCGCTACTAACCATGAAGGATCCAAGAAAGCTTGGGCACCTAATATAAGATTTGATCATCTTGCATGAGTGTCTTGCGGCCAAAAGATCAAAGTGCACCTAAATATTACTACTGTAAAAAATATAATTCCATTTAAATTATTTCCGATGCAATTGTTGTGTCGCTATATTAAAAATAATTTTTTTATTTTCCAATTTTATTGCGTCGCTAAGGCGTCGCTATTTAAAATATTTAATTCTTTTGAAAACATTGCGACGCACTGGTTGGCGTCGCAATATTTTGTAAACTATTTATATTTTAAACAATATAATTTCATTTAAATTATTTGCGATGCATTTATTGCATCGCTAAATAAAAAATTATTTTTTTTATTTTTATTTATTGCATCGCTAATGCGTCGCTATTTAATATATTTAATTCTTTTAAAAAACATTGCGACGCACTGTGATGCGTCGCAATATTTTTTTCTGATAATTAGATTTATAAAAATTTAATTCCATTTAATTATTTGCGACGCAATTGTTGCATCGCTAAATTAAAAATAATTTTTTTATTTTCCAATTTTATTGCGTCGCTAAGGCGTCGCTATTTAAAATATTTAATTCTTTTGAAAATATTGCGACGCAATGTTATGCGTCGCAATATTTGTAAACTATTTATATTTTAAACAATATAATTTCATTTAAATTATTTGCGATGCATTTATTGCATCGCTAAATAAAAAATTATTTTTCTTATTTTCTAATTTATTGCGTCGCTAATGCGTCGCTATTTAATATATTTAATTCTTTTAAAAAACATTGCGACGCACTGTGATCGTCGTAATATTTTTTTCTGATAATTAGATTTTATAAAATTTAATTTAATTTTAATTATTTGCGATGCAATTGGTGCATCGCTAAATTAAAAATAATTTTTCTAATTATCTATTTTATTGCATCGCTAATGCGTCGCTATTTAAATATTTAATTCTGTAAAAAAAATTGCGACGCAATATTTGTGTCACAATATTTTTATTGATATTTATATTTCATAAAAAATTAATTTAAAAATATTGCAACGCAATATTTGCGTCGCAATATTTGCGTCGCAATATTAAAAATTAATTTTTTTTTGATTTTTTGTTTAATTGAGTCGCTAATGAGTCGCTAATGCGTCGCAATATTTTGTTGTCACAAAGGCGTCGCAAAGAGGTCGCAATTTAGCGTCGCAAATTTGCGTCGCTAAATTTGCGTCGCTATCTGGGGGGCTGATAAGAGTACTTCAGCAATTTAAGCGAAATAGCCTCTGTGGAAAGGAACAAGAGAGAGAAATCACCTTAGTTTATTGGCATGTTGTTATTCCAAACCATCAGCTGCATTCAAAGGTGACAAAAAAACGCTTGTGCTGAACGGTCACAGTGATGGGAAAGAATCTATGTACGAGTAAATACTAGCAGACCATAATATGCAGCGGAATAATAAATAAAAATGCGCAAACCACACAATCACAGAAACACCAAGATTTACGTGGAAAATCCCTTCAAGATAAAGGGAAAAAAACCATGGGCAAGCCAGAGAAGAAGATCCACTATAAAATAATAAATATCCAAGTCTCAAAGTCCCTTGCCAGAACTTGAGAAACAATCACAAGAGAATAATAGGGATATAAGGATTACGTCACCAAAAAATACGGTCTCCTGCGTTACCTCCTTATTTTCTTCCCTTCTCTTCTTCTTCTTCTTCTCTTATTTTTCTTCTGCAGCACCTTCACGTGATTCCTGGAGTGAAGTCCTCCCACGTAGTCAAGCACCAAGCAGCAGCCCTTCCTTCTCTTCCCCTAGCAATCCATGCTCCTAGAAAAAAGAAATACCTGCTACATGCTTCTCTTATTTTTTCAGACGGCTGCTCCTTAAAAAAGAGAAAACCAAAAAAGGAAGGCGGCTACTCCTTTTATAAAAGAGAGAGAACAAATCCTGGTGAAAAAGGAGTAGCGCTCCCTTTTGCCCTAATGGGCTGAATAAGTGGGCCATGGGCCCAACAACCTCCCCCTTCAGCCCATAAGGGAGGCTGTCTCATGCTTCCTTAGTGTGAAATCATGCCGACCAGCTGTCGGCATATCTCTTGCCTTTCTTTTGATAAGGTCTTTGTCAACATGTCTGCCCCATTTTCATCTGTGTGAATTTTCTGAAGCTGTAACTGCTTCTCTTCAAACACATTTCGAATCCAGTGGTATCTCACATCTATATGCTTTGACTTGAAATGAAAAGTTGGGTTCTTGCACAAGTGGATGGCGCTCTGGCTGTCACAATGTACCACATAATTTTTCTGTTTCAATCCCAATTCATGTAAGAATTCTTTCATCCACAGCATCTCCTTACAGACCTCAGTAGCAGCAATATATTCTGCCTCTGTGGTAGAGAGAGCTACACACCTTTGCAATCTGGATTGCCATGACACAGCTCCCCCTGCAAAAGTAAGTATGAAACCTGATGTGGACTTCCTTGTATCAATATCTCTCGCCATATCTGCATCTGTGTAACCAATCAGCACAGCTGGACCACCCCCAAAGCTTAAACAAACTTTGGAGCTTCCTCTGAGATATCTGAAGATCCACTTCACTGCTGCCCAATGCTCTTTCCCTGGATTTGCAAGAAATCTGCTAGCAACACCCACTGCATATGCGATGTCTGGCCTCGTACATACCATCGCGTACATCAAACTTTCGACTGCTGAAGCGTAAGGAACCTTCTTCATTTTCTCCTTCTCCTCATCACTTGAAGGACTTTGCTCTGAGCACAACCTGAAGTGACCTGCAAGAGGAGAACCAACTGGCTTTGCATTGATCATACTGAACCTATCCAATACCTTCTCAATGTACTTTTCCTGTGACAACCATATTTTCTTGATTCTTCTATCACGGGAAATCTGCATACCCAGTATTTGCTTTGCTGGTCCCATATCCTTCATTTCAAATGAATTGCTCAGCTCCTTCTTCAACCTGTCAATCATAGACATATCTTTCCCAAGAATAAGCATGTCATCAACATAAAGTAGGAGTATGACAAAATCCTCACTAAACCATTTGATATACACACAATGATCTGAAGCCATTCTTTTGTATCCATTTTCAGCCATAAATGAATCAAATTTCTTGTACCACTGCCTTGGAGCTTGCTTCAGCCCATATAAGCTTTTTTTCAATCTGCAGACAAGATTTTCTTTACCTTTGACTTTGAAGCCTTCTGGTGGCTCCATATAGATTTCCTCCTCCAAATCACCATGAAGAAAAGCTGTCTTCACATCTAACTGCTCAACCTCCAAGTCTAGACTAGCAGCAATACCTAGAGCAACACGAATTGAAGACATTTTAACAACAGGGGAAAAAATCTCTTCAAAGTCAATACCTTTCTTTTGACCAAAGCCTTTCACAACCAATCTGGCCTTGTACTTTGGTTGAGAACAATGTTGTTGAGTCTTTAACCTGAAAACCCACTTGTTCTTTAAAGCCTTCCTTCCTCTTGGTAGTTCCACTAAATCATATGTGTGGTTCTTCTGTAAGGCATCCATTTCTTCCAGCATACCTACTAACCACTCCTTTTTCTGCTCACTTTCAACTGCCTCCTGGTAACATTCTGGTTCACCTGCATCAGTAAGCATTATATATTCATCTGTAGAATACCTTTTGGAAGGTTGACGTTGTCTGATAGATCTTCTCAGCTAAGGCTCTGTAGGAGGTTGCTCCTGATCTCCTTCCTGCTCAACATGTCCTACAGGTGAGTTAATACCCGCTCCTACACTATTTTCTTGCACCTCTCCCCTATCACCCTGATTTACTAGAGGAGTAACTGGATCACAGTCTATTAATCCTCCTGCAGAAGACTTGACTAACACCTCCTTCTTGAAGTCTTGAAGGGTTTGATCTTCAAAAAATACCACATCTCTGCTTCTGAATACCTTCTGCTTTTCTGGATCCCAAAGTCTATAACCAAACTCATCATGTGAGTAACCAAGCAAAGCACATTCTTTTGTCTTACCATCCAGCTTGGACCTCTCAATGTCTGGAACATGTGCAAATGCACGACAACCAAACACTCTCAAGTGCTTATAAGAGACATCTTTTCCTGACCATACACGCTCTGCAACATCACCATCTAGAGTTGTACATGGTGACAAGTTTATTACATCAACCGCTGTCTTCAATGCCTCATCCCAAAATCTTTTAGGTAACTTGACTGTGAAAGCATACATTTGATCTTTTCCATGATGGTGCGGTTCATTCTCTCTGCAATTGCATTATGCTGAGGACCAGGAACTGTCATCTCATGTTGAATGCCATGTGATCTGCAATAATTATCAAATAACCCTGTGTACTCACCACCATTATCTGACCTTATACATTTCAGTTTCTTTCCTGTCTCTCTTTCAACTCTGGCATGAAACTCTTTGAAGACATTAATAACCTGATCTTTAGTCTTCAAACCATAGACCCAAACTTTTCTAGAAAAATCATCTATAAAAGTGACAAAATAAAGTGCACCACTGATGCCTAGAACATTAACTGATCCACTAGGAGTTTTTGTCCTCAGAGGACCACAAACATCTGTATATATACGATCCAAAACATGCATTTTTCTAGATAAAGCAGGACTAGCAAAAGAAACTCTATGTTGCTTGCCAACCAAACAATCAACACATGGGTTCAGATGTACACCTTTGATGTCTGGTAGAACTTCTTCCTTGGAAAGAACTTGCAGCCCCTTCTCACTCATGTGTCCCAGTCGTTTATGCCACAACTCCATGCTGAAGTCGTTCTCTGTAACATTCAACTGTTCACCATAAGCTTTAGCCTGCAACCTGTATAAAGTGTGACATTTCTTCCCACTGGCTACAACAAGTGAACCTTTACTGAGCTTCCATTGCCCTTTATGAAATCTACTATCAAAATCTTCATTAAGTCTTCCAACTGAGATTAAATTTAGCCTCAAGTCAGCTACATGCCTTACATCCTTGAGCACCAACTTACAGCCAAGATTGGTCTTCATGTGGATGTCACCCATGCCAATGATGTCTGCTGTGCCTTGATTTTCCATCTTGACAACACCAAAATTTCCAGTCTTATATGTAGAAAAAAACTCCCTCCATGGTATAGCATGATAAGAAGCACCTGTGTCAATCACCCACTCATGATTCTGACACTCACATGAGAAGATACCATCAGAAGTAGACAAAATCAAATAATCATCACTCTGCACAGTAGCTGTGATATTCTCCTTTGACTCTGTATCCTCCACTTCTTTTCCCTTTTCTTACTCTTCTTAGGCTTCTTACACTGATTCTTGTAGTGCCCTTTCTCACCACAGTTATAGCAAGTAATATCTTTTCTTGACCTTGATTTGCTTCTACCCTTGTATGAATTGTCTTTATTTCTAGACTTTGACCGTCCTCTATTCTCTGAGACAAGTGCCTGTGAATCAATCTGAGAAGTTGCTGAATTTTTCCTTCTTAACTCCTCATTCAACAAACTGCCTGTTACTTGACTCATGGTGATAACACCGTCTGGTGCAGAATTACTGAGGGAAACTACCAGTGTCTCCCAACTTTCTGGCAATGAACTGAGAAGTAACAATGCCTGCAACTCATCATCAAGAGACATTTTCATAGAGGATAACTGGTTATTAATACTCTGCATTTCATTCAAATGCTCAGCAATAGAAGCACCCTCTTTATATTTCAGATTCACTAGTTTTCTGATCAAGAAAGCCTTGTTGCCGGCTGTTTTTCTCTCATATAGACTTTCTAACTTTTTCCAAAGAGAGTTTGCAGAAGTCTCAGTGGAAACATGGTGAAAGACACTATCATCCAACCATTGCTGAATAAAACCGACTGCCTTCCGATCTAACATGATCCAAGCATCGTCTGTCACTGTAGCGGGCTTTGCTTTGACCCCTTCTAAAGGTCCATATAGATCCTTGCAATATAAGAGGTCCTCCATCCTTGGTTTCCATATCATCCAATTGTTTTCGTTCAGACTGATCATTCGGAAACATTACCGGCCTCCATGCTCGCACACACAAAAAAAAATTTACAGGCTCTGATACCAGTTGATGGGAAAGAATCCGTGTACGGGCAAATACTAGCAGACCGTAATACGCAGCGGAATAATAAATAAAAATGCGCAAACCACACAATCACAGAAACACCAAGATTTACATGGAAAATTCCTTCAAGATAAAGGGAAAAAAACACGGACAAGCCAGAGAAGAAGATCCACTATAAAATAATAAATATCCAAGTCTCAAAGTCCCTTGCCAGAACTTGAGAAACAATCACAAGAGAATAATAGGGATATAAGGATTATGTCACCGAAAAATACGGTCTCCTGCGTTACCTCCTTATTTTCTTCCCTTCTCTTCTTCTTCTTCTTCTCTTGTTTTTCTTCTGCAGCACCTTCACGTAATTCCTGGAGTGGAAGTCCTCCCACGTAGTCAAGCACCAAGCAGCAGCCCTTCCTTCTCTTCCCCTAGCAATCCATGCTCCTAGAAAAAAGAAATACCTGCTACATGCTTCTCTTATTTTTTCTAGACGGCTGCTCCTTAAAAAAGAGAAAACCAAAAAAGAAGGCGGCTACTCCTTTTATAAAAGAGAGAGAACAAATCCTGGTGGAAAAAGAAGTAGCGCTCTCTTTTGCCCTAATGGACTGAATAAGTGGGCCATGGGCCCAACACACAGTGCCATGTCATCCAATGCTTAGAGCTCTCTCTCTCTCTCTCTCTCTCTCCCTCTCTGTGTTCCCCTACTCTTCTAATGGGTCAAGCAGTCACATCTGAAGGAAGGCTTTAAAAAAAAAAAAACCCTCAAATCTTCGTTCATCTGTGGCTATCTCTACTCTCAACAGCATTTCGTTCAAGATGTCTAGGAGAAGTTCTGGTGTGGACCTTCCTTGGTCTCCAATACTATGATTCTTCTCTAATTAAATTGCTTATATAGATTAAGTATATATAGATTAAGTAACATAAAATTAACCATTAGTGCCACAAAAGAATGCAATTTTCATGATAGTAAATGTGAAGGGAAAGAAATTAAATCATATCACAGAATTTATGGAATTCCAATCTACTATGGTATCGAGGGAATCATAAGCTCTGTTTTCCTGTGATAAAGATTTTTTTTTTTAAATGTTTGACTTATCTACAAAGATCAAATCTGATATTGTTAGTTAAGAAGTTTAATCCATGTTGAAAATTAATATGTTAATTTAATGTTAAGAAACAACTCTAAACTTCATGCTTTAGATTATTATAAAAAATATAAAATCATCCAAATGACATGAACAGAGAGTAATATTTTTAACCACATATAAATTTCATTAAAATTAAAATAAATAAAACATATTATATATCATTTTTGGATTTAGTTAGGGTTTTTTTTATTTTTTAATTAAATTCTAATCTCATTCATTCAAAAGTTTCATTCATTATCTTTGATCTTTTATACTACTCTTTTATGTTCTTAAACTTCTTTTGATTCATTGCATTATGATCTTATATATGCTCTTAAATTTCTTTTTATTCATTGCATTATGTTCAGATCATAGAAGCATTACATAATTTATGAATATTTTTATTCATAATTAAAAATACTTTTTTTATAGAACATATTATACATTAACTCTTTCAATTGCTCAAAAATATTGTTAGCGTAAAAATGACTAAGTTGGTAGATTTTATGGTGATAAAGTCTTATGTTCATGCTTCGCTAGTCATAACTTATGCGATTTTAAACGAAGATGGTAAATATTATTTTTTTTTAAAAAAAAAAATCGATCATTCAACTGTCTAGCCTTTCACCCTTTACTAAATTTAACAGCAGCAAATTTAAAAAAATAAAGAAATTAGAAGGACGGGAGAAAGCTTCTCTTGTTAACCAAAATGTCTGGGAGTACATTTATCGGCTCTCCGACCAGCCTTCTCCCACATAAAACCAACATCCTTTTTCACCACCATCTCGTCCTCTCCACTGTTGATCACCCAAACGATCGCCCCCCTCCTCCACTTCCTCAAATTCCCCGAGGAGGGACAACAGCAGCCGGGCAGAGAGGGAGACTCCTCTTGGAGTGAGAAAGCGAGGGAGGGAAGAAGAAAAAAAAAAAAAAAGGAAGGGAATCGGAGGTTTGTGAGAGAAATCATCGTCTCGTTAAATGCATCACAAGAAATCAGAGGCTCAGATCGGCAAGGAAATTAATTAAGCTTCGGTATGTTTCATGGTAAATAAATTTTCCTTTGATGTGGTTTATATATAGCGTTTCATGAGTGTTACAAATACAAACACAACAAACATCATGAATCTCTAGGTTTATTGCTTTCCAATCTATGGTATGTTTCAGAATCTATATTACCTTTTTTGTTCATTTTAATTCTCACCTTCCCTGTGCATGCCTTGTGTTCAGGCATCGTGACGTTCAACATGCCATTAGATGCCTTCCAGACTTCAAGCACAGCCTTCAGATCAATGAGCTTGGTTTTCATACCACAGCAACAATTTGCATGCACTGTGGTCACTTTTCCGAAATCCTTGCTATCTTGACAGAACCCACTAAAGTATGCTGTGTCTAAGAACCTCACTTTCATGCCCAACCGCTTAAATGCACCCTGAGATTTCATCTGAGCAAAGACGTCTTGTTCTTTCATGCCTGCAGAGTTGTTCCTTAATGCATACCATTCATCGAATAGTGCAATGGTTCTGTTGTTTGAGGCCACAAAGTAGAAGCCAGTGTTGATGAAATTATTGGAATCGTCCGATGGCTGACCATTATAAATATCACAGCTTATTTGCATGTCTTCTCCATCATAATTTAACTTGGCAAATGGGTTTCTCAGCCACATCACGTCCATATCCTGATAGCAGAAGGGAAGAAAGGTAAGAAAAACTTTTTCAATCCTTCTCTCCTTTTGGCAAAGTCGATTTTTCACTACTACAAAAATTAAGAATGACTTGCAACGTATTTGTTGATCGAGATTTGATCCAATTCACACTCAGCTATTACAAATAGGAGATAAAGATATTGGTTGATCAAGACTTTGATATTTATGAATCGTGACTAAAATTCAAATAATGTTTGTTCTTTTTTTTTTTCACACAACAATATATTTCGTTGAAATAAATTATATGACAACCAAAACAAGTGAATCTCAGCATCTATGGACAAATCCATATTGCTTTCAGGTTGAACTTTTTTTACTTGTCATTCCTACTAGTCAGTTCAGAGATCATGAAAATTTCATCAGCTATGGCAGTCCCATCATAGTGAAGGCATAGGGACAGCCAGCCAGCCAGCTCACTTTTTAGTCTGAAAACCATTCTGAATTGGATTCATGGATCAAGGTGATCCCAGAGGAATCAAACTGATTTCCACAAAAGATTTAATGAGGTTCTTATCCTGCCAAAATGCGCCAAGGAAGTGCTAGATATTGTATCTTACATGAGTTTTCTTCGCTACAAAAGAATTTGTTGAGTATATTTAATACAGAATACAGGAGTGAAGTCATGCAACTTGAATTTTACAGCATAAAATAATCATACAGGCATCTGAATGTTATATATATGCTTCAAAATTAGCTGTCTGAATCAGAAAAGCATTTGAATTGGAGACTTACAGTGAAGATGAAGCTGTACCCATGGCGGAGAATGTTCCCAAGTAAGAGAGTTCTTTGCCACATCATGTTGATGAAATTCTGAGACATGTAAAACACTCTCTGGAGAAGTTGGCACCCTTCGTGTCAAGCTGGTAGCAGTGGAGGTCTCGGGCCTTGCACAAATTGAAGGCAGTTTGATCAACTGCGACGAAAAGGAAGTGTCTGATCAAGAACTTTGTGTCCTCTCCTTCCCACAAGCTCTGAAGGAAGAGGTCTAGCATGCCATTCTCCTCCACGTATGCCTTATTTAAGACTGCAATAATCAGGGTCTTGTTTGCCATGGAAGCTCTCTCCAAAGCTGCTTCAAGTTCATCCTTGGGCGCAACTTGTTGCTGCTCACATACGTACAGGGAAGTTCACAAGCAATGTATAAACCATTTAGATTTGTTATTAGAGAGTTTATGCTGCATCATAATGTGTTGTGGAGGAAATGATCAACAATGATCCTCTGCAGTAACTTCTAATATTTTTGCTATCAATTAATGCTCCCCCAGAGTCACCAGCCCAAGCGGTTACATGATGTTTTTTTTTTTTTTATCATTATGTGGAAGCCAATGAACAAGATTAAAAGAAAATCGTACCTCTATCATTATATATACATATATGTATATATTTTCCAGTCAAAACGAAAATTTCTAGCATTGTAATTAGCAGGCATGAAACCTCCATGATGGTCAAATATATATATCTCTGAACCAATTACCATCATGGATAAAGCAAAGTTATTCCCCCACCCTGTTTGATGCTTAAAACTTGCACTTGAGAGGCTGTTTTGGGGATTAAATAAATAGTTTTGCTTGCAAACTAAAAGTAAAGTTCAGCATGGATAAAGCAACCAGTGCAGCAAGATATGTGGTTGAGAATGTTCTTGCAGCTGGGGAGTCCACCATGGAGAGCCTCTGCTGTTGTACAAGAAACCTCACCTAGCTGGCAAGACCCAATTTTTAACAAGTTTACTTCCTTTGATGTTCCTTTCCTTCCAAGAAAATAGAAACAATAAAAGTTCAAACAAATAAATATTAAAATGCGAAAGCTCATGTATCAGTTCCCATTTCCCTTTCTTTCAGATCATCCACATGCATTCCAAGTGCCTACTGCAGCATGCTTGTTGAAACAAACGGAGCATTCATGGGCCAGGATTAGTTGGCTAATTTGACCATGACAAACTCAGAGGAGAATAGATTGGAGGATTGGTAGAAGCAACACTTATCATACATTAAATATATATGTCAAGAGTAAAATGCTTTTTAAAAAATAAGTAATAATTATTAAAATGGTTTCATCCTTATGTTAGTAAAATTTAGCAATCCTTATGTTAGTGAAATTTAACTATTTTAGCCTTTTTTCATGTAAGATGCACTGCACTTTTCGTGATAGCAACTTTTTAGCCAATTAGTTTGTAAACTTTGACTCTTCTATCTTTGGTTGCTGGATTGATAATTTTTTATCGACTTGTTAATTTCTTTCAGGATTTATACATTCTTCATGAAAAAATTAACTTTTTGCAAAATAGCTAATCATGAAATTTTTTAAAATACTTTTTATGTAAACATATACTACAACAAATAGATTTGCTATACACTTAAATTTTAAATATATTTTATGGAAAAAATACTACAATAAATAGATATTACTCTACCTAAACCTTTCAATTAAAATCAAACATAAAAAATATTGCACGTATTTATATGTTCCAATTTAATATAGCAATTATTTTGAGTGTTGTGCAATAAATTAGGTGTCACCATAATAGAAAGAGAATTTTTTTTTTTCTTTGATCAATGAAAAAAATGAAAAAGAAAAGAAAAGGAGTCCAATACATTGACTTGTTAACAATGGATAGGCCTTACTTGAAAGCACTTCAAAAATAAAGCGTATAATGTTTGAAGCCTATCATAAAATATCTAAGGAAGATCCTCTCTCTCTCTCTATCAATAAATCCCACATAAAAGTCTTGATTAGTGTTAAATATTTTTGGTAGCAAGTGGTTGGATCCTTCCACATAATCTAGTCGATGTTGTTGTTTATAAGTGTTTAATATATGCAATCTCTCTCTCTCTCTCTCTCTCTCTCTCTCTCTCTCTCTCGTTTCTGGGATTAATGCACAGTAGCCATTAATTAAATGCCTTCTGGTGGCATGTTCTCCTCTTATTCTCATTCTCATTTATCTTAAACAGAAAGAAACATTAATAATACACAACGCAACCTGGTGCTCGCGGCATGATCTATAGATGCATTCATTCGCTTCTTGTACTTATATTCTTTTAAAACAACAAGCTTAATTTAGATGTGAATGTTTAAAATTAAGAAAACAAAACGACTACTCATTCAACAAATTAAAACTGATCGACGTACGATAAAATGGAACTTAATTACGTACCGCATTTGATGATCGCCGTTGCGTCAAGAAAGCCATCGACTCCGATGATGGCCACGAGCATGAGTAGATGATCGTCATCAAAACCAGGAGAGATGCGATGCCAAGGGTGGCGACGCGGCCGGAGACGCCATTGTCGGTAAGAAAGCTCATGGTTAATTTGGAAACGGGAACGCTACGTACGTACGCCACCACCCAGAGTTCTATACACGCCTACGTTGACGATCTCTAGTTTGGTGTGGAAAAAAAGAACAAAAAAGCCTGCGTGATGGACGCCATGATGAGAGGTTGAAGGAAACACGCCTTCTGGGCGCCATGCATTCATGTCGGTGGGAAGGCTCATGGTTTGCGTGTTGGACGCTGCTTCTTCTTCTTCTTCACTTATTATGATCAGAGGTTAATAAAGGAGACTACTTTTCATTCATCATGAGAGGTTAAAAAAAAAACACGCCTTGAGTTCTTATAAGCCATACCGCCTAAATTATGTAGCCCAAAAATTTAAATAATAATTAAATTTAAATTATAAGCATATTTATAATATTTTTTCTATTATTTAACAAAGAATTATTTTTAAAGTGTTACAAATTTCTTCGACCATTTGAACATATATTATATTGAATGCTATGAAGTATATATCTGAGATTATATATATAGTATTGACGTAATAGTATGGATTTGTTAATATTGTTTCCCAACTATATATGGTACGGTTGACCTAAATCTAATTGGATTCTGGAATTAAGATCCGAAAGTCAGGCTAGATTTCTGGAAAAAAAAACTACATTAGGTGAGAATGTCGCTTTAGTAGGAAACAAGCTTCTTTGATTAATCTTCGATCCTGATCATAGCAAGTGGAACACGAAACAACAAGTACGTACGAGGTCAAACCAACCATGGACCAAGCATCGAGTTTCTAGTTTTATGGCTAGATTTCTACTGGTGTCAGTACTTTATTCTTCTTTTAATTTACTAATGACTAAATGAGTGCACTGATGATGAATGCATGCATTTGGGATACTTTGCCATTCTTTTTTATCTTTTTTTTTTTTTTGCTATATAAAAAATTAATATTCTAACAGTTCAAACATATATATACTAGATGGCAAATATATATATTGCACCATGCAAAAAAAATAGATGGTAATATATTTCACCATGATATGACAATTATTTTATCATGAAATAACTCGATTTATGTTTGATTACTACAAATATATCAATCTTGTTAACCTTAATTAGCTTCGTGTTGGATAGAAGAACAACTTGAAATAGATGACTTGATTGAACAACTCACATAAATGGCTCACATTCAAAGGAGAAGTAGGAGAAGGTGGTGATGGAAGCAAAAAGCACATTGAAATACCGGTGAAGGATATTGATTGACACATGAATACTGTTGCCTTCTAGAAGGAACCACCGGTATTCTTGCATGGTTAATTAATTTTTAATATCCTTGATGGTTCGTTATTTAATAAAGAAAATAGGCCAGGACTTTTGATTCATCTGTGTATGAACATTGACCCTTTCTTTTGGCCTGAATGTACGTAGTCTGAATGATGAGCACCATATAGATTCCTAATTTCCTATTATACGTGGTAGACGCTATTTCTATCATTTGAAACTCTTATTTATTAGTCATGAGTGCTGGATGACGGCACTTTAAAATTGTTGACTCTAAAGGAGGGAAAAGAAAATTCTTACTGCAAGGCCTAGATTATTAAAATGCCAATTTTAAGAACATAAGATGCTTTTTAATTGAGAAGTAGGAATTAATGGCAGCAAAATAGCTTTTGTCTATCTCATATATATATATCCTTAGCTTTGACTTTTTATACCTACCTTATTTTTGCCTTTATGTTAACACTATTTGGATAATAATAAGTTTAGTTCTTATCGATCCCTTAGCATGCAATTTGCCGTTGCCAGTATATATGTTAGGATAAAGATATAATTTACACATAGATTTAGATGGGTTCGAGGTGAATTTTGGGACAGTGACTGAGTATATATAATGTATACCAGCATCTTGCAAGTTCTAACAATAAAAGTTTTAGTTCTTTCTAAAATCTATTCTGAATCTAGCTAGAGCTAAAGTTAATTTGAAGTCTAAGTGCCATCCCTACCTGCTACGTACGTACGACATCAATAATTGACGCTTACTTAAATCTCTCCACGTTAACGTGACATGTAGTTCTGAAAAAGTCCAATGTGTAATTAGGCCCTGATCGATTTAATTGCCGAGTTAAACCAGCAGCTCATTCGCAATCAAGTCTACCGACATCGTTGAAATTGAAGCAACGCAACGGCACCGACCGAAATCGCAAGGAGAAGAGCAATATTAAAATTTCACTATTTAGGTGAGATGCTTTTACGTGTGTAAAAACCTCAGCAAACTATATATGCAACGTACTTGAACTCAAAATTGTCTCAACTAGTGCATATATGTCTCAATAATATTTTAATATTCTTCTTCTTCTTCTTCTTCTTCTTCTTCTTCTTCATCCCCTCTCAATCTATTAGGAGTTTCTTTTAATAAGTTTAATTCTCTCTTTCGTTTTTTTTTTTTTTTTTTTTTTTTTTCTTTTTCTATTTTATTTATGTGGCAATATGGTGTTAGTTTTGTAGTCTTCTCTATCTCCAATCCTGCATATGGGTTCAGTTTGGGACAGGGAGACATGCATCCATCTATAAACCACACTTCTAACTCAAGCTTTTGATCGTTTTAGTTTGTCAACTTTATACTAAACTAATGAATAATAAGCCATATATTATGCATGACCAATAAACTATATTATATGCAATAACCTGCTCACGAACTATAATAAATTGCACCAACTTTGTTGCAAGCCACACTAGCTTGCACGCATCCACACTTTTTCAATTGCAGCAATGGGAACCGAAATGGGCTAAAGAATCAGCACCAGAAATAGACCAAAAGAAAGCCGGGCCGTGCAGCTCATACAGGCGGCGCGTATGTATGCGCGCTAAAAATAAATTTTTTTTTTTTAACATTGCATGTACAAAGATAAAAGTTTTTTTTTTTTTTTTAAGCATAATACACATGCATCCGAGCTCATTTGCTATATCGTTTTCAGTGCAGCAAAACTTTTTCATAAATCAAAATAAAGCCATGAGTTGGTCGAGACTTTTTTTTTATGAATTTTTTTTTTTTTTGTGCGCTGCACATAATGCACAAATACATGCATCATATGCGATGATAAAACTACACGTACGTATAACCATGCATTCAATTAAAAAAAATAAAAATATTTTTATTATATATGCATACGGATCAATTACCTTGTGTTGTACTTGTGTCTTCGTTGCTTGCGGTGCACAAAACTTTTTTCCCTTACCAAAACCAGTGGTTCCCCATGGAGCGGAACCTTATTTGGTTCATTATAATTCACGGCAAGCGTGCCTAGAATTAAGCATGTAGCACAAGGAGGAAAAGACCGATTATATATATACTCGGTGCCTTCTTCTTGGAGCAGGAGGTCTCGCGTGGCAGCCTTCACTCTGGAGATGCCTGGTTATTTAAAGCTATTCCGATCTCATCTCAGGACTCAGGATAATTTTTAAAACTAATTTTTTTGAATTCATATTCAATTTTAAAATCAAAAACAATTTAAAATTGTTTTTTTAAAAAAAAATTAAATCTGAATGTAATCGAATCATTTCTTAGATTCGTAACGGAACATATTAAAACCGATTGTTATAAAATTGAAATAAATTTATTTTTTTATTCATAAAATTATATTTCAAAATCAATTCAATAATACGTATAAACATTTAATGGATAAAAATTTATTTTTAAGATAAGAGTTTAAATTTATGATCATTCCATTTAAATGTGTCATATATTAGTAATTTTTATAATCTTTAAAACATCAAAATTTTTTGTACTCAATTTTTTAAATCTGAATCTGAACCAATTTAAATTAGGTTTTATAATATTAGAACCAAATCGAATTCAAATTTTTATCATAGTTTCTTTCCCTTAATTCGGTTTAGACTTGTCAAAGTCGATCGACGCGTTGCTACGGCGAAATGCAAAACATTATACAAACTTGACCTTTAAGTAGCCATATGGTTTGTGACCAAACATTGTCACACTTGCTCTTTAGCGTGCAAAGATGTCTAATTATGAGAAGAAAAGGAACACCATCTGTTGAAATTTTCTTATAGCCATTCTTTTAAAAATTTAGGCTAACTGAATATCAAATTAATAAAGTAATTTTATATAAATCCAATGATCATCATTTGTATTTGTTGTTGCTAGAATCCGTCCTCCGACTCGGGCGCGACCGAGCTTCAGATTAGGCTCCCTCCTGGGCGAACCTGCAAAACAGTCCTCACGTGAGAGGCGTTAGGGGTGGCTCTCTGCGGAAGACCCTTCGACGCTCAAGTCAATGGAGATCAACAACGAACAATTATGGGGAGAAGGCTCTCGCTGAAGAGTCCCTCCAGGGTGGCCTTTTGATAGCTCCGAGCAAAGCTTTAATGGCAGAAAGGGGTGAGCAGAGATAGAGTGAGAGTAGTGCTGAGAATGCGTCAGGAATGCATTACCTGAGAGATCTAGGACTGTGCTATTTATAGACGATCACCTGATTCTTTGAGCGTGTCATAGGAGGTCTGAAAGTTGTTGGGATTCGAGGTTGATTTGAATCAGGCTATTGTGAGGCCGGTGGGATCCGTATCTTGTTAGTTAGAGGATCGACGGCCGAGAGGGCTATCTGGCGCTTTGAGATTCAGCGATCATATAGGCTCTAGGCCGTTTCTGGTAGTATAGGCATGATTGCCTATGTGGATCCTTATTCGGTCATTATGGTTCCACAGAGGTAGGTGCTTGAGTGCCTCGGTCGGGCCGAGGCACAGAGAACGGCCTGATCCGCCGAAGTATGGAAAGGCTCGGTTTGCCGAGGTATCTGATGACTCGGTCCACCGAGGTATGACAAAGGAGTAAGCTGGGCGTATGGACGGTTTGATTCCGAAGAGTTATGGATATCGCTCGGGCAGGCCGAGTTATGGACTGCTCGGGCTAGGGCCAAGAGATATGGATCGCTCGGGCTAGGGCCAAGAGATAGGGATCGCTCGGGTTGGGGCCGAGAGATAGGGATAGCTCGGCTAGCAAGGCATAGAGCTATAATCCATACCAGGGGAATCCTTGGTTCACCGAGGGGCTAAGGTGCCCCGATCCATCGAGGTATAATGGTTGGTTCATTTCTTGCGGGCACCGCGCAGCGAGTGGGAGTCAGGGCTGATCCTAACCCCTTGCACGGTTATCAATGCAATGATGATTTTACCCTCAACACATGCCCCCCACTTCCTAGTTCGAAGCATAGGTTTGGGCGTAGGGAGTATAGACCCAGGTGGCACGATCCGGATGGAGGGATCTGGATTTGACAGCCTGCGTAATGATGCCCTAATTAATGTCGCGCGGCCGCCCTGCCTTTACGGGATGGATCCGTCGTTTCTTAGGGACAACGGTCGGGGAAGCGCCACATAGCAAATCCCGATTTTCACGGTGCTGTGATGGCGGTTCTGGGTATCTCAATTGAGATGCCTTATCTTCCTTTTGAAGTTGTTTCTTTTGGGGGAAAGCAAGGTCGAAGCAGCGCCAT
The DNA here is from genome assembly GCA_900491605.1 of Calamus simplicifolius. Lineage (NCBI taxonomy): Eukaryota > Viridiplantae > Streptophyta > Magnoliopsida > Arecales > Arecaceae > Calamus > Calamus simplicifolius. The sequence continues at coordinate 854,208 of UESW01004116.1, read as the reverse complement.
TCCTATTTGCAGCACTTTCTCGTTTCTTCTTGGAGAATTTCGTTCCCCTGCTTCTTCTGTAACCCCATTCGGTGTCCCTTTTGACCTGGCATATCCTCAGAAACTAGAATCAATCCTGATTCGGGCCATATATTTACTTTGCCATTCTCGGCCCGATACAGGGCCCAAAACGCTGCTCAAATAGAGCTTCTGAACCGGCCCAATAAGCCCAAATTGAAGAAGCCCAGCCGGCCCAGCTTCCTTTTTTTTATACCGTTGCTCCCCTGTTTCTAACGAAACATGGAGCAATTCACCCCGGCGGCCAGGGCCGTCGTCGGCCAAAATTAGGATTTGCATCGACTGATTGGCAAATGTGGTTATGGTGAAAAAAGCAAATGACAAATGGGCCTTCACCTCTTCCCTGCTGCTTTAAGCTCTGCTCCCTCCTCTCTCTCTCTCTCTCTCTCTCTTGTTCTTAAGCGGGGTTCGGTTGCTTGGAAAATACCTCAAGAAGAGGGGGGAAAAACTTCTGCTTTTGGGTATCAGGGAGAAAGGTTGTGAAATACTATTTCCAATGAAATATATTAATTAATTTAATAAGCATGCTATATTTTAAAAATTATTGTTATTCATCGAACAATAAATCTTGAAACTTATAGTTAACTTACTATTTATTATTATTATATATAATAATTTATATTTTTTTATTATTATTATAAATAAATAATTATATCAATTAGTATAAGTTAAGTTCGAGTAAAAAATTTTGCTTCCCAATGGCTTGCATCTCTTGATGAAATAATGAAAAACTGCACTCAACTTTTTTAAGATAAAGAACGGTACTATATTTCGCAATATCTAATACTGTTCTCTAAATAACAAGGTAGACCATTCCTTTTTCGTTTTCCTATCAAATAAAGTCCTATTATTATTTTATTATGGTAAGTGACTAACGGCTTTTGAGGGGTCCGTTAATCGGTGATTGAGATGTCTCTGCAGTGCCATCCGATCTTGATCGATGACCCGATGAGCATCCGAAAAGTGTTTGACCGGGTCAATGGTTGACACCTCCTCAAAACATGGTAACAGCCATGCCGTTACCTTCTCGAAGACTCACAAAATCTGACGGTCTATGATCTTTCCAAACAATAATCTTTGGCTTCCGCAGCAAGCCACCTGAATGGTTCATTAAAACGTTTCAGCTCCGAGCTGATCGAAGCGCTGGAGTTAGATTGGCGCAACAAAAGTAAGGCGACAGAGAGGAAAAGGTGCAACCAATAGCGACTACCAGGGTTGACCCAAGGCACCAACGGTTGAGCCGCCTGAACCGGGCGGCGGTCTTGATTCGCCGCTTTCTCTCCCACCTCCTCCCTTAAAAAAGGTATTTTTTTCCGTTCTTCTCTCCTATTCTCTTTTCTCCCCTGAGGCTGAGGATTATAATAATAAGGTTAGTTCTCCCTCTCAATAAAAATTCCACTCGCCTCTTTCTCTCTCTCTCTCCGTCGCGCTCTCATCTCCGAACTCGATTCGGGGCAGGCTCTCGAATTGGAGGGCCGAGCTTGGTGGAAAAGGTTCGATGCCGTTGCGATCGTGGCTGTGCGGTTGCTTTCGAGGAGAGACGATGAAATCCTATTCCGAATCAAATCCTAATATAACACGTCTCCTAATAAGTTCTTATTAAAATCCATATTCCGAATATAACACGTTTCCTAATAAGTTCTTATCTTTTCCGCCAACAAACTTCGCTACATAAGGTACATGAAAAGTTCGCTTGGCACTATATATTGGGCGAGGAAGTTCTTCTTTTCCGCCGATAAACTTCGCTACATAAGCTACGTGAAAAGTTCGCTTGGCAACTATTGGGCGAGGAAAGATGGCACCCATGAAAGAAAGCCGTGACGAGAACGACCAAAGCGCCCCAACGCCGCTGCAGGACGAGAACGACCAAAGCGCCCTAACGCCGCTGCAAGACGATCCGCTGCAGGACGATGGAGTCCTAGAGATCCTCACTCGGGTATCGCTCGACACCCTCGCTATTTGTCGATGTGTGTGCTGGCGATGGCGTCAAATCACATACGAGCCGACCTTTACCTCCCTCTACAGCAGCCGAACTCGGACAGTATCAGGCTACTTTATTCAATGCATGAAGAGAAACCACTACTTCTCGAGCTTCGTCTCCATCCACACTTTGGCACCCTCAGTCCCACCTCTATCCCTGGACTTCCTTCCTAAAGAGGTGAAGATTGAAGCAGTGGCACCTCGAGGCATCATGCTTTGCACTAGCCAAGATTATCGCATTATTCCTCGGTATTATGTATGTAAGCCAGCAACTCGGCAATGGGTTCAAATACCTAACCCAAAAACTAGGTATCAAACCATGGGAATTGCGATAGTGGCCCCTTCCGCTGGACAGTTGAAGTATAAGATTATTCGTTTCTCCGATACAAAACCGGTGACCTACGATATGCGGTGCGAGATCTTTGACTCGCGCTCGAAAGCTTGGAGACGATCGAACGACATCCAGCTGCCTCCGCGTATGCTACTCAGCTGCGATAATGCGGTGTCAGCCAATGGAACGGTCCATTGGCTCACATCCGATAAAAGTATCTTTGCCTTCAATGTTTGCAACGAGAGCTGGAGGTTGATACCATTGCCTGAAAAAGTCAGAGACGAGAAGCGGTGGTGCACCACGCAACTGGTGAAGCGTGAAAGTCGCCTTTGCTTGCTAGTTGATTACATCTGGGAAAAGTGGCTGGAGATCTGGGTCATGGCCAGCTACGAGGAGCAACGATGGGAGAGGAGGGAGGTGGTGAGCTTGGAAGCCCTCTACAAGGAGGCCGGAACTTCGATTGTTTCGGATTTATATTCCACTAATGTTGCATGGGCGTGTGGTGTGAATCAGTTAATATGGTATGGCTTCTTCTCAAGTTAGTTAGTTTAAGATTTTTTTTTTAATTCAGTGAATATTAGTTTTGTGATTTTAAGGTCATATATAACTTTGGCTTCAGAATTTGATTATTTTCACCACTGCAGGTATGATTTTTGCGCCAAGAAGTTGACGATGATTGGCTCTAGTCTTGCAACTCATTCTAAGGATTTTTTTCCGTTCGAGTCGGATTTTGTTCCCTGCGAATTAACGACGGAAGACCCGGCCGGGCGTGGGATCTAGTTTGGGTGCTTAACAGTCTAGTTTAGTTCTTTTAGGATATTTAATCGGATTGTTTCTATTGTTCTTAATGCTATATATTTCTCTTTTTTTTTTTTTGAACTAATTTTACAGGTCATATTATTTCTGGCAATTTTTTTTTTTTTTTTTTATGATTGTCAAAATCAAACCAACCAGCTTGAAGCCATGCGAACTATATCCTTTCTTTTCTTTCGTAAATAACAATGAAAGCGCTTGCTTGTTCAGAGCTGAAATCCTCTGATTCTCTTGTAAATTGTGAGCTTTTCATGCATTGTAGACTGGCACAGGTATCCACTGGTCTTCGCGTGCAGTGTGAATGTACGTAGTCTGAATGATGAGCACCATATAGATTCCTAATTTCCTATTATACGTGGTAGACGCTATTTCTATCATTTGAAACTCTTATTTATTAGTCATGAGTGCTGGATGACGGCACTTTAAAATTGTTGACTCTAAAGGAGGGAAAAGAAAATTCTTACTGCAAGGCCTAGATTATTAAAATGCCAATTTTAAGAACATAAGATGCTTTTTAATTGAGAAGTAGGAATTAATGGCAGCAAAATAGCTTTTGTCTATCTCATATATATATCCTTAGCTTTGACTTTTTATACCTACCTTATTTTTGCCTTTATGTTAACACTATTTGGATAATAATAAGTTTAGTTCTTATCGATCCCTTAGCATGCAATTTGCCGTTGCCAGTATATATGTTAGGATAAAGATATAATTTACACATAGATTTGAGATGGGTTCGAGGTGAATTTTGGGACAGTGACTGAGTATATATAATGTATACCAGCATCTTGCAAGTTCTAACAATAAAAGTTTTAGTTCTTTCTAAAATCTATTCTGAATCTAGCTAGAGCTAAAGTTAATTTGAAGTCTAAGTGCCATCCCTACCTGCTACGTACGTACGACATCAATAATTGACGCTTACTTAAATCTCTCCACGTTAACGTGACATGTAGTTCTGAAAAAGTCCAATGTGTAATTAGGCCCTGATCGATTTAATTGCCGAGTTAAACCAGCAGCTCAATATTCGCAATCAAGTCTACCGACCATCGTTTGAAATTGAAGCAACGCAACGGCACCGACCGAAACCGCAAGGAGAAGAGCAATATTAAAATTTCACTATTTAGGTGAGATGCTTCTACGTGTGTAAAAACCTCAGCAAACTATATATGCACGTACTTGAACTCAAATTGTCTCAACTAGTGCATATATGTCTCAATAATATTTTAATATTCTTCTTCTTCTTCTTCTTCTTCCATCCCCTCTCAATCTATTAGGAGTTTCTTTTAATAAGTTTAATTCTCTCTTTCGTTTTTTTTTTTTTTTTTTCTTTTTCTATTTTATTTATGTGGCAATATGGTGTTAGTTTTGTAGTCTTCTCTATCTCCAATCCTGCATATGGGTTCAGTTTGGGACAGGGAGACATGCATCCATCTATAAACCACACTTCTAACTCAAGCTTTTGATCGTTTTAGTTTGTCAACTTTATACTAAACTAATGAATAATAAGCCATATATTATGCATGACCAATAAACTATATTATATGCAATAACCTGCTCACGAACTATAATAAATTGCACCAACTTTGTTGCAAGCCACACTAGCTTGCACGCATCCACACTTTTTCAATTGCAGCAATGGGAACCGAAATGGGCTAAAGAATCAGCACCAGAAATAGACCAAAAAGAAAGCCCGGCCGTGCAGCTCATACAGGCGGCGCGTATGTATGCGCGTGCTAAAAATAAAATTTTTTTTTTTAAGCATAATACACATGCATGCGAGCTCATTTGCTATATCGTTTTCAGTGCAGCAAAATTTTTTCATAAATCAAAATAAAGCCATGAGTTGGCCGAGACTTTTTTTTTAAATTTTTTTTTTTTTTGTGCGCTGCACATAATGCACAAATACATGCATCATATGCGATGATAAAACTACACGTACGTATAACCATGCATTCAATTAAAAAAAATAAAAATATTTTTATTATATATGCATACGGATCAATTACCTTGTGTTGTACTTGTGTCTTCGTTGCTTGCGGTGCACAAAACTTTTTTCCCTTACCAAAACCAGTGGTTCCCCATGGAGCGGAACCTTATTTGGTTCATTATAATTCACGGCAAGCGTGCCTAGAATTAAGCATGTAGCACAAGGAGGAAAAGACCGATTATATATATAACTCGGTGCCTTCTTCTTGGAGCAGGAGGTCTCGCGTGGCAGCCTTCACTCTGGAGATGCCTGGTTATTTAAAGCTATTCCGATCTCATCTCAGGACTCAGGATAATTTTTAAAACTAATTTTTTTGAATTCATATTCAATTTTAAAATCAAAAACAATTTAAAATGTTTTTTTTAAAAAAAAATTAAATCTGAATGTAATCGAATCATTTCTTAGATTCGTAACGGAACATATTAAAACCGATTGTTATAAAATTGAAATAAATTTATTTTTTTATTCATAAAATTATATTTCAAAATCAATTCAATAATACGTATAAACATTTAATGGATAAAAATTTATTTTTAAGATAAGAGTTTAAATTTATGATCATTCCATTTAAATGTGTCATATATTAGTAATTTTTATAATCTTTAAAACATCAAAATTTTTTGTACTCAATTTTTTAAATCTGAATCTGAACCAATTTAAATTAGGTTTTATAATATTAGAACCAAATCGAATTCAAATTTTTATCATAGTTTCTTTCCCTTAATTCGGTTTAGACTTGTCAAAGTCGATCGACGCGTTGCTACGGCGAAATGCAAAACATATACAAACTTGACCTTTAAGTAGCCATATGGTTTGTGACCAAACATTGTCACACTTGCCCTTTAGCATGCAAAGATGTCTAATTATGAGAAGAAAATGAACACCATCTGTTGAAATTTTCTTATAGCCATTCTTTTAAAAATTTAGGCTAACTGAATATCAAATTAATAAAGTAATTTTATATAAATCCAATGATCATCATTTGTATTTGTTGTTGCTGGAATCCGTCCTCCGACTCGGGCGCGACCGAGCTTCAGATTGGGCTCCCTCCTGGGTGAACCTGCAAAACAGTCCTCACGTGAGAGGCGTTGGAGGTGGCTTTCTATGGAAGACCCTTCGACGCTCAAGTCAGCGGAGATCAACAACGAACAATTATGAAGAGAAAGCTCTTGCTGAAGAGTCCCTCCAGGGTAGCCTTTTGATAGCTCCGAGCAAAGCTTTAATGGCGGAAAGGGGTGAGCAGAGATAGAGTGAGAGTAGTGCTGAGAATGCGTCAGGAATGCATTACCTGAGAGATCTAGGACTGTGCTATTTATAACGATCACCTGATTCTTTGAGCGTGTCATAGGAGGTCTGAAAGTTGTTGGGATTCGAGGTTGATTCGAATCAGGCTGGTGGGATCCGTATCTTGTTAGTTAGAGGATCGACGGTCGAGAGGGCTATCCGGCGCTTTGAGATTCAGCGATCATATAGGCTCTAGGCCGTTTCTGGTAGTATAGGCATGATTGCCTATGTGGATCCTTATTCGGTCATTATGGTTCCATAGAGGTAGGTGCCTGAGTGCCTCGGTCGGGTCGAGGCACAGAGAACAGCCTGATCCGCCGAAGTATGGAAAGGCTTGGTTTGCCGAGGTATCTGATGACTCGATCCACTGAGGTATGACAAAGGAGTAAGCTGGGCGTATGGACGGTTTGATTCCGCAGAGGTATGGATATCGCTCGGGCAGGCCGAGTTATGGACCGATCGGGCTAGGGCCAAGAGATATGGATAGCTCGGGCTAGGACCAAGATATAGGGATCGCTTGGACTAGGACTGATACATATGGATCGCTCGGCCTAGGACCGAGACATAGAGATCGCTCGGGCTGGGGCCGAGAGATAGGGATAGCTCGGCTAGCGAGGCATAGAGCTGTAATCCATACCCGGGGAATCCTTGGTTCACCGAGGGGCTAAGGTGCCCCGATCCACCAAGGTATAATGGTTGGTTCATTTCTTGCGGGCACCGCGCAGCGAGTGGGAGTCAGGGATAATCCTAACCCTTTGCACGGTTATCAATGCAATGATGATTTTACCCTCAACACATGCCCCCCACTCCCTAGTTCGAAGCATAGGTTCGGGCGTAGGGAGTATAGCCCTTGGTGGCACGATCCGGATGGAGGGATCTGGATTTGACAGCCTGCGTAATGATACCCTAATTAATGTCGCGCGGCCGCCCTGCCTTTACAGGATGGATCCATCGTTTCTTAGGCACAACGGTCGGGGAAGCGCCACGTAGCAAATCCCGATTTTCACGGTGCCTGCGATGGCGGTTCCGGGTATCTCAGTTGAGATGCCTTATCTTCCTTTTGAAGTGGTTTCTTTTGGGGGGAAAGCAAGGTCGAAGCAGCGCCATTCCTGTTTGCAGCACTTTCTCGTTTCTTCTTGGAGAATTTCGTTCCCCTGCTTCTTCTGTAACCCCATTCGGTGTCCCTTTTGACCTGGCAGCATGGTGAGTTCCAGCGACATGGTTTCAGAGATTGTTGCCAAGGACTTGGGGAGAATACGCCAGAAGTATGGCGTTCCTTCGGATGTCCTTTTGCGATTGCCGGAACCCGAGCATAGGGTCTCGCAGGAACTGGAGCATGGGATTTTTCTTTGTAAAGATAGCCTGAAGGCAGGCCTCCGGTTTCCCCTTCACCCCCTGGTGAAGGAGATTATGAGGTTTTACAACATCTGCCCAACAATTGTGGCTCCTAACAGCTGGCGCAGTATCGTCGGATTTATCTCAATGTGTAGCCAGGTTCAGATAACAGCAACTCTTCCCCTGTTCCGTGCCTGTTACTATCTGATGTCTAGAAGGAACTCGGAGTGGTCCTATATCGGACCTCGGAGATCGTTCAAGACGATAACGGATAAGCCGTCATCCATAAAGGAGTGGAAGGTCCGATTTTTCATTGCCGAGGGGAACATCGGCTCCGACTTCCCACAGGGATAGGGAAACTTTGTCAGGGACATGGAAGCGCATCCAGCTCTATCCAAACAGGAGAAGGAGGACCTAGAGGTCCTTCGTGATGGCCGAGTGTTTTCGGCTAATGACTTACTGTTGGAGAAGGCTATTTTTGCCGCCGGGCTTAGCCCCATCGACACACAAGGTAAGTCCTCTCCTTTTTTCCCTTTCTATTGATTTCATTCGAGCAAGTATATCTCGGTTTGATCGTTCGCCCACTGTGCTTGCAGCCAAGAGATCTGCGCTGGTGGGCCGTATAAAGAAGGAGTTGGACAAGCACCCAAAAGAGACCAGTAGTGGGGAAAGACGTAAGTCTGAGAAGAAGGTTCGCCTTTCTGAAGAGCACTCACCGGAGGCCAGGCGAGTCAAGGTTAGCCCGCGCTCCTTGTCAAAGGTGGGAGCGCCGGCGGTGAGAGAGGGATTTTCTCAGTTGGGGGAAGATGTGATAGTCATGACGGAGGAGCAGAGTGCAGAGGAGGACTCAGGGAGGATTGCTGAGATCCCTTGTCCTTCGGTGGTGGAGATAGTGGACAGATCGGACGAGGCTCCGTTGGCTTGTCTGGCAGTCCCCTCTTCTGGAGATGAGTTGTTGCCAGGTTCGGCGGAGTTCAGTATCCCGGGAGTTCCCTTCTCGAGCGAGAAGACGTCTCTAGCTTCGGCAGGAGAAATGGAGGGGGCGATTGTAGTCACCGAGGCTCAGGATGAGCCTACCGTCGAAGGGCCTCCTTCGGAGGGATTAAGGAGCGGTGATGTTGGGCCGACAGTGGCGGAGGCTCGAGAGGAGTCTCCTGCTGGAGAGCTTCCTCCTGAAGAGGTTGGAGGAGCTGGTGAGAGGATCGAGGCTTCGGTGGAGCCCATGGGGGAGGAGCAGATGCTGGTGATCGAGGAAGAACCCTTGGACGAGGGGGAGGACAAGATGAGAATCTTCCAACCGAAGCTTCTCCCACTGAGTCTTTGGGGATATTGGCGCCTGGGCTGGCTGAGGTATCCGAGGAATCCCATGCCAGAATTTTGCTGAAGGAGGCCAGACGGTTGAAGGCTTCTTAACCTGAGGTTGTCCAGATTGGTCCTTCAGACGTGCAGCTTGGTAGTTTGGACCCGGCCATCGAGGCGGCGTTTGCTGCCCTGATGAGGTTGGCGTTGTATCCGAGCATGGGTCCCTCGGCAAATGAGTTTGCGGACCTGGATCTCATCGACACCGCATTTGGTCGGCGGAATGTGGCGAAGGATGTCCATCTCCTCTCTGAAATCGACAACCCCGCCCTTATGGAGCTCGTTAGGTCTTACGCCTCCCGGATGAGTTGTTGTTCTAGAGTAATGGGTGCCTTCTGGTTGACTTGATTGCATTTTCTTACTTGTGTTTTGTTTCACAGAGCGCTTTGATCACCAGGGCGCTATGCTAGCGCTTGAACCTGGCAACAGGGGCCAGTGTCCAAGCCAAGAGAGTCAGCACTGAGCTCCGGTTGTGAGCGGAGGCATCTGATAAACTCGAACGAGTTCTCGACATCGCCAACGAGAACTTGGTGAAGGCGAGGGGATTGCATCAGGCCGCCCTCGACGAAGCATCCAGGCTGAGGCTCAAAGTTGGGGAGCTACGTAGGCTCCGGACGAGGTATGACGAAGCATGCTCGAAGCTATTGCGGATCAGATCTAGGCATGCTTGAGAAATGGAAACTGTTAAGAAACAGTTTGATGAGAGTCAGGACAGGCTAAGGAAAGATGCTACCGAGGAGAGGAGTCATCTGAATAGAATGCTCAGCGAGATGGAGGAGAAGATCCGACAGCTACAACATTGTGTTATTGCCAGGGATGGTAGGATCAAATGGCATGAGGAGAAAATAGCCAAGCTCGACGATGAGTTCTCCCAGTCCAAGGAAGAAGCTAACAATATTGTGTCGCTAAAATTAATAAAAAATATTTATTATGCACATATTTGTGTGTCACTAATGCGTCGCTAACTAGCGATGCAAAAAAATGCATCTTTAAATAGCGAAGCAAATTCTATGTCGCTAAAATTAACATAAATTATTTATTATGTAAATATTTGTGTGTCGCTAATGCGTCGCTAACTAGTGACGCAAAAAAAGGCGTCACTACTGAGTCGCTATTTAACGATGCAACATTTACGTTGCTAAAATTAACAAAAAATATTTGTTATGCACATAGTTGTGCATCGCTGATGCATCGCTATTTAGCGACGCATTATTTTTAAGTCGCTAATGCATCGCTAAATAGCGATACAATATTTTGCGTTACTAAATGCGTCGCTATTTTTTTGTTTATCGATTTGGTCACTGAAGCATCGCAATTTGGTCACTATTTAGCGACACAAAACCGAAGCATCGCAATTTGGTCACTATTTAGCGACGTAAATTTTGCGTCACAAAATGTCGTCGCTATTTCAGTATTTTCTTGTAGTGATCAGCTTTGGCCTCCAGAGTCGGTCCTGGCACCAATGCTAGAGTCAGCCTCCTCTGACGGGATCCTTAGAAAGTATGGCTCACCAACTGTCTGCGACCACAATGTCTGACAAGACCTAGCCCACCAATTGTCTGCGGCCACGACGTCTGATGAGATCCGACCCACCAACCGTTTGCGGCCATGACGTTTGATAAGACCTGACCTACCAACCATCTATGGCCATGACGTCTGATAAGACTTGGCCCATCAATCATCTGTGGCCGCCTGTATCAGGCAGGAGGTGGATGATCAGCCCTGACAGGCTATGTTGAGGCCACTAGTCTTACCACTCATTCCCTGCCAAGCGGCTGCGCCTTGAGACCAATAGCGGGTCCATGAAAGGAAAAAAAGGGACCCTTGATCAGGTATAAGAATAATCACTCATACTCGCTCATGAGGAAGGCTAGAACACCAAGTATTTTCTAAAACTCTTTCTTTCGAGCTTACCAAAGCTTACGGTTGTTGTCTATTCCTCTTACTTGAGTGTCGGAGGGTCCCTGCTGAAACAACCAGTCAATGGGACTTCTTGCAGGTCCCAGACGAAAGCAAAGTAATAGGAAAACCCCAAGATCCGTCACTGAAGAACCCCATCCTCTCACGTACATTTAGCAAAGGTGATTTTGTTGGGAATTGTATCCTAAAGCCAATCATTTGATGATTGTGCTAATTGTATATAAATTGATATATTATTAAAAGTTATTTGGCAGTTTATTCATTATAAGAACATCTTCTTAATACTCCTGATTGTAATGAAGCCCTCAGGATCTTCCTTCACGATAAAGGAGAATTTATCTTTGAAGGTCCTTAAAATAGTCGCGACCAAATGATATACTATGACAGGGTCATAGTACTATCAATTATAGGACGTTGTATATCATATTTGTTGGTTGTCCTCTTAACCAAGGAGTGTAGACACACTAGTATGACATACAGGTGGAAGTGTAGGAGTACATTTCACCGAACATGACTCATTTACGGATACTCTATTGTCAAGAGTTAATCTGAGAAGATATAGGTATAAGTATCCTTTAGGTATAAGTATCCTTCAGACCTGAAGATCACAACCAGTGACTTACAAAAAACTCATTGTACTTAGGTACCAGACCACTTGGATTTTTAATCCAGCTACAAAAGGTTACTGGGTGCAGTCAAGTACTTGTGGTAGTCAATTATAGATCAAGATGGAATTTGACCTATCCCGTTAAAAGAAGAAATGCTTGTGTTTCAATTTAGCAAGACCTTGGCCAAGGCACTTCATGTGAAAGTCACATGATCACTAAAGTTGAAATCACTTTATGGATTTGCTATTTAGAGTTGACAGACTCTTAAGCCATCCTTAGCATTT